>OU342745.1:91809089-92228351 GCA_910589775.1 Avena eriantha | reverse complement strand
AAAACCACACATTTATCAACCGGTGGTCATTGCATGTGTGTTCTTTTCCAAAAACCACACATGGATCCAACTTTGGTCATTGCATGTCTGTTCTTTCCACAAACCCATATGGATCAACCAGAATCATTACATGTGTGTTCTTTCCACAAACCACACATGGATCAACCACTAGAGTCATTGCATGTTTGTTCTTATACTAAATCCACAAACCAGCACCAGAGTCATTGCATGTGTGTTCTTTTCCACAAACCACACATGGATCCACCAGTGGTCATTGCATGTGTTCTTTTCCACAAACAACTATGGATCAACCAGAGTCATTGCATTTGTGTTCTTTCCACAAACTACATGTGGATCAACCACTAGAGTCATTGCATGTTTGTTCTTATACTGAAACCACAAACCAGCACTAGAGTCATTGCATGTGTGTTCTTTTCCACAAACCACACATGGATCCACCAGACTCATTGCATGTGTGTTCTTTTCCACAAACAACTTATGGATCAACCAGACTCATTGCATGTGTGTTCTTTCCACAAACCACACATGGATCAACCACTAGAGTCATTGCATATTTGTTCTAATACTAAAACCAACACTAGAGCACCAGAGTCATTGCATGTGTGTTCTTTCCCACAAACCACACATGGATCCACCAGTGGTCATTGCTTGTGTGTTCTTTCCACAAACCACATATGGATCAACCAGAGTCATTGCTTGTGTGTTATTTCCACAAACCACACATGGATCAACCACTAGAGTCATTGCATGTTTGTTTCTTATACTAAAACCACAAACCAGCACTAGGGTCATTGCATGTGTGGTCTTTTCCACAAACCACACATGGATCCACTAGACTCATTGCATGTGTGTTCTTTTTTCCACAAACAACTTATGGATCAACTAGTGGTTATTGCATGTGTGTTCTTTCCACAAACTACACATGGATCAACCACTAGAGTCATTGCAAGTTTGTTCTTATACTAAAACCACAAACCAGCACCAGAGTCATTGCATGTTTGTTCTTATACTAAAACCATAAACCAGCACCAGAGTCATTGCATGTGTGTTCTTTCCCACAAACCACACATGGATCAACCACTAGAGTCATTGCATGTGTGTTCTTATACTAAAACCAAAACTAGAGTCATTGCATGTGTGTTCTTTTCACAAACCACACATGGATCAACCACTAGGTTCATTGCATGTGTGTTCTTTCCACAAACCACACATGGATCAACAGGTGGTCATTGCATCTGTGTTCTTTTCCCCAAGCCACACATGGATCCACCAGTGGTCATTGCATGTGTGTTCTTTCCACAAACCACATATGGATCAACCAGAGTCATTGCATGTGTGTTCTTTCCACAAACCACACATGGATCAACCACTAGAGTCATTGCATGTTTGTTCTTATACTGAAACCCACAAACCAGCACTAGAGTCATTGTATGTGTGTTCTTTTCCACAAACCACACATGGATCCACTAGACTCATTGCATGTGTGTTCTTTTCCACAACAACTTATGGATCAACTAGTGGTCATTGCATCTGTGTTCTTTCCACAAACCACATGTATACCCATTAATGTCATTGCATGTGTGTTATTTCCACAAACCACACATGGATCAACCACTAGAGTCATTGCATATGTGTTATTTCCACAAACCACACATGGATCAACCACTAGAGTCATTGCCATGTGTGTTCTTATACTAAAACCAACACTAGAGTCATTGCATGTGTGTCCTTTTCACAAACCACACTTGGATCAACCACTAGAGTCATTGCATGTGTGTTCTTTCCACAAACCACACATGGATCAACCGGTGGTCATTGCATGTGTGTTCTTTTCCAGAAACCACACATGAATCCACCAGTGGTCATTGCATGTGTGTTCTTTCCACAAACCACATATGGATCAACCAGAGTCATTGCATGTGTGTTCTTTCCACAAACCACACATGGATCAACCACTAGAGTCATTGCATGTTTGTTCTTATACTGAAACCACAAACCAGCTCTAGAGTCACTGCATGTGTGTTCTTTTACAAAAACCACACATGGATCCACTAGACTCATTGCATGTGTGTTCTTTTCCACAAACAACTTATGGATCAACCAGAGTCATTTCATGTGTGTTCTTTCCACAAACCACACATGGATCAACCACTAGAGTCATTGCATGTTTGTTCTTATACTAAAACCACAAACCAGCACTAGAGTCATTGCATGTTTGTTCTTTTCCACAAACCACACATAGATCCACTAGACTCATTTCATGTGTGTTCTTTTCCACAAACAACTTTTGGATCAACCAGTGGTCATTGCATGTGTGTTCTTTCCACAAACGACACATGGATCAACCACTAGAGTCATTGCATGTTTGTTCTTATACTAAAACCACAAACCAGCACCAGAGTCATTGCATGTGTGTTCTTTTCCACAAACCACACATGGATCCACCAGTGGTCATTGCATGTGTTCTTTTCCACAAACAACTTTTGGATCAACCAGTGGTCATTGCATGTGTGTTCTTTCCACAAACGACAAATGGATCAACCACTAGAGTCATTGCATGTTTGTTCTTATACTAAAATCACAAACCAGCACTAGAGTCATTGCATGTTTGTTCTTTTCCACAAACCACACATGGATCCACTAGACTCATTTCATGTGTGTTCTTTTCCACAAACAACTTTGGATCAACCAGTTGTCATTGCATGTGTGTTCTTTCCACAAACCACACATGGATCAACCACTAGAGTAATTGCATGTTTGTTCTTATACTGAAACCACAAACCAGCACTAGAGTCATTGCATGTGTGTTCTTTTCCACAAACCACACATGGATCCACTAGACTCATTGCATGTGTGTTATTTTCACCAAACAACTTATGGATCAACCTGTGGTCATTGCATGTGTGTTCTTTCCACAAACCACATGTGGACCCATTACAGTCATTGCATGTGTGTTATTTCCACAAACCACACATGGATCAACCACTAGAGTCATTTCATATGTGTTATTTCCACAAACCACACATGGATCAACCCTAGAGTAATTGCATGTGTGTTCTTATACTAAAACCAACACTAGAGTCATTGCATGTGTGTTATTTTCACAAACCACACATGGATCAACCACTAGAGTCATTGCATGTGTTTTATTTCCACAAACCACACATGGATCAACCAGTGGTCATTGCATGTGTGTTCTTTTCCACAAACCACACATGAATCCACCAGTGGTCATTGCATGTGTGTTCTTTCCACAAACCACATATGGATCAACCAGAGTCACTGCATGTGTGTTCTTTCCACAAACCACACATGGATCAACCACTAGAGTCATTGCATGTTTGTTCTTATACTGAAACCACAAACCAGCTCTAGAGTCACTGCATGTGTGTTCTTTTACAAAAACCACACATGGATCCACTAGACTCGTTGCATGTGTGTTCTTTTCCACAAACAACTTATGGATCAACCAGAGTCATTGCATGTGTGTTCTTTCCACAAACCACACATGGATCAACCACTAGAGTCATTGCATGTTTGTTCTTATACTAAAACCACAAACCAGCACTAGAGTCATTGCATGTTTGTTCTTTTCCACAAACCACACATGGATCCACTAGACTCATTTCATGTGTGTTCTTTTCCACAAACAACTTTTGGATCAACCACTAGATTCATTGCATGTGTGTTCTTTTCCACAAACCAGACAAGGATCCACCAGTGGTCCTTGCATGTATTCTTTTCCACAAACAACTTATGGATCAACCAGAGTCATTGCATGTGTGTTCTTTCCACAAACTACATGTGGATCAACCACTAGAGTCATTGCATGTTTGTTCTTATACTGAAACCACAAACCAGCATTAGAGTCATTGCATCTGTGTTCTTTTCCACAAACCACACATGGATCCACTAGGCTCATTGCATGTGTGTTCTTTTCCACAAACAACTTATGGATCAACCAGAGTCATTGCATGTGTGTTCTTTCCACAAACCACACATGGATCAACCACTAGAGTCATTGCATGTTTGTTCTTATACTAAAACCAACACTAGAGCACCAGAGTCATTGCATGTGTGTTATTTCCCACAAACCACACATGGATCCACCAGTGGTCATTGCATGTGTGTTCTTTCCGCAAACCACATATGTATCAACCAGAGTCATTGCTTGTGTGTTATTTCCACAAACCACACATGGATCAACCACTAGAGTCATTGCATGTTTGTTCTTATACTAAAACCACAAACCAGCACTAGGGTCATTGCATGTGTGTTCTTTTCCACAAACCACACATGGATCCACTAGACTCATTGCATGTGTGTTCTTTTCCACAAACAACTTGTGGATCAACTAGTGGTCATTGCATGTGTGTTCTTTCCACAAACCACACATGGATCAACCACTAGAGTCATTGCATGTTTGTTCTTATACTAAAACCACAAACCGGCACTAGGGTCATTGCATGTGTGTTCTTTTCCACAAACCACACATGGATCCACTAGACTCATTGCATGTGTGTTCTTTTCCACAAACAACTTGTGGATCAACTAGTGGTCATTGCAGGTGTGTTATTTCCACAAACCACACATGATCAACCACTAGAGTCATTGCATGTTTTTTCTTATAGTAAAACCACAAACCAGCACCAGAGTCATTGCATGTGTGTTCTTTCCCACAAACCACACATGGATCCACTAGACTCATTGCATGTGTGTTCTTTTCCACAAACAACTTATGGATCAACCAGAGTCATTGCATGTGTGTTCTTTCCACAGACTAAATGTGGATCAACCACTAGGGTCATTGCAGGTTTGTTCTTATACTAAAACCATAAACCAGCACTAGTGGTCATTGCATGTGTGTTCTTTCCACAAACCACATATGGGTCAACCAGAGTCATTGCATGTGTGTTCTTTCCACAGACCACACATGGATCAACCACTAAAGTCATTGCATGTTTGTTCTTATACTAAAACCAACACATGGATGCATTTGAGTCATTTCATGCTTGTTCTTATACTAAAGCTAGCATTGCCCCCCAATGGATCCATCGTTAGACCGAGTCTTCTAGAAGGCACGCCATAACACAGTTGTTCTGCTTGACGATTGTTACATACCGTTCGATTGGGGCGCTTGGACGATTGGGATGGTCTTCGCGAGAGCGATCCTCGAGTAGGCTGTTCTGCGGCATGATTGGCCACGCTTGCTCTGGACAAACTGGCATGTTGCGAGTGATACGACTCACGAGTTCAGTGGGCCATATCCCAGTGTCACGTACCCGTTACTTCTCTTCCTCCCCGTACTTCTCTTCCTTCCCCTCGAAGCCACTTTCCCCACTTCAGTTCCATCCTGCCGTAGCCGCAAGCCGACGACATCTGCCAATTCTCCGGTCGCTACCTTCATGGTAAGAAATCATTTTACAAGCTTTTTAACTTACCCTACACATTCCTGCTATTCGCCTATCTAACTGCTGATGTTTTTTCCGATTTCTCGACGAACTTCAGTTGTGGCAGATGTGGGAGCCCAAGAATCTGGAGATCCTCGCGTGCAACTTCGCAGCGGTGTTCCCGCTCATGTGGTCCCACCCAGGATGCTTTCGCCGTTACTCCTACCGCGAGCTCCCGCTCCACGAGCTCGTGTGCCCGCATGGCGCGTGCGCCTGCACGGACCGGGCTGCAACTACACCGGCCCGCCGGCAGAGCTCGTCGTCCACCTTGCAGATGGGCACTTGATCGAAGTGATTAGGATCTCGTACGGGCAAGCCCAACTTCTCCAAGAGCAGGTGTCATTCACTGACTCGGCACGCCGCCTACTAATTTTCCAGGGGGGCGGCTCTGTTTTCGTCCTGACCATCACCGCCGGTGTTCCGAGAACCAGAGCCGGGCCCACCGTCGTGGGTGCCGTATGCGTCAGGTCGGTCTCGTGCGCCTGGCCCGTATACACGGTGCGCATGTGGGCGAACGCCCAGCCGCCGTCGTCGGATAGCATTCTTGTGCTAGCCGAGGCGTCGAGCTGCCCGACGACGTGGGAGGTGGAGTATGTGGACCTAAGGTCGATCCTATGCGTGCCATCTCAGTACCTTGTCGGTGCTGGACCGAACAGGCCGATGCATTTCTACATTTGTATCGAGAAGACCGATAGACAAATGTAGTACTTGTGCTGTCGTTACTGTTAGACTTAAGCGATGCTTCTCATGTGCTTAGAGCATACGTGTTGTGCGAGTGTACCCTAGTTGTAGTTTTCAGTACTCTTTAATACTTCGACGAGTTATTATATTGGTCCAATCAGCTTGTTGTTGTCACGTTGCAAAGTCCGCTTGCTCTGGACAGACCGGCAATACCGTGTGCTCCCGCTCCCGCATGTCAGTGTCACGTGTTCCAAGGGCCCACCTGCCAGTGTCCTTCCCCTCGAATCCACTGTCCCAACTTCTCTTCCATCCTGCCACTCCCGTCCGATGGTTGTAATCTGATGATTTTCGTTGGATTGTTTACAAGTAATCTACGTTGATAATGCAACATGCAAATGGCACAGACACAATTTCTAAAGTGGAAGCACTCACCGGCTGCTATTGCACAAATTTCTTAATATAGCTCGAAAAACACATTACAATAATTGTACTCGCATTAAACACAACCGAAATTGCAACCATCCTAAACAACATCTAAACCCACATCACATAGCTGTCGTCGGAGTCCACCTCCATTGGTGACACCGCCCTGCCCTTCCCGGCGACATCCACTCCCGCCCGTGGCTTGCCCTTTGCCAAGGAGGCAACAATGGCGTTCTGCACAGCTTCGTCCCCATCGCCCTCCACATCGGAATCGACAATGACGAAGGTGACGGGGTTGGCGTGGACCGAGCGCCGTCGCACCTGGCGGCTCCTACTCGAGCTCGACGCCGCATCAGTCCTTCTACAGGTAGTAGGGGCCGAGCTCGCATACATAGCATCGTCGCTCCTCTCAAGAAACCATGGCCATTTGGTACTGCGACGGTAGGATCTTGGGGTGGAACCGCCGCGGCGAGCCCTACCGGAAGCAGTGGAGCGGATGGATCTGCCGGCGAGAGCCATGACAAGTTCCTAGGAGGGAGTAAGATTGTGGGCCAGGCGTGTCTGGTTCCTGAGCAAGACCTCCCAGTGATATATACGTGGGCAAGGTACCAAAAAATGTTGTCCAATGCGCGCGACAGGGCTTTTGAACCACGAAGGCGCGAGTTTTTTTGACAAGTCCACACGCTAGGTCCCCCACCTGTCAGTCGAATGTAGACAATAGGATTCTACCCGAGTTATTAAGTAGGGATAAATCACGCTTCACCACTACCCTGACATCCAAAGGCTCCTCTTTATTCTTCCCTCGCTCCCCTCGCTCGTGGCTCGCAGCTCATGCAGTTCGTCTCGGGCGGAATCAGGGTCGGCTCAACGCCGTCAGGCGGGTGCCCCCATCAGGTACCGGAGGGCACCCTACGATTACTACCCCGATATGCTGTGTTTGTGTGGTGAGAAGATGCCAAGATGGATTTCGTGGACCGACGAAAATACTGCAGGAAAATTCAGCAACTACAGCATCAGAGCGGTAAGTTCCTACTGTAGGTACAATGGTAACCCGGATCCAGAAAGCGTAATGTAATTTTTTTTTTGTTTCCTTCGATCTACTACGCATGAAGGGAGGGGGACTGGCTGTGACAAGTTTGTGTGGATCGAAAAGCCACTGACAGGTTTTCACAGAGAGCTTGTTCAGGATCTGCGTGATGTTGTGTGGGACAAGAAAGAGGAGATTCGTGCGATGGAGCGAGAGATCCGAGAGCTTCGCCAGGTGCAGGGGAGGCAGGGGCAGGGAGGTGGTGAGACAGACGGGCTCAAGATTAGGCCAGATAGTGGACACAATTTCCTCATTATCTGGGCATTATCTGTTGCATTTGCAGTTTATGTTGCCATGTCGTTGTCCAGCAGCTGAAATAAGTTGTTGCTTTGTGGAGTGTAGCGTCCAGCTTAAGAAATTGTTTTCCAGCCCAGAAACTTATCATAAGTGTAATGCCAACAGCAGGGATTTATTAAGCGCCTATAAATAAATCATGTCTGTGCCACTAACACCCATCGATTTTGGAGAGGATTTAACCGCTCAGCTATCGCGATTGTTCAGATAGTAATGGTACAGTCACAGTTTTGGATTCAACTAGTGGCCTCGGCCGTATCAAATCCTAAAGTCGCGATACATTTTACTCCGAGTACGAGAGGCAGATTGTTTCGCCCGACAAGTTCCACGCACACAGCTCCAGAGTTTAACCGAACTACATATATAGGTTCAAGTTCAATACATCATTAGGCTGCTACACTGCTAGCCCTCTTTCTCTGCTTGGGTGCCAACTTTCTTCCTCTTTCCTTCATGTCCACTGGCTTCTTCATCTCCTGCCTTCTTCCTCTTCCTGGGTGCCAATTTTCTTACCTTCATGTACCCTGCATCTCCGGGCCGAGGGAAGTCAGGCCAATCAGCACCAGAATCTTGTCCGGCATCATCACTCCACTCGTTTTGGTTTTCTTCCCGCAGCAAAATCACTGAGTCGGCTGTCTTGTTTCTTACCTTGCGCTTCCTGTAAAAAAAACAGTACATGGATTACTACTGAAAGGGCATGTATGCCCCCATGTGTGGTTTTGGTAATTAACGACAATCCCTATGGACTAATGTGCAAATTGAGTTTCACTTGTAGGTTTATCCATTGGCATTGCTTGGACCATGTGTTGGTTTCAAGGATGAAAAAGAAGAAGCATCTTCCAAGGGCTGTGTGCCTATTGGAATCAAGTAGAAGAAGAAGAATAAGAAGAAGAAGATCAAGTATGCCTTGAAGAAGAAGAAGATGGAGTTCCTCATGGCTTTCTTCAAGACATCATCATCAAGATTTGATGTGCAAGCTCTCGGTGCGCCATCTCGAGAAGATATCATGCTTGGAGCTTGCCATCCTCGGCGTTCATGGAGTGATGAAGACAAGGTCAAAGAAGAGGTTTGCCCATGGATTATGGGGGAGCCATTCGCAAGTCTTCATCAAGCAAGAGCAAGCACGAGCAATCAAGAAAGGTGTTCCATCTTGAAGGTGACAAGATCGTCTTCATCAAGCTCAAGTGGGATGCTCAAGGCAAAGGTATGATCTTGATAGGATTTCTATTTTACCGGTCTCGTGTAGTGTTGGGAGACCGGGTTTAGGATAGATAGCCGTACTATCAAGAGGGGCTCTCGAGTGGGTGACTCGTTCGTATCTTTTGGAGAGAGCTCATACCTTTGCATACATAGCATCATCTTTCTTGGTTGTTGTTTGGTTCTTGTCCATGTGAGGATCTAGAGCTTGTGGTTATCTTCATAACAAGCTCTAGTTCATCAAAAACGGATTTCCCATGCATATCTCATTCGTTTTTGATCTTGCGGGTTTTCCGGCTCCACACCTTGGGAGGTATCTCACATATATATTCATGGTATTTTCTCCCTTGGTGATACCCAATATTTTGACTTTTTGTTGGATTCTACACGTCGTTATCTTTCCAACAAAATTAGTTTCATCTCGTTTGGACTTCGGATGCAAAAGTTATGGCGTCGGTGAGTTGCGTGGCTTCGCATCCTTGGTGAGGCCTTGTGTGGCGTTGGGTGAGCATCGAGTCACCACACCTCGAGGTGAGCCATTTGTGGCGTTCGAAGTTCATTGCGCCCCCGCACCTCTCCAACGCAGACGTAGCTTCTTTGGAAGTGAATTTCGGGAAAGAAATCATCGTCTCCGCGTCCATCGGTTATCTCTCAACCGAGCCCTTTACCTATGCAATTTACATTGTGATAGCCTTCGTGTTTGAAGTACTATATCTTGCTATCACCTTGTTGCTAGTATTTCTTAGCATAGGTTGTTGGTGCACTTAGTGAAACTAGTGGATATAGGTTTTGGCTTGTTAAATTAAACGTTAAGTTTTATTCCGCATTTATTAGAGCCTAAACCGTAATAATTTTAAAACGCCTATTCACCCCTCCCCCTCTAGGCGACGTCCATTTCCCTTTCAACTACCTTATATCTACAGACTATAAACAATTTTTTTGTGTGAATGTACCATCTCATACCTAGGTTTGGGAGCATTAAGGGGACATCCAGCTGCTCTATGGCCTATAAGATGGCAGGTCTTGCATCTATTTTTGCCCTTCTTTGTAGCACAGAAAGTCGAACCCTTCTTCTCGAGCAAATTCTTAAACCTATTCACATGGGGTCTTCCTCTGCCCCTTTTTGTAATTGGCTGGCAAAGCTCGAAAGACAGTTGGACTTGAGGCCACTGAGATGGGTCTGTACATGGCTCGACAGATCCAGCGTATGCAGCTCTAAACTTTTCCATAGAGTAGTAGTCTGACAAATACTGATCCAAATGTGGTAGAGTTCTTTTCTTCACCAAGAAGGCCAAGGCATGGTCGCAAGGTTTCCCGGTATGCTGCCACTCTAAGCAGGTGCATTCTCGCAGCTGGATGTTCACAACATCCCTTTTGCCACTCTTGGACATATCGACCACCTCACAGCTTATGTTGGTTGACGGGAGAACCTTAAGATGAGCAAGTCCTCGGCTTCTCTTGTGCAGTTGCTGTACAACTGGCGGTAGCATATGTCCTCTAAGTCTCCTACTGATCTCTCTCCTTATATTTAATAGCTTCATGATCATACCACGTATGTTGTCCATCAAGATATGAACAGGGCGCACTTTTATGTCCTTCACCAAGTTATTCAGGCATTCTGCAAGGTTGTTGTTTATGTAATCAACTTTGATGTCAGGGTTGAATTGACTCCTCTTCCATAGCTGCGAATGATGGATGGCTAAGTACTCTGGAAGTTCAGGGTCTTTGGCAAAAATCTTGCTCATGAAATAATCGCTGCTACTAGATTTGTAAACTCTAGCAGCAGGAAACATGTAACGAAATACGATGCCTGCGTAGTGTGAGTACAAGTTGAGCATCATATGGGCATGTCATTCTCTACCTTCAGCTCACGGGAACACCTGCTTCACTGCATTCGTCAGCCCTTTGCATGCATCCGTGGATATAGCCAATGGATCCATGTGGCCTATTGATCTCCTGAGCTGCCTCATAAACCAGACCCAGTTTTCCTCCGTTTCTGTTTCAAACAGCCCGAATGCCACTAGGAACATCCAGTTGTGACCATCAAGTGATGTGGTAGATGGCAAGCAGCCTTTCCATTTGCCAGTTAGGACAGTGCTGTCTACACTCAGATACGGCCTACAGCCGCCCTTGAATCCATCAATGCAAGGTTTCAGCGCCATGAAAAATATTTTGAAATATATTTTACCACCTTCTGATTCGGTGTCAATCTCCACAACACTCCCCGGACACCTAGCTTGTACCTCCACCTTGAAAGTTGTACAGCATCCTGAAGCTATTGGTCCAATCCCCGTGCAAGACCCCCAAAGCTTTCTCTTTACCTTTCCAAACCGTGTAATATGGAAGGACAATGTTGTATTTAGAACCGAGGCTAGTCTGAATATTCTTCGCGGTCTCCTTAGGGTTATCCTTTAGTATGGACATAGATTGCATAGCCACGCACTTCGTATCAGCCATTGAGGATTTAAGTTTGCTTCCTGTCGGACACATGTGTGGAGGGCCCATTCTGTTCACCTGCAACACAGATTCATTTAAAAGATAAGCAGAGTCGACTAGTTGCCAGAAAGATATCGCACATCAATTGTAGTTATAGAGTGAAAAGAGAGAGAGAGAGAGAGAGAGAGAGAGAGAGTTCTAATGGTTTGCTGCATTCATTGCCCCAATACCCTATTGTAGTCAACGCAGGTAAGGATCTTGCTGTGATCCTCCATGGACAATGTACCTCGGCCCGTCCATTCATCCACGTTAACTTGCAAACGGCCTCATACCTCTCGGCAGAGTTCTTCAGTCGATAAACGTCGAACTCCCCCTTGATACAAAAAATGTCAGAACGACATCCTGAACTCATGCATGCTCCTAAACTCGGTGCCAACCGAAATTATAGGATACACGTGGTCATGTTTCATTTCTTCTACTTCAACACCCAAATCATCGACTGGAATACCAGCCTCATCGTTAAGCTCCTCGTCTATTTCATCATCACCAGATTCTTCATCCTCTATAGTGCCTGCTTCTTCATCTGATTCAGAATCTTCGCCATCGTCTCTAATGCCTAGTACTGCACACATCATATTGACTCCCATGGGTGGGGCTGCACCATCTTCTCCACCCGGATGGACAGGAACATTGCCCCAGTCCACCTCACCGGCAACTCTGTTTTCTCCAAGACACTCGGTTGGTTCTGCTGCAACCACATGGGGTAGTCTTACGTTTGCACGCATCCCAGGTACTTCAGTGGACAAACAGCAGTCAGAATCAATTTCATCTTGAGTGTACAGAACCCTCTTGCTCTTCCTGTGTACATCCTCCTTCCCGATGTAATATTTCTTGATGGTATCAGTAGGGCTTGACATCCGCGTTCCATTCCCCATTGAACTAGGCCTTTTGCTGCCGCTCTTGGGTGTGATCTCCTTACTGCCTCCCCTCACGAGTGTTGGCTCTAGGGTGCTGGCATTATTGTCTGACCTTTGCAGCGTGTTCTTCTTCGAATTAGCCCTTTTGCTGCTACTATTGGGCATGTTCTCCTTCGTGCTGGCATTATTGCCTGACCCTAGCAGCGTGTTCTGCTCTAAATTAGCCCTTTTGCTGCTACTATTGGGTGTCTTCTCCTTCGTGCTGGCATTATTGCCTGACCTCAGCGGCGTGTTCTGCTCCAAATTAGCCCTTTTGCTGCTACTATTGGGCGTGTTCTCCTTCGTGCTGGCATAATTCCCTGACAGCGGCATGTTCCGCTCCAAACTAGTGTTTTTTCTGCTCCCACTGGGTGTGGTAGCCTCCGTGCTGGCCATCTTCGCCTCTTTGCTACCACTCCTGGGAGTGTTCACCACCGTGCTAGCCCTCTTAGTGTTTTTGCTGCTACCGTTTGGTGTGGCATTTTGACTGGATCTCAGGGGTGTACTCTGCGGCGTGGTGCCTTTTGTCGTGCGACTCTTGGGCGTCCTCTGCTCTGGTGTGGTCTCCTTGGTGACGTTCTTCTTCGGGGTGCCCTTTCTGGGGATGCTCTTCCTGCCCCTGATCAGGTCATGCATGCCTTCTAAAAGTCCATCATCTCTATTGTCGAGTTCCAATTCCTCTCCAACCGCGAGAACTACCAAGTGGAAGTAAACTTCACCTCTATAATGTTTCCTTGTAAACGGTACGACTAAATCCCTGGTATCGTTCACTTCGATAGCCTTTTTGCTGCTGTAACAATAATATAACAAACGTGCTTCCTGGGAGGACCCCCACAGCACCTTCACACGTAATGATGCCACCAGGTCAGATAACTCTACCACTTTGGGGTCGTATCTGCCAAGGATTACATCAAACTCGTCATAGAATTTTTCTGTGCCATCATCTAATTTTGCAGTATAATCCGTGACACCAATACGAACGATTACTTTGTCATCATCAGGTTCTTCAGGATAGAAACCTCCGAGAGGTTCGAGAGATGGAGCGGCACCATCAGACCTAGCCCCAATGCCACCGCCGCCATCACCAGCGTCATCGTTAGCTGGATCAACCTCGGTGGAAGTACCATGACCAGGAGCAAGGCGAGGGCCCTTAGCAGCGGGAGCTACATTACATTGTCGACATGCAGGGGCCCTTCTAACGGCAGCCACAATAGGATCAGCTACTGCCATGCCACCTTGACGATGAGGAGCAGTTCCCACAACATAAGTGTTTTGAGTGCTAGCAGAGTCCAGACCATGAGCTGGCTTCAGACCAGCAGTTCGCTGAACCCGAGCACGGGTTCGAGGAGGAGAGAATGGTTCACTCTTTGCAACAACAGTGGGGCAGCCTCTGGAAGCCTTAGTTTGATCAACAGCGGCAGGGATTGGGTCAACAGCGTCCAGATCAACAACAACATGAGGACGACCAGTACCAGCAGATTCCAGAGCATGGGTTCGCATAACTTGAGGACGGTTTCGAGGAGGAGGAGCACACAAGGCGGCGGTCTTGGCAACAACAGCGGGGCAGCCTCCGGATGCCTTAGTTTGCTCAACAGCGGCATGGATTGGGTGAGCAGCAGCCGCAGCAACACGGGCACGGGGACGGGGACGACCAGTACCAGCAGATTCCAGAGCAGAGTTTTCCACAATGGCAATACGGGGACTCCTACGAGGAGGTTGCCTAACATAAGCATGTCGCGGACGAGGAACCACATTTTGCTCAACGACAGCAGGGGTTCGAGTTAGACCTCCCTGTCCAATAATAGCTGGGCGACTCCCAGTAGCAGGAGCTTCCTCATCCACTATGTTACACACCAGCATAACCACATGAAGCCTAACATGCTGTTTCATCAACCCAATTAGCTGACTGTCACACGCTATAGGAACCCTGAAGCCTCGTTCATCAACGACGTTGAACCGTGCAGTCTGCTCTGGCCTCATTTCAGCAAGTTCACGCACAGCAGCAACCAAACCAGGGATAGTGCATAACTACATAGGCGCCACTTCCATCTTCAGACTCTGAGCCTCTTTCCACGTGCTCTTCCCATGTGCTAATTTAATGAGGTGACCACAAATGCTCACAAGAACCATGTAGCTGGGTTCAGCGGAGATCCTAGTTGACAGAAAATTGGAGACAAAAGATAAGAATTGTTTATCAGCGTTGTGCAAGCAAACAATTCTATGTTCGATATATATCTATAATGCCAATAGCTAGCTAGCAGTTATAGGTAGTGCTAATAGCAAAGAGAAGAGTAGCTCACCCGAAATTAGCCAGAAGTACTTCTTCCTCGGCAAATGGATCTGCCATCCTCCGCACTGCTCAGCTCGTCGGCAGTAGAGGCGGGCTAGATTGTCGCAACGGCTAGCACGGTATTCGGCATTAGATCTCGGTAGCAGCGAGTAGGCGCAGCAACTTGGTGCCGGAAGTCAAATGCTCGACGAGATCATTCTGGTTGGAGAGGGGATTTCGAAGCCGCCGGTGCTAGGGTTCATGCAAAAGGAGGGAGGAGGTGGATTTGTGAATTTGGTCAACGCACGATGCTCCTTTAGTATCTCGTTTCGCCTACGTGGTTACCGCGTTGGCGCTCACGTCACAAAAATATTACTGACATGAGGGTCCCAACCGTCTACTTCACGGGGCAGTTTCACGGCATGTTTGGATTTGGTAGGGGTGAGAAGAGTTTGCATCGAAATGGCTCCTCTCGATAGTTGGTGGCCCAACTTTTCGAAACGCGGTGATTTCAGGCAACTTAGGTACCGCCATGCGCTGGCCTGCCAACTTTGGTACCACAGACGAACATTCCCACCAACTTTGGAAGGAGACAAATTCTCGCCTACGACATCATCAACAACGACGGGCTGCTACTTCCCGACCCGCCGCGCGGGGTTGAATACGCCGGTGAGGACGATGGTCTCCAACCATCCCTCAAGTACAAGCTGTACCGGTTCGACCAGACGCCATGGCTCCCTTCCGAGCTGTGCATTTCTATCAATGCCACCGGTGAGGAGGTGGTCGCCGCTGTCCACCGCCAGGGTCTCGCAGGGGGAGGTCGTGGTCATCACAGGAGGAGGACTTTGCTCGGTGAGCTTCGAAATCACCCCCTTTGTTCCTGCTATGCCATGGTAGGATTAGTACCTGCTACGATCTGAATGCAACCTATGTTTCCTAATGACTCTCAAGTTGGAAGCTGGAGATGGCAGTAATGTTATTGAGTTCTAGACTTATTTGTGTAGTTGTTTATTCTTCTCGTTTTAGATCAAAAACTTACCCAACATATACACAATTGACAGGTTCCTTGAAGGGAGCTGCAGCTCGTCGGGATTTCAGTTCTAGACTTGTTTGTGTAGTTGTTTATTCTTCTCGTTTTTCATTCCTTGCTCTTGACTTTATAAGAGTGTTAGTACCGCACTGCTCTCGTGTGGCTAGCTCAAGTGTTGAAATCATTGTATTTTCTTGCAGCAGCATCCATCTGTGCTCATTGAGATGAAGAAAACCTTCTGCTGCCATGCGCGTTGTCCATGCCAAGTCCTCCGTGGAACCACCTTGCGCCATGGCTGGCCGCCTCAAGGAGGAGCAGGGGTTGAAGGCTGCAAAGCGGGGAGGGGCAGGTGGCGAACATCATCGACAACATCTACAGAGCCGCTACGGGAAGGCACTTCGCTACTTTGTGGATCGACTATGAGGTAGTCTTACTCACGTGCATTGATCGTGAAAGTTATCCTGATTACGAGTGCATTAGTTGATCATATTTGGTATAAATGCAATGTTAAAGTCATGCAATTCGTAAACTAGTAAATGTGTATATTGAGTTATTGTATAGCAGTTGTTGTTTAAATGTGACATACTAGTCAGAGATTTTGATTGATATGTTTAAATGTGATGACATACTAGTTCCGGGCCATAGGGATAGCTTAGCTAGACGGGCACAAATGTACAAAGGCGCTGCTCAGCGGCGGATCTAGGTGCATGTTATGCTGCCGGCTGGTCCTCTCATCCACTTCCAGCTTCCAACTTGTGTAGCACCTTGTACTTACTATGTAGCTGGTCGTGGCTCATATGCTATGCTCTGGTCCTCCTCTTAGTCACGCGGCTAGTAGTCCTAATCAAGTCAAAATTACGTATAACCCAAAATCAAGGCGTGTCTGGTAGGATATGGTCATCTTAGCATACTAGATATGTGTTTGCTAGACTTCTGATGAATTTCCTTCTCTGAACACCCCTTTCTGGTGCATAGTAATATGTCTCTACCTTTTTGTAGTCTTCAGAGTGTCATTCTGATCAGACCCTAGTTTTACTGCAACACATTTTCCTCTAGGGGCAGGGCGTACGTGTTACTAGTCAAATTCGGCAGGTGACATGATAGCGCCCAACTTCTTTAACTCCTTCAACATGTTCGGTGTTTTTTTCTAGTATAGAATGAATAGCTCACTTAACCTGCAATATGAACTAAATCATGAAGCATGTAACACTTGTTTTCCAGAATTATTTCTATGGTAGCAACTTCTGCCCTTTCATGTTTCTATAGCATTATTAGACGCATCTCTAATATTATTAAAATTAGTAGATGACTTGTGATTAAAATTATTAGATGCATCTCTAAAGGGTTGAGCAATGATAATGTATCTGTTGGTGCCCTGCTATTTTTGCACTGATGTTAGAAGTTTGATGCACTGATTGCTTTAACTGAGTTATTGTAACACAAATTATTGTTTGCTAGAGTAATATTGTATGAAAAGTGTCAGATTGAATAAGTAATTATCTCTGAACATACTGCTATTTTTCTACAATTAGCAGTACTCAGTATATAGCGGTTGTCTATTTCTTTCGATTCAGGTCGTAATGCCGGCTTTATTTGTACATTTGGTTAGTAGTACTATGATCACAGAGTTGGTGACGCGCTGGGCAAGCGGGAGCACGATGGCTGGTGACGCGCTGGGCCAACAGGAGTACGTAGGTCGACAACGTGATCGGCAAGGAGGAGCACAGGCTGAGGTACTGCTGCGGTGGGCTGGGACTACCCCGCATTATATGATTGTGACTGTTGTATCTGTAGTATACTGTGATTGTTGTTCTATGTATGTTATATGATGTAGCAGATTGATTCTAACTGTTATTGGAAGTATTATATTGTTGTTCATATGTTCTGATTTAAATATCAGTTATTTATTTGATGACAAATCAAACTTCAAAATAAGAAGACCCTCACAACTGGGACGTGCTTTCTAGGACCTGACAACTAGGGCCCACTTTCTATAACCTAACAATTTGGACCCGTCGTATTAAAAAAAAGAAATTTAAAAAACTAAGGCAAAAAGGCCACGGTCCAAATACAAAAAAGGCTAAAATGGGCTTGGCCTTAGTCAAAAATGATAAGAAACCAAATATAAATAGGCTAAATTATTGGGCTTGGCCCATGTAAAACCTCAAACTGGATTGGACTGATTTTAATTTAAGACCAATTTCTTTGGTCACAGATTTGCCACGTAGGATTGGTCACGTGGGATATGACGTGGATAGACTAGTTTTCTCATGACCAAATTGTTTGGTCATGGACACTATGACCATCTATTTTGGTCATAACTGTCCATGACCAATTCAAAAAAAGGTTGTTAGCTGTCTATAGTGACCCTCGTTATGTGACCTACTGTTTTTTTAGTCATAGAAAGGTCATAGATGAATTACTATGACCTTTCTATGACCAATATTTGGGGTCACCAGTTAGCACATTCCTTGTAGTGATACCTGGCTACATGATTTTTTCCAAGCTTGCTGCATTGTTAAAGAAAGAAACAGCCTGGTCGCAACCCGATATCTCCTACTTATGTTGCGGAAGACGGCACGATCATGGCTTAATTAACTTCTAGAGAACACCATCCACAACTGGTATGACATGCAAAGTGTGTTATTTCAGAATTTTGAAGCCACATGCCGGAGGCCCTGTACGGTCGGAGACCTACAACGTTGCACCCAGAAGGCCGAAGAAACTTGCCGGGATTACCTCGGTGTTGGGGGATACCCCCGGGTAGGGTCACGCCGGGGTATAAAAGCTGAGTTAGCCGAGGTACGGCAAGGTCAAAGCAAGTGCAGCCAAGCCACCTCAAGGCAGGCTGAATCACGGCGTAACCCGGACCAGGGGATGTCCACCTAACTGGGTCTCAACCGACTTATGTTGTATGTCGGTAAGATGTATCTAACTTGTATGCAGGTACTGCTGTGGCCGGATCAACTAGGTACGATCCGGGTTATATCAAGCTTGTAAGAGAAGGAAGGTATCTCGCTGGTCAAAGGGTGATCACTGTGTGCAGAGCGTGAGCGAAGCAGACAGAGGCCAGGACCACCAAGGCATGGCTGACAAAGGTGACGATGCCTGTGTCGGATGACGCAGGCGCCACAGAGGCTCACGTAGCCTCTGCATGGGTGACGCTGGGCAAAAGTGACCCGGTCGGCTTACTATCTTGGGAGGAGGCATATTCCTTGGAATATGCCTCCACGTATGCCCTAATTGGAGACCTGACTACCCCTATGTAAGGAGGGCTAGGGCCTCAGTAGAAAGGGTTGATCTCTAGTAGGTTGTGGTTTACTAGTGTGTTCCTGAGGGCCTGCTAGTGGTGAGAGTAAGAGAGTTCTTCTTCCTCCTCCCCCCAATACATCTCAAGGAGCACTTGTAAACTGTGGAAGTGAATCGAATACAAAGTAACTGTGTGTGGAATCACCACACAATCCCTCCCCGGATTCCCCTAGTGCATTTAGTCCCCACCTTTAGCCTATCCATGGCATCTGCCGTGACACCATCACGACAGTTGGCTCCCATCGTGGGGCTAGCGACGCTAGCAGGGGTGAAGATCCGGACAGGAGACTTCATCGGCACCGGCGAACGCATCGTCTCCGGGCTCGTTCAGCGATTTGGAGCGTTGGATTTCGTCAGCGACAACGCTGGCTGCTTCGGCAAGCGTCCTCTTCCGTGCAATGGCCTCTTCGTCAAGCTCGGCGCGCACAAGATCTACGTTGCTGTCGATGTGTCGTGCGTTCATCCGCGGCACGTCGTCGAAGGAGGTGAGCCACCCCTTAGTGCGGCTCGCGGGGCGCGTATCACTCACTCCCCGGACCATGCTGAGGTGATGATGACCACGCCTGGTGCTGGCGCAAGCAAGGATCCAGCACCAGATCCGGAGGTAACGCCTAAGGCACTAAGGAAAAGTAGAGGTCCTCCTCTAGAGAGGCCAGAGAATGTGCTGCAGCAAGCGATGGATAGCCTGGCAAACCCAGTAGAAGCAGTAGTAGATCCGGCTCAGGCACATGCCAAGCTAGAAGAGACTAGGCAAAAAATACTAGAGGGTGCAAAAAAGATAGCCACGGCTCAGCAGTCGTTGAACATGACACTGCGTGAGTACGCAAAGGCAAATAAGGTAGATGCTGTAAAAGTGAAGGGGAGAAACCTCATAAGTGAAATGAACAAAGAGGGTGATACTAGGATTGAGGAATCTGAAAACTGTCTGTCCGTGGGGCTACCAAAGTATAGTACCCCGGCAAAGAACCTCAGAGCAGTAGATGCAGCTGCATCCGAGTTAGAAGGTCTGTCGAGTGAAGCCCGTCAAAGACAGCAAGATAGGGTCAATGAGTTGGTTCAGATCGCGCACAGGCAAAATGAGGAGTTGCTCAGGGATAACCCAGAGAGAGCTGGGGCCTCCAAGATCCTTCATTCGATGGTGGGTAACCCGGAGAAATCCGCTGGAGCTGCATCGTCGCCTCATGTTGGTCCTAGGAGAGAAGAGGTAGTAACCTCGGCTAGGAGGAATAAACAGATAGTCCCATATGACCCGGCAAGGGCAGGGAAAGGAAAAGAAGTCCAGAGAAATGAGGATCGACGAAGTGTGAGACGAGGTGAAGCTGGCCGAGGTAACCGTGACCAAGGCAATGCTGGTCAAGGGAACGCTGTAAACGGCAATGCCGGATAGCGTAATTCGGTAGGTGCAGGGCAACCACAGTAGCGGAATATACCACAACAAGAGCGTAGTGCCGGCCAAGGTATGCAACAGAGAGCAGCTCCGCAGGAGCAAGATAGATACAATGATGGCGATTCGAAAATGGTGAATGCTGGGTATCCCAGGCTGGACTATCACGTCATAGGGTCAAGATTGGGAAGCAGGAACTTGATGCCTGATGACGCCAGGTTAAAACTGGATCGGCTGTATAGATCGGAGCAAATTGAATGTCAAGGTCCTCCGGGTCCAGTGTGTTTTGGGCCCCGGATCATGAAGGAACCTCCGGTACCAAACTTCCAGCTACCTAGAGGCACTAAGACGTATGACGGCAGCACTAAGCCGGAAGATTGGTTGATTAACTACGCAACTGCTGTAAAAATTGCTACAGGCAACTTGAGATGGGCTGTAAGATATGTACCCCAGATGTTGTAGGGGCCAGCGAGGGTATGGTTAAACAATTTGCCGCCCGGAAGTATTAACGGTTGGATCGATTTTGAGGAAATGTTTGTCAGCAATTTCTCGAGTACGTATCAGAGGCCCAACAGACCATAGACCCTAGCAATGTGCAAGCAGAGACCGAATGAGATAGACCGGGAGTTCTTGACCCGTTGGTGCACAGTGTGAAACTCCTGTGAGGGAGTAATTGAGTCACATGCCATAGCTTGGTTTGCTTAGGGGTGCAGATATGCAAGCATGCTATGGCAAAGGTTGCAAAGGGATATGCCAACTACCTTGGCAGAAACGATCTGAATCGTTGATTCATATGCCTTGGGTGATCCGACTCAGCCCAGGCTCATGTCAAACGAGTCAAGCGAGGAGGGCTATCAACGAGATGGGGCTGGATCATCTCGGAGAAATGATTACTAGGGAAAAAGAAGAGATGACAGACCGGATTACCGGTACAGTTCGCAACAAGTTGCGGCTGTGAATAAAGATTAGCCCGGAGCAGGAAGCAACCAACGTCAGAAAACTGGAGGACAGCAATGGACACCAAGAAATTATGGCAAGAAAACTTGGACGCGAGAGCAGAAGAAATAGTGGTAGGAAAAGAAGGACCATCCGAGGTATACCTATGAGGCAATGCTGGATCAGCCATATAAATTTCACATGCCAAATCCGAGTAACCCAGCGGGTCACACAACCAGGCAATGTGAATGGATGCGAAAGATAGAACAAGGTGGTTCGGGGAATGCTCAGGCACCTCGGAATGATCAACCTCGGTAGGAGTTACCCCGACAGCAATTGCTCTCCGGAGCGAACACGCAATAGTTAATGTTGCCTCCCCCTCCGCCGAGGTATGACAACCATGAGAGAAGGGATGCTGTGAATCAAGTGGAAGATCAGCGTCAACCGGATCAGAGGTACCCCAGAAACAAGGGGAGGAATGAGTACAGAGAGCATCATCAGAGTTACTGTGTGTTCACCACAGAAGATACAGACAGAAAGAGCTTGCAGCGCCGACATATGGAGGTCAATGCGGTAATGCCGGTCGTGACAAGGTATATGCCTTGGTCGGACCAGGAAATTACCTGGAGCATCAAAGATCATCTCAAGCTAATGTCAAGCCCTGGTTCGTATGCGCTAGTGTTGGACCCAACATTCATTGGGCCAAACATCAACGTGAGGTTCTCAAAGGTGCTGATTGACAATGGCAGCAACATAAATATCATGTATGTGGACACGATGCGCAAGTTGGGTATCTCGGAGAACATGCTCCAAGCTACGAGGACAACTTTCCATGGCATTGTGCCAGGCATTTCTTGTGAGCCCATAGGCAAGGTCTGGGTTGACGTGTTGTTCGGCACGAGAGATAACTGCCAAATTGAGAATTTGGAGTTCGAGGTTGTAAATTTGGAGAGCGCATATCACGCATTACTCGGCAGGCCTACCCTGAACAAGTTCATGGCAATTTGTCACATCAGTTACTTGAAGATGAAGCTGCCCGGGCCAAATGGTGTGATTACCATAACTGGTGATTTCCGACGTTCCATTGAGTGCGTGTCAGCCGGGTCTAACCTGGCCGAATCACTCGTGATCGCGCAAGAAAAGATAAAGATCCAGGAGGTGGCGGCATTGGCTCAGTCCGCGCAGCAATATATGCCGACGCTGAGTAACCCGCATGGTAGTGTCTCATTCCAAGCGACAACGGATACCAAGAAAGTACCTGTTGATGATATGTTCCCAGAGCGTACCGTAACAATTGGTGCCAGGTTAAATGACAAATAGGAAAGCGAGCTCGTCAACTTCCTCCGTGAGAATCGAGATATTTTTGCTTGGTCCACATAGGACTTGCAAGGTGTTCCGAGGGAGTTGGTCGAGCACTCTTTGAATGAGAGGCCCAGAGCAAAGCCGGTGAAGCAACCTCTCCGCCGCTTCGCCGAAGACAGGAGAAAGGTCATAGGAGACGAGATAGCTCGGTTGTTGGCTGCTGGATTTATCATGGAAGTGCTTTACCCGGATTGGCTGTCTAATCCGGTGCTGGTGGAGAAGAAGAAAGACGATCCGAACATGGCAGTGGTTTGGAGTATGTGTATCGATTACACGAACCTGGATAAGGCGTGTCCAAAAGATCCATTCCCACTGCCAAGGATAGACCAAGTCATAAACTCTACTGCTGGGTGTGAGTTGTTGTCATTCAATAATGCATATTCTGGTTTCCACCAGATACCTCTGAACCCAAGTGATCAAATAAAGACTGCGTTTATCACCCCTTGCGGGGCTTATTGCTATCGCACCATGCCTTTTGGTTTACATAATGCAGGGGCAACGTACCAAAGGTGTATGCAAAAATGTTTACACGACCAAATTGGTCAAAATGTGCAGGTGTATGTGGATGATGTTGTTATCAAGACCAAGGAAATCAAAACGCTCCTTGACGATATCAGGCAGACATTCGCGATCCTAAGGAGGTTCCGAATGAAGCTTAATCCCGAGAAATGTACCTTCGGTGTCCCGGCTGGAAAATTACTCGGATTTCTTGTCTCTAGCCGAGGTATCGAAGTTAATCCAACTAAAATCCGAGCCATAGAGCGAATGGAACTGCCGAAGTGCCTTAACGATGTCCAGAAGTTCACTGGTTGCCTGGCATCCTTAAGTCGGTTTGTATGTCGGTTGGGAGAAAAGGCACTGCCTCTCTATCAACTCATGAAAAAATCGGACAAGTTCATTTGGACGCCGCAGGCCAATGAAGCCTTTATCCAATTAAAGAAGATGTTAGCCACTGCACCAGTGTTAGACTCTACACTATCAAAGGAGCCAATGTTGCTCTATATAGCCGCAACCAACCGAGTTGTAAGTGGAGTAATTGTGGTAGAGTGCGATGAAGAGGGTAAGTCAGTGCAAAGGCCTGTATATTATTTGAGCGAGGTATTGTCAGCTTCGAAACATAATATCCCCACTATCCGAAAGTGGCATATGGTGTATACATGTCGGCTAAGAAGCTAAAACACTATTTCGAGGAGCACCCCGTCAAAGTAATATGTGAGGCTCCCATATCCGAGATAATGAGTAACAAGGATGCGAGTGGCAGGATTGCAAAATGGGCAATTGAGCTAGCCCCTTATGCGCCACAGTATGACAGAAGAGAAGCAATCAAGTCTCAGGTTGTGGCCGACTTTTTTGTATATTGGGCCGAGGTGCAATACGAGCCACCATTGCCAGATCAGAACTACTGGAGAATGCACTTTGACGGGTCAAAAACGAAAACCGGGTTAGGCGCCGGAGTGGTGCTAACCTCACCCAAGAAGAACCAGCTGAAATATGTGATGCAGATCCACTTCACTGCATCAAACAATGTTGCAGAATATGAGGCACTTGTGCATGGGCTCAAAGTGGCAAAATAAATTGGAATACGTCGGATCCAATGCTTCAGTGACTCGGATCTCGTAGTCCAGCAAGTCTCCGGACAATGGGATGCTTTGGACGCAAACATGGCATTATACAGATTCCATGTGCAGAAGATATCTGGTTACTTTGAGGGATGCAAATTTCACCATGTACCCTGGGTGGAAAATGAGGCTGTCGACGTATTGTCGAAGCTCGGGTCAACCCGACAAGCAATTCCACCGGGTGTAGCATTAGAACACCTCAGAAAACTATCTATCAGGCCATCCCCAGAATCCGAGTCAATTTATATCCCGGAAAATCTGGAGTCGGAGGCTGTGGCCATGGACATTGACCCGGGGACTGTCTCGGCAAACCCGGGGACTGCTTCGCAGGACCCGGGACTGTGCAGCGTGATCCGGTTGAAGTTATGTCGGTGGATCAGATGGAAATTGATGAGGACATGTTCCCTATACGAGCTATACCAGCTTGGGCGCTGCCCATATTTCAATTCCTGAAAGATGGAACCTTACCCGCTGAGGAGGTGCTTTCCAGGCAAACTCAGAGGAGAGCAAAAGCATACAGGATCATCAATTTCGAGCTATACAAAAGGAGTGTGACTAATGTCCTCCAGCGATGTGTTGACCCGGAGGAAGGACTTGATGTCCTCCGGGATATACATCAAGGGGAATGTGGGCATCATGCCTCGTCCAGAGCCTTGGTAGCAAAAGCTTTCCGTCATGGGTTCTACTAGCCAAGTGCCTTGGAACAAGTAGAAGATCTGGTAAGAAAGTGCAATGGCTGTCAAAGATATGCGACAAAAACGCATATGCCAATGTCGGAGCTCAAGACCATACCAATTACTTGGCCATTTGCCGTATGGTGCTTGGATATGGTTGGCCCCTTCAAACCGGCAAGAGGGAATATGACCCACATCTTGGTCATGGTTGACAAATTTACGAAATGGATTGAGGTGAATCCAATAAGAAAATGTGATGGAGCTACTGTCGTAACATTCCTCAAAGATATCATCTTGAGATATGGTTATCCTCATAGTATCATAACAGATAATGGCACAAATTTTGCTGAAGGAGCATTTGCACGTTTCTGCCGAGATAAGAAGATCCGGCTGGACGTTGCCTCGGTAGCCCACCCTGCATTGAATGAGCAAGTGGAGAGATCCAACGGATTAGCCTTATCCGGGATAAAACCCCGGCTCATTGAGTCACTGCAAAGATCAGCGGGGTGCTGGATAAAGGAACTACCAGCGGTATTGTGGAGTTTAAGAACAACCCTGAATCGATCAGCGGGCTATACGCCATTCTTTCTGGTATATGGGGCAGAAGCTGTATTACCAGCCGACATAGAGTATGACTCGCCTAGGGTCAGCCAATACATAGAAGCCGAAGTGCAAGAAGCTCGGCAAAATGATGTTGATCTGCTGGAAGAAGCGAGAGAATTGACATTGTCCAGATCTTCCATATATCAGCAAAATCTCTGACGCTATCATAGCCGGAAAGTAAGCCCCCGAGTTTTTCGGGAAGGTGATCTGGTACTCTGGTTGGTACAACATACTGCTGGCATGCATAAGTTATCCCCCCCATGGGAAGGGCCATTCATTGTGAGCAAAGCATTGCGCAATGATTCTTACTATCTCATAGATGTAAAACCGCAGGAGAAGAACAAGGCGGATAGGTCCGGCGAGGAATCTAAGCGTCCATAGAATGTAGCTCTACTTCGTCCTTTCTACACTTAGCAAAGAAGTGTATGTATCCGAGTCTCTCATATGTCGGTATGTATTCCGGCAATGAGCTTATCAATAAAATGTTGGCACCTCGAGCAGTAACTTGGGGACTGCCTTAGTAATATTTGTTGTCTTCTGTACTTATTTATATGTCGGCTGGCGTAAGTTGCTTCTACCTAAGACGGATTAGTAGTGTGTGAGCACCAAAAACCCAACTCTTCGACTTGCTGCTGTCCAACAAGATTTGGCTTCATGGCAAGCAAGAGGACAAGTTTGGAATTGCATAGCACATGAAAAATGACTAAGGAAAGAAACTTAACCGAGCCGACGTTTGTTATTCGGACTAACCTTGTGTTTACCTTATATTTACCATGCTGAATTATTTTGAGCTAATCCCAAAGTTTCCAAGTCATGTTAAGTCAATTTTTGAAACTCGGACTCGTAAGTCATAAAACCGAACCAAGGTAGACACGAGGCGAGCCAAGAAATTGGAGAAACAAGAAAATGAAACTCGGGGACTACACCCAAGTTAATCCGGCACAAAAACTTAGTAGCAAAAGATCACTTATGTGCTTAATACAATTGCACCTGGCATACCGGGGATCTGATGAAATTCAAAGTGTTTATAATCAAGGAGCGGCGGGAGGAGGTAATTCAGCGCCAGCAGGTGCAGCTCCAGCTTCGGCTTTAACATCATCTTCGCCTTCCTCGACGTCCGAAGCTTCTTCCTCTTCATCCTCACCCGAATCATTTTCGGCATTTTCGTCGTCCGTGGCGCCAAGGAAGCTTGGACCCTCATTCCATTGATGAACGAGGGCATATTCAATGAGGCTATGGGTGCAAGCCTGGCGCCGAGCTATCCACTCCGGGTCGTTGGACCACCTGGATCCGGTGCGCATGCGCGCAAGGAGATTGAGGTCGATCTTCTCATACCACGTAAGCACGTAGTGGAGAACAGTTTCAGCTCCGGCGCGTCTAGCAGATTCCCTCCAAAGGTCAAGTTGGGTCTTGTAGTCCATTAACTTGGCGACGAGAGCTGCAGTCCCTTCCGGAGTATCTTCATCAGGATAAAAGGCATTGAAGATCCGGATTGCCACATCAAGAATGTCCTTGCCATAATTCTTCACAATTTCGACGCGAGAAGACAAGCTGACCAGAAGGTCCTCCATGTCATAAAACATTTCTCCAGCGCCTGGAGCAATTGGGGTACCCCTCTGCTGGCAGAACTTGGCAACAGCAGTGGTTGCAATGGCATTGCCCTCCGGAAATTTATCTGAAAAAACAAGACAAGTGAAATAACTAAAAGAGGTTGACCCGGAGAAATTCATGCCGGCCGAAGGAAAAGAACTTATGAGAAATGTGGCTGTGGATCCGGGTCAGCTCCTTGGTACAGTCATCACGCCTTTTCCGGAGTTGCGCAAGTTCGGTATTCGCTGACTCAAGCTTAACCTTGGCCTCCTTAAGAAGTTCTTGGTCCTTGGAGATCTGGAGATTGAGGCGCTCTCGTACTTCCGTAAAATCTTGGCCTGCTTTCTCTAGTTCAGACTTATGCTGCGCCTTGAGCTTCTTCATGTCTGCCTTAAGCTTGGCAATTTCTTCATCTTTGGTCCGGAGGAGGGAAAGCTCGTCGTCCTTCTTCTTGAGTTCAGCTTGGTGCTGCCCTGCTTGTTCGATAAAATGCAGCATCATGTCAGGCACGGGCACACTATCTTCAAGTGAGGCTGAAACAGTTTGTTGACCCGGCAAAGCCGAGGTATGAATATTTGCCGAGCCAAGGAGAAAAGGAGATAGAGAACATATCAAGGTTGAGCAAGAATAACTTACCCTTTATCTGGTCCAAGTTTTTTCTCATGATGATGTTCTCGGCCTCCACTTCAGCTGCAAAATCTGAATGACGGATTAGATCGGCGGAAAAAGACGAAGAAAAAAGGAAAAATGCCAAAGAGAAAACTTACCCCTCTTCTCGTATTCGGCAAGAAGTGTAGTATGCTTTGCGCGTAGCATCTTGTGGGTATCCAAGAGACGATGAAACTCAGCGCTCCGGCGATTGGTGGTCACCTGAAAAAAGTACAAAAAGATAGCTTAGTCATGTGCATATTCGAAGTGTACAAAATCCGGGCCAAGTGGAACTTAACCCAGCTCTAGGTGTGTGCATATTCAAAGTGTACAAAATCCGGGCCAAGTGGAACTTAACCCGGCTCTAGGTGTGTGCATATTCGAAGTACAAAATCTGGGCCAGGTGGAACTTAACCCGTCTCTAGGTGTGTGCATATTCAAAGTGTACACTCCGGGCCAAGTGGAACTTAACTGGCTCTAGGTGTGTGCATATTCGAAGTGTACAAAATCCAGGCCAAGTGGAACTTAACCCGGCTCTAGGTGTGTGCATATTCGAAGTGTACAAAATCCGGGCCAAGCGAAACTTAACCCGGCTCTAGGTGTGTGCATATTCGAAGTGTACATAATCCGGGCCAAGCGGAACTTAACCCGGCTCTAGGTGTGTGCATATTCGAAGTGTACAAAATCCGGGCCAAGTGGAACTTAACCCGGCTCTAGGTGTGTGCATATTCGAAGTTATTAAGGAGCTACGTTAATTCTCTAAGGAGCATCCGGCCGAGTAACAAGTTACTCCCCTGGAGGCTCGGGGACTAATGGTTATATCACTAATGTCTACTACATGCTAAGGAAAAGGCGAAGTAACATACCTCCATCATCCGACCTGCAAGGTTAATTGCCTTGGCAGCGGTATTCATTTGTGCAGCAAATTCAGCGGGACTGGACTTCTCCGGGAGATCGTCATTGTGGACGAACTCCGCCTTGTTCCAGTTGTTTATGAACTCGATCAAGGTCGGAGTATATCGTTCGCCGCTAAGCATGTGGGGTGAAACTAGACCCTTTGCATGGGCTTCCCTCCTCTCAACTTGGGCAATGGCGGGGCTGGTGTGCCAAATGAGTTGCGCATCAGCTAGCTCGGCAGGGGCATCCTTCGGCGGTGGAGTCTTTTTCGGGAGCATGGACGCGAGTGTGCGCTGCCCAGCCTCGATTAACGCTGCCCTGGTGGCGTCAGGAGCCTTTTTGCCCTTGGGTTGCTGCTGTGAGGTGGAAGTTGCTGCGGCGGATTTGCCCTTGGGAGCTGCCTTTGTGCTTCCCTTGGTGCTGCTGGTACTTTCTCGCCGAGGCTTGGAAGACTCGGACGAGGCAGAGGGCCTTTGTGCTGCTTCTGGCGCTTGTGTTGTTGCTGGTGCTGGAGCCGAGGTTGGTGCTGGTGTTGGTTTTGGCGGAGGCGCGGTAGATACCTCGGTGGTCGCTGGGGCAACCGCTGCCTCAGCAGAGCTGCTTCCCCCTGTTCCGAGGTTGCCCTCCTCTTGACGAGGTGGGCTAGAACCCGGAGCAGCCGTTGAGCCTTCCTGAATGGGGCTCAACGGTCATGAATCATCGCCACGAGGGGGAGAAGGGCTATGTCGGAGCGGGGAGGCGATGCCGGATCCACTCTGAGGGACCTCCACCATGGCCCTGCCGAATCAAATCATGAATGATGAGAAACTATAACAAAGGAAGAACAAGTGAATAGCAAAGGGATAAGTGACTTACTCGTCCGAGGTCAAAGGCTCCTTGGGCTTCCGAGCCCTCCGGGTTATGGCCTTGGTCGTCGGCTTGGTGGCAGCTTTGTCCGTGGACTTCTTTCGCCTTTTAGCTGGCTGAGAAGGTCTAGAGGAAGAAGCAGATGCGGCCCCCCCTCTTCTTCGGTGCGATCGGGACAGGCTCATCCGTGGCAAGGGGAGGATCTTCATGGATCTGCCCACCGGGGTTAGCTGATGCCGAAAAAGCATAAGAAAGGGGGACAGTGTCAAATGCCTCCATCACCTCAACGTCCAAATCATCTTCATCGTCGGGCCAATCTCTAATGGAAGAGAGTTTACCGGTATGTCGCTTGGTCGCATCTGCCATCGGCATGAACATCTCCTGATCTGATTCCTCCTCATCCGAGGCATCTCGGTCAGGCGCCCATTTAAGAGAAGGCTCGGTGCCATCCTCAATGGTTTGCTGTAGAAACATCTAAGGGAAAGAAAAGGCAACATGATTAAACCTACAACAAAAACCGACGTATGATTTAATTCGGAAAAAGTTTGGGGCACGAGACTTACCGCAGGGGGAAGCCTATCTCGGCAGAAATGTTCGATCCCCCACGTCCACTCAGCAGAGAAGTCCTTGTGGGTGGTGAAGAGGGCCTTGACCCAGCGATAGATCTCGGTGTTGCTCAACTCGAATGAGGAGGTCCGGTTGGGGTCACGGCCCCAGCTCATGTGATAGAGCTTATGCATGCGTTTCTGAAGGGGGAGATCCGGTTGCGGACAAATGTGGTCATTGTGTCCTCATTGCGCAATCCCTGATCCTTTAGCTCTTGGAACCTTTTGTTGACTTGGTTCGCCAGGACAGTGGGCTTCTTGGGGATCTTGTCCCACAGATCCGGATTAGGAGGACCCGGAGCATAGGGTCGCAGCCGGATCAGATCTTCAGATGTACTATTCCGGACATAAAAGAAAGTTTGGGCCCAGCCCTTGCAGGAGTCAAGACCCGTGACTCGGGGGAAAATAGACTGTTTCCTAGGAGAAATGGAGGTTGCGCTGAACTGTGTGAGCTGCTTGTTCTCCGGATTAAGATCAATGTTCGGAATCACGTTCCGGCGCAGGCCAAAGAACCGGATCCAGAGCTCCTTCGTGGGCCACAGTCCGGCGTAGCCCTCGATGGTGGAAGCGAAGGCGGAGAGAGAGGTGATGGCGTTAGCCGGAAGATGGTGCGGCTGAAGCTCATACGTGTTGAGCCAATCATGGAAGAAATCGCTAACAGGAAGACCGAACCCGCGTTGGAAGTGGGAGAGGAATACCACATACTCACCCAGATTAGGTGAGGGGGCAAGCTCTGTAGTGGCGAGGCGTGTGGTGACGCCCTCCGGGATGCGCCTGGTGCGATACAGCTAGTCCAGATCATCCTGGTAGACCCAGGACCCAGCCCAGGCGCCACAGTCGGCGTTCCCCGCGTCCTCCTCCATTTCCTACTCCGCAACGGCGAGCTCCTCTTCTGTCATCTCAAGGTCACTGGCCTCATAGGCGCTAGAGACGGTGGGGGGAAGTGGCCTGGACTAGCGAGGACCCGTGGCAGAGGAGATGCGCGGAGGTGGCAGAGACGCAAGTGCGCAGGGAAACGGTGCGGCAGCGGTGCAGCTACACAAGTGCGGTGGCGGCGGCACTGTCGCGGGGAAGGAGAAGGAGAAGAAGAGGCAGAGGGGCGCGAGAGTGGGGAAAAGACCCAAGGGGCGTGCCCCTCCCCTATTTAACCGAGCCCTAGAGAGGTAGTGGGATCGCACAGTGCGGACGGGCCACATGGTGTGGCCATGTATGACCCGGATCGACCAATCAGCGACGAGCCACAGGAAGGGCCACAAGGCGCAGCGGATCCCACGACGCGACGTTATGACACAGTTAACGAGGAGGCAGGCACGATGTGACGTGTGCTACAGTAAATTCTGACAATAACTGCGGCGGTTACTGTCGCAGGCCCTTAAAATGAGGCAAAGTAATGATTAGCCTCCACGTGGGAAAGCGTACGAGAGAAGGAAGAATAACCCGGATGGGTATGAGGTGACCCAGCCAGCGAGTGAAAACTCGGAATGTGCCAAGGGAAAGTAAACCTATCAAATCCGGACTATGAGGTAACTCGGAAAAGAGGCAAAAGACTCGGTAAAATTGAACCTGTTGTGGCCTTAGCGGCTAACGCAGCTAAGACCACACCAGCTTCGGGGACTAATTTTTGGGGGATACCCCCGGGTAGGGTCACGCCAGGGTATAAAGGCTGAGTTAGCCGAGGTACGGCAAGGTCAAAGCAAGTGCTGGCCGAGTCACCTCAAGGCAGGCCGAATCACGATGTAACCCGGACTAGGGGATGTCCACCTAACTGGGTCTCAACCGACTTATGCCGTATGTCAGTAAGATGTATCTAACTTGTATGCAGGTACAGGTGTGGCTGGATCGACTAGGTACGATCCGGGTTATATCAAGCTTGTAAGAGAAGGAAGGTATCTCGCTGGTCAAAGGGTGATCACTGTGTGCAGAGCGTGAGCGAAGCAGACAGAGGCCAGGACCACCAAGGCGTGGCCGACAAAGGTGACGATGCCTGTGTCGGATGACGCAGGCGCCGCAGAGGCTCACGTAGCCTCTGCATGGGTGATGCTGGGCAAAAGTGACCCGGTCGGCTTACTATCTTGGGAGGAGGCATATTCCAAGAATATGCCTCCACGTATGCCCTAATTGGAGACCTGGCTACCCCTATGTAAGGAAGGCTAGGGCCTCAGTAGAAAGGGTTGATCTTTAGTAGGTTGTGGTTTACTAGTGTGTTCCTGAGGGCCAGCTAGTGGTGAGAATAAGAGAGTTCTTCTTCCTCCTCTCCCCAATACAGCTCAAGGAGCACTTGTAAACTGTGGAAGTGAATCGAATACAAAGTAATTGTTTGTGGAATCACCACACAATCCCTCCCTAGATTCCCCTAGTGCATTTAGTCCCCACCTTTAGCCTATCCATGGCATCTGCCGTGACACCACCACGACACTCGGACGATGGATCGACACCAAGAACTCCTGTGAAGGAGTAAATGATCAAACTGCGATTGAAGCTTTCATTGCAGGTCTCCCAATTGGTCTACTGCGCCATCGCTTGAAGTGTGACAAAGTCACTGGATTTGGGAGAGATGATAGAAACAGCGAGCAAGTATGCAGATGCCGACGACAATGCAGAGGGATTACTCAATGCCCTAGTTGTGCCACAGTCGGCAAAACAACCAAAGCAACAACCTCAGAAGCGCAAAAATACCTCGGAAGAAAAACCCAATGCGGAAACGGCAGTGGTCACTGCTACTTTCGGCTCTAGAGGACGAGGAGGACGCGAAAGGGGCCGCGGACATGGCCGTGGGACTTCGAGAGTCCAAGGTAGAGGAGACCAGCAACCGGACAAAACCTACTCTTGGGCCGACATTGCCAATAACCCATATGTGCATCACTTAGACGCCAATGGGGGCTCGTCTGACACCAACGCTAAATGTCATTTCAATGACGACATAAAAAGAGATGACACCACGGGCTACAAAGCTAAGCGGAAGAAGGGAAAGAAGAATCCCGAAAAAGATAAAGAGACCAAGGAAGATTCTGACATGGAGGAAGCTGATGCTTCAAATCCCAAGCCGGAAGGGAAGAAAAATTTTCCTACCAAACAAGACACTTATGTCACCTTCCTCGGATCTCAACCAGCAAAGGTTAAGAAGGCAGTTCTACATGAGCTCAATGCCACAGTTCTAGCTGTCCCCCAATTCTTGGACTGGTCGGAAGTGGCAATCACGTTTGACCGTGCTGATCATCCGCCTAAGTTGCATAGGTGAGGAAAATACGCCTTAATCGTCAATCCACTTATTGACGGTTATGGTGTCCTGAAGACCCTCATGGACGGTGGCAGCAGTATCAATATTCTCTATGTCGAAACGCTACGCCGGATGAAGATCTCGAAGACCCAATTGAACCATAGCTCTGTGATTTTTCACGGAGTTGTCCCAGGAAGACAAGCTAATTCCTTGGGGGAGATTACTTTGGATGTTACCTTTGGAACTCCAAAGAATTATCGGACGGAGGCACTTTCCTTCGAAGTGGTCCCGTTCAAGAGCGCGTAACATGCTATATTCGGGCGTCCAGCTTACTAGGCTTTTATGGCTCGTCCGTGTTACATTTACAATATGATGAAAATTCTAGGTCCCAACGGCGTAATCACTAGCAGGGGAGACCCGAAGAAAGCGCGAGAGTGCAAGGATGGAAATAACGCCTTTGCTGAAGCCGTGCTGCACGCCCAGGAGTACCAGGAGATCAAGAAGAGCATAGATCCATCCGAGATGCCCGCAACGAAGAAGGAGGTGACAAAGTCAAATTTGGAGTTCAAGGCATCAGAAGAGACGAAGAAGACGTCGTTGAAGGATGATGACCCCTCCAAGGTGACCCAGATAGGCGTAGGCCTAGGTAGTGCATAGGAAAGCACGCTCGTCAAGTTCCTCCAAGCAAATCAAGATATCTTCGCATGGCAGCCATCTGACATGACCGGAGTACCTAGTGAACTTGCCGAGCACTCTTTAAATGTAAACCTGAACGCTAAACCCGTCAAACAGTCCTTACGACGTTTCGGCGATGAAAAGCGTAAGGCAATAGCTAAGGAACTAGCACAGCTCGAGTTAGCCGAATTCATAGAAGAGGTCATCCACACTGAGTGGTCGGCCAATCCTGTAATGGTCCCTAAAAAGGACACCACTGATTTAAGGATGTGTGTTGATTATACTGCCTTGAACAAGGCTTGTCCAAAGATCCGTTCGTTTTGCCTAGAATTGATCAAGTTATCGATTCTACGACAGGCTCGGAACTCCTCTATTTTCTCGACGCATATTCCGGTTATCACCAAATTCGGATGAAGGAATCTGACAAAGTCAAAACTTCATTCATAACCCCCTTCGGAACCTTCTGTTTTGTTACGATGCCCTTTGGGCTGAAGAACGTAGGAGCTACGTACTAGCGCATGATGCAGCGTTGCCTCCATGACCAACTCAGACGTAATGTACATGCATACGTGGATGATATTGCGGTGATGTCCAAAAAGAAGGAAACGTTGATTTTCGACTTGGAGGAAACATTCGCCAATCTACAAAAATAAAATATCATGCTTAACCCAAAGAAATGTTTCTTTGGAATACCAGCCGAAAAATTGTTAGGTTTCATCGTGTCTCAAAGAGGCATAGAGGTGAACCGGGAGAAAATCAAGGCTATACTCAATATTTCCAGGCCAACTCGCCTGAAGGACGTACAAAGACTAACTGGTTGCATCGTTGCGGTCAGTCGATTTGTAAGTCGGCTTGGTGAACGAGCCACACCATTATACAAACTCCTGAAAAAGACCAAGGATTTTGTTTGAACCGACGAAGCTAAAGCTGCACTACAAGACCTGAAAAAAGTACTCTCATCTGCTCCTATCCTAGCTACGCCGGAACCTCAGGAACCAATGTTGCTATATCTTGCTGCGACAAATAAGGTCGTTAGTATCGTCATGGTGGTGGAGAGACCTGAGGAAAATCAGGAACACCTAGTGCAACATCTGACTTACTTCATCAGCGAGGTCCTGATAGAATCCAAACAGCGGTATCCGCACTATCAAAAGTTGGCTTATGGTGTTTTTCTGGCATCTCGTAAGCTACGATATTATTTTCAGGAGCATCCAATTACCGTGGTGAGCATAGCTCCCATGAGAGATGTAATCAAAAACAGTGGCGCCATAGGACGCGTCGCCAAATGGGGCATAGAGCTTTCAGCTTTTGATATTGAGTATAAACCTCGGACATCAATCAAATCCCAAATCCTTGCTGACTTTGTTGCTGATTGGATAGAGAGAAAGGAGAATATGACCCTCCCTGAGTCGGAATATTGGACCCTCTATTTTGATGGGTCTAAGGCTCGAGGGGGCTCAGGGGCTGACGTGGTGCTCAAATCACCCCAAGGAGATAAACTTCTATACGTGTTGCAGATCCACTTCACAGCGACAAACAATATTGCCGAGTATGAAGCACTGCTGCATGGAATCCGGATTGCTAAGGATATTGGCATCCGACGTTTGATGTGTTACGAAGTTTCGGATCTTATTGCTCAACAAGTGTCAGATATTTGTAATGCAAATAAACACATGGTGGCGTATAAAGCTGTCGTGGATGATCTATCTAAATCGTTCTAAGGGTTTGAGGTTCAACACATTCCTCGAGCAGAAAACGAGGAAGCAGATGCACTATCTCGGATAGGCTCTGCGCAGAAAGAGGTCCCGGATGGCGCTTTTTTAGAGCACATCAAAGTTCCCTCAATAAAAGTAGTAGATGAGGAATATCCGACCAAATCCGACTCACCTCTAATAGCAGTCCTAGCTATAATTCCCAGGTGGACCCAACCCTACCTTGATTATCTGGTAGATGGCAAATTACCCAAAAATGAGGTTCTGAGCCGGCAGATTATTCGACGAGCGAAAGCCTATACTAAAGTTAAAGGTGAGCTCTATAAATGGAGTGTTTCTGGGGGTTTTTAGCGTTGCGTATCTCTGGAAGAAGGAGTGGAAATCTTAAGAGAAATCCATGAAGGCGAGTGTGGTCACCATGCTGCAGTCAAATCTTTAGTGGCAAAAGCTTTTAGGCATGGATTTTTCTAGCTTACAGCTCAGACAGATGCCAAACGATTAGTCAAGACGTGCAAAGGCTGCCAAAAGTACGCCAAACAAGCTCATGTTCCAGCTGATCAGCTGCGAACAATACCTATAACATGGCCTTTTGCGGTCTAGGGACTTGATATGGTAGGACCGTTTAAACGAGCTCCAAGTGGATTTACTCACCTCTTAGTGATGGTGGATAAATTCACCAAATGGATTGAGGCTAAAACTGTCACTAGTTGTGATGGAGCAACAGCCAAAAGATTTGTCGAGGATGTCATAATCCGGTATGGTTATCCACATAGCATTATCACGGACAACGGGAGTAAACTCTCTATGGGAGAATTGGCCGAATTCTGCAATGAGCAAAATATCTGGCTTGACATTGCATCAGTCGCACATCCACAGGCTAACGGACAAGTCGAAAGAGCAAATGGTTTAATCCTGGAAGGCCTAAAACCGAGACTCGAAGCACCACTACGACATGCTGTGGGGGCTTGGGCAGAGGAATTACCCTCTGTAATAAGGAGTTTATGAACAACTCCGAACAGGTCAACCGGATACACACCTTTCTTCTTGGTCTATGGTGCAGAAGCAGTTCTTCCTAGTGATTTAATTCATACTTCTCCTAGAGTGGCCGAGTATATTGAAGAGGATGCCGAGATTTCTTGACAAAACGATCTCGGCTTAGTTGAATAAGTTTGTGTCGTTGCTGAAATGAGATCAACAGCCTATCAGCAGAAGTTACACAAGTATCATAGCTAGAGAGTTAGAAACAGATCTTTCAATAAAGGCAATTTGGTTCTCCGACTTGTGCAACAAAGAAAGCACAAACTTTCCCCAGTATGGGAAGGGCCCTTTTTAGTTAGTCGAGTATTGCACAATGGTTCGTACTACTTAACTGACATGAGGCCAGTCAAAGAAAGACCTGCTACTAAGAAGAGAAAGAGAGTTGGAGGCAGGACAAATCCGGATGAGTTAGACAGACCATGGAATATTACTCAGCTACGTCCCTTATATTCTTAGTTCATCTTTCTTTGTAAACATATATATGTACATGTTCTGTGAGAAATAAAAGTCTTGGTTGCCTCAAGTTTTTTCTGAGAAGTTTCTACCATCTTATTTCCTAATGATCATGTCATAGTCGAAAATCCCAGAATACTTGAAAGTACTTTATGCGCATGTTTGTTCTGGTTTAGATTTCGGATTCTAAAAATGCTACCTTCGGGTATAACCCTAAAGTTTCTAGTCTATACTTTGGTTATTTGTCTGATTGCCAGATGTGGGCATTTTCCGAGTAGTGAATTGTTGGTACTGGAAGTCGGCTTTGTTTCCGAGTTTAAACTGGTTTAGAAATTGTTGCTCGGCAAAGTTTCTGTGTAGAAGGTTTAGCCGGCTCACGAAAGGGACGAGGCGGAAAGCCAAATAAATGATAAGTATAGGTGAAAAAATACAAGTGCTTATTGAAACATTTTAGGCACACAAAAATTTAAAGCCAAAAGTGCTGAATAGATCAAAAGCTTAGCACTAGCAAAATTATAGTACTGCATATTTACAGACCCATCATGTTTTTCAGAATAATACAAATGTTTCTGGCAATCTATGATGCAGGAGGAGACGAAGGAGTTGTCGGCTCGCTGGATACATCGCCTTGATATCGTTTCGAGATATCCACTTCTGATATGGTGTGGTCATCGTCGGAAACTTCTGCTAATTCTTCTGGAGGCGGAGGCGGAGTGTCCACGCGGGTGAAGAAAGGAGTTTCGTAGCTGGTCAAATCAGCCACGTGACACCCATACCCGGCGCAGGAGTCCATAATGGCCTTGATGTCCTGCTCCTGGATGTCTTCATCTACCTTGCAGTACCCTCTGGTCACTTGCCATATCTCCATGTTTCCATGGTGGCTCATGACCATGGTGAGAGCGTTCCACGCTGCGGACCGCGCGTAGGAGATGTTCTAGTCCTGGAAAAGTTGCGGCATCTCCTTCGCCTTGTCCCGCACCTGAAAATCCGACATGCTATTCATGTCCAGAATCTTGAGAGCTTCGCCAATATCCTCAAGGGATTGGTAGAAGTCATGAAGTAGGTCACCGACTTGGGTAAGCCGGTGGGTGCGGGGCTCGGCGGAGGTGGAATCCGTCAAGTTCAAAGGACCTATACACAAAACCATTAAGAAAATCCAACATTGAAAGAAGTCGAAGAAAATAGACAAGTCAGACAGATGGAACATACCGAAAATGACGTCGTCAATTTTGGTCTTCTCTTCCCGAAGACTTCAGAGTTCAGCCCGGAGCGCCTCGGAAAGGTCCCTCTGTCTGCACAACTCATTATTGAGGTCCGAGATTTTCTGATCTTGAGAAGCAATCTTACGATCATGCTCGTCAGTAGCCATGGAGGAGGACTCGAGAACTTGAGCTATGCTCTTCTCATGATCCACCTTGAGCTTATCCAGCTCTTGGTGAAGCTCTTTGTTCTCCACCACCAAGGTTTTGAGGTTCTCGGCCTCTTCAATCATAGCGCACGACTGTTTTACCAGCGCTATAAGTCAAAAAAGAACAACTGTTCGGTAAAAATCCGACTATGAAAACATGAAAGACAAGATTTGAGTCTCAAAATGATTACCTTCGGCCTCATCCTTGGCAACTTTAAGCTCAACATTCTTAAGTCGGAGAGCTCTGATCTCTCTCCGCTTGTTGCAGACATTTTTCAACAAATCTTGGTTATAGGAATATACTTTCTGTAAGTCAAAATACCCAAAGTCAGAAGTCTACTAAAGACTCGGGCTAATATTTTTGCTAATATCAGCACGAGCCTTGGGGGCTACACTAGTTCATTCTTTGGCATCCTAAGGAAGCATAAACCCGGATTATATATCCTACTTCATGCTTGGGGGCTAGAGGATATGATATGAAATAAAGGAAAATAGGAGTTAGAATTCCGACTTACATATTGTTCGCGAGTAAGTTTATCCAAACTCGCATTCACTTCAACAAAAACCTTCTCAGCGAGAGTCGGAGGAGTCACTGGAGCAGTTGGAAGCTCACTAGACCTGATCCTCTCGTTGCGAAGACGCACTTGTTCAAGAAGGTTAGAGTGCTTGATGTCCTCTGCCTCTTGCGCTTCTTCTTCGGCAGATAGATTTCTTTTCTCCAGGCACTGCCTGGCTAGCTGATGGATCTCTTCTGTAGATTTCCGAGATAGGCCAAACTTGGCAAGTCCCGGATTGCAGAGAAGGTTTTCAGCAAAGGTTTTTGCCAAGGGATCATTACCCGAAGAGGGTTCACCCTTATCTATACCTGACTCACTCATGGTGACGTCAGTTTGTGATTCAAGGATCCTTGGTTCCATTGAAGGAGCCGGATCTTCTGCGACAGCCGGAGAAGGAGTGATCCCCGGTGTTGCGGAAGGTTGAGGGGCAGGAGTCGGAGGAGCCACGGCAGGAGAAACTATGGTAAGCTTCGTCTGTCGCAGGGACTTTGAAGAAGTTCCCTTCCCCTTACCCTTGATGAGCTGCTTAGCTCTGAGAATGTAATAGAGTCGAAAACATTACATCTCGGAAGAAAATTCGAGTAAAGCACAAAGGCGGAAGTTGTGTTGAAAGTTACCTCTTCACAACAGGCACCTCATTTGTGCCAACAGCCACTGTCGGAGCCCTATGCTTCTTGGGCACAATGTCCGGCAATGGGACCAGTTCCGCCTCCTGAGAAAACTCCGGAGGATATCGTTCGAATGGAGCAAATTCCAACTCGGGGAGGTCAGCAAGCTGAAAAGAAGAAAACATATCAGTATTGCGATATAACCTAAAAGAATGAAACACCTAAAAAGGTTTACTGTTAGAAGCTTACCGGCACCACGGGGTTCTCCGCTGTATGCATATCCAGAGAAACCTCTAGGATCTTCCTCTCGATCCGCTCCCTTATCAGCCATTTAATCTGGCTTATGTAACCTTGTGAGGTATAGGCTCTGGGGCTGATGTGGAGGGAATCCTTTTTGGACGACGTGATGGAGTGCATCAGTCGGTCTTCGTGGTACTGAAGGGGTTGGATCCGGCGTGTCACCCAACATTGGACCAAGTCGGATCCCTTTAGTCCTTTGTGTTTAATCAGGTATTCGATCCGCCTCTTAGCGAGGATCAGATCGTCACTGAGAGCCGGAGGGGCCTCGTCCCAAGACGGTTGGGCCATGGCAGCTCCGTTGACGAAAGCCGGCAAAGCAGTGGCTTTGTCAGGAGCCGGAATATCCTTGTGATAAAAGAAGGTGGCTGGCCATTGTTTGACTGAGTCACTGGCAAGAATCTTGGGATATGCGCGCTCACGTCTAAGTGAAAAGCTAATTGTACCGGTAATATATGGATTACCGGCAGTGATAGAATTTCTCCAGACATGGAAGTAGTATCAGAATAAGGTAAGACTCAGCCTAATGCCAAGAAATCCCTTGCACAAAGCCGCATAGGCGCTCATCTCTAGGAGGGAGTTGGGAGGAAGATGGTGGAGTTGAACACTATAGTGATCTATCACCTCGGAAAAGAATTCCAAGGGAGGAAACGACAAACGTCTGTCGAGGTGGGTGCCGAAGTGCACCCGCTCGCCGGCGTGCAGGTTGGGGATGGTCTCCCCGACGCTGCTCCGCTAGTCACCGGCGCGGAGGAGCCCTTCTGTCTCCACGCCGCGGAGCTTCTCGTCGTCTAGCACGCAGGGGATCTAGACCCTGTGGAAGCTTTCCTTTTCTGCCGCCGCCTCCGCCGTCGCTGTCGCCGCCAAACAGGAAGATGAAGACGAAGCCATTTCTCCGGTGCGCCGGTGACCTAAGATGGGCGGCGCTGAGAGTTTTTGGGGAAAGCAGAGGAGCTCTGTGCGTGGGGGAGATTTGGAGGAGAAGAAACGGCAAAGGAACAGGTGAAGAAAGGAGGAGGAGAATCCTCACCCCTTATATCCACCTAACCGTGCCAAGATTCGTGCAAATGGTACAGTGTAACCGCCACGCGTCGTGGAAGGAACTGGGAAGGACCCCGGCGATGATTACGTCGTCTCGATCTCCATGTACGCATTGAAACGACGCCTCGGTTCCGCGAACTATGGACCCACCAACGGTCGTGTTGACAGGATGTCTGTCAGATGACGTGACTTGACCATGACTGGTGTTAGGTGGCGTTAGAGACCAAATTCCGGCTTAGTTTGAAATCAAGCTGGAAAATCCGAGTAACCTATTGATAGGTCCGACTTATTTTTAAGACCTGGATCGTATTTTTTGCTGTGAAGTTTCAGGAACCCTTCAAGATTCTGCAAGCCAAAGATCAAGCTAGACGATGAAGAATCCGACTTTGGATCTTGGAGACTTCTGGGGGCTGCTGTTGGGGGTATACTTTCTAGGTATCCTCACAGTTCCTCACTGACCAGGGTGGCCCACTTCAGGTTAGAGCTTTGCTTCATGGGTGGCCCAGTCAGGGAGAAGAGACGGAGTTCAGTCTGGCTATGGGAAGGCCCGGAAGACTTACCGACCTAGGCCCATAGTGTTACTTGTAGTTCAAGATGTACTCTGTAACCGACTCTTAGTCGTAGCCGAATAGATATCTCCTGTAAACCCTAGGCCGGATATCAATATAAGCTGTCCTAGGGAGAGCCTTTAGGGCACCCTCAATAGTCTACAATCTCAACTCGCACAGGCGAACCCTTGTAACCCATATTCCGGCTCTGTCGTATTACTGCATTACTAGCAGGAGTAGGATCCGTCCAAAGCCGGCGGATTCGAACCTAGGTAAACTTGTGTGCTCACCGTCCCAGAACACCGTACGTCTCACACCCCTCTCTTCCGCACGCCTCGAGGGACACCTCATGGCGTACTTGTCATCAATCCGACGACAAAAAACATAGATGCGCATGACCGAATTCCTTCCGATCTAGCAAGCTCCAGGCATATGCGCCCATGGGAGTTCACCGGCGGAGCCTTCCGAAACCAGACACTCCGGCCAGATCAAAGGATACACGCATCAAGTAGATCTTCATCTTGGTGCGAGAGAGATCCGAGGACCACCCCCTTTATTTAAACCAAGCCAGCAGCCCCCACGCTACCCGCCGGAAACTAGCAGGATCCACCACATACTGGCATGATCGCTCGGCCGACCACTCCGACGGAGAACGAAGTCACCACCACCATACCAGGGGAAGTATCCCCAATCTCCCTAGCGTCGCGAGCATGGCCCGGAGATCCTGGGTGCCGGCATCAGCGGCGAACAAAATAGATCTCGTCCCATAGGCACGGATTCCCGCCATTGTGTGCAGCCATCTGGACCAAGGACCCCCAGCCGTCGCTAGCTACGACGCCTCCGCCGAAACAGTGCCGGCGCGGACGCCACCGCCGCTACGCTAGATCGCGGCTAGGGTCGTCGCCGCCACGCCGCCAGATGTTTGCCCGGCGATGCCCAGGGAGGCGGGGGTGGGCGGGAGGCTCTTAAGGGGAGGGTCGGCCGGGGGGAGAGGGGACTGCCTGGCGCGGCGTGGCACCGCCGCGCGAGTGCAGGAGAGGAGAGGTGGTGTACCGAACATGCCACACACAAATTATCATACATGCGCATGGGGGCAAAAATTGTACTGATAGCTAAGCGTACGAAGCAGATGAGGTTATGGTGCAGCGGCCAATACGGTGGGCATATGGTGACGACGCAAGAGAACATGGCGTTTGAGAGACTCCATTGACTAAGCACATGGGATATACTCTACGTGTGTTCATGTACGGTTTTATGTGGGTCTAATTAGGTGGCGCCGCGGACTGCCCACTTCCGCTTGCAGCCTGGGCGGAAGGTGCCCTCAAATCTTCCCAAACTCACCAAGTTTAATCTATAAATATATCTACACACTATTTATTATATAAGTACATTCAAATTTAAACAATTCCCGACTTCCTATTTGAGACGGAAAAAGTATAATGTATCAGTATACGTATATGCTACAACTCTCGTGTATGTAGGTAGTCTAAAACTTGTATTAACAGCTAAGCGTACATGCGGTCAAAGCATACATGCGCATGGGGGCAAAAATTGTACTGGTAGCTAAGCGTACAAAGCAGATGAGGTCATGGTGCAGCGGCCAAGACGGCGAACATACGGTGGAGGCGCACGAGAACATGGCGTTTGAGAGACTCCATCGACCAAACATGTGGGATATACTCTACGTGCGTTCATATACCTACGATTTTATGTGGGTCAAATTAGGTGGTGCCGTGGACTGCCCACCTCCGCTTGCAGCCTGGGCGGCAGGTGCCCTCAAATCGGCCCAAACTCACCAAGTTTAAGCTATACATATATTATCAATAAAGACGGCGAAGCCCATCTTGCCTAGGGCACGGATTGAAAGTAAATTATAGACAAGGGTATCAACAAGCATGACGTCCACGAGAGTAACATCGTGTGCAACCACAACTTTGCCAAGACCCATTACCTGAGATTTTGACTTATCGGCATATGTGACGGTTATATGATCTTGACTTGCCCTTATCTCCGTCATAATTGCTTTGCTTCCGGTCATATAACTTGTGAAACTACCATCAAGCACCCACTTTGACCCACCCAAAGCATAGTTCTATAAAAGATCAAGCTATATTTTTAGGTACCCATTTTTCAATGGATCCTCTTTTGTTAGTGACAAGGGTCTTTGGAACCCAAATAGACCAAGCAATATAACAATCCAATGGACCAACGTATTGTGCATAAACATCAACATAAGAATTATGCATTAATACATAGTGAGGGTTAGCACTTTCCGCAAAGTTATCTTGTGACATAGTTTTGCCACTTTGGGTGTTACTACCCATAATGGTCTTACCTTTTGGTTGAGTGGAGTTGGCCTTATTTTTCTTGTTCTTCTTCTTCTTGGCTTTGGAAACATAGCCAGACCTCTTTTCTCATTAGTTGGCCTTTGCTTACTTAAAAGGTCATCCAGAGACTTGTTACCTTTGGGGAAGGTTGCCTTTGCAAGCTCCCCTTTCAACCTAGCATTTTCTTCAAGGATGTTTGTACTATTAGGGGGAATGGAAATATTAGGTGAAGCAACATTAGTTAATTGAGTTTTAAGTTGTTCACGAGACTTTTTGAGAGTCATGGGATCACTTTCTAAGGCCTTGTGAGCCTTGTTAAGCTTCTCATAATCCTCGGCAAGTTTGTCATGAACAACACCAAACTCAATCTTGTCCATTTTAGCCTTTTTGTATTTAGCAATGGCATAATCACGCTCCTTAATGATTTTAGCGATAATTTGATCATTTGCCCCATCAAGGTCTTCAAGTTTTTCTTCAAGAGACACCCTAGTCTCTTGTTCTTCTTCAAGAGCATTAGTTAGAGCATCCATCTCAAGTAGATGCTCCCTCTCAAGCTTACATCTCTCATCAAGGAGCTCTTGTGTGTGAGGAAGTTGGTTCAAGAGATTTACAAAATGCTTCTTGCACTCCCCTTGCAAGTTAGTCATATAAGTATCGAAAGCAACTAATTTCTCCTTCACCTCAAGAGTTATATCATCATTCAAATCATCATTGATACTAGGGGTGGAGAGAGGAGATGATGATACCTCCAATGCTCTTGCCATAAGGCAAGTGACATTCTTGTTGGAGGTGTTCTCATTTAGGGAATCGAAGATGGAGAAGGTGGGTGTAGATGTACTAGCAATGGCATCCACACCATTCGTTGTTTCTTCTTCTTCCTCCTTCTCATCATCGAAAGAGAACTATTTACATGCTAGAAATGCAATGCCATCAAACTTCTTGTTGGTGGCATTCTTCTTATAAAAAGGCTTCTTGAAAGGGGCCTTTGGATTTTTCTTCAATATGAGTGCACCGCCACTTTCTTCTCTCTTCTCATAAGGACATCTGGCAACAAAATGATAGAGGTCACCACAATTGAAGCAAGTTCTCAATCTTGACGCATTTTCTTTTCTACCACCTGGGTTGCTTCTTCGTTGCATCTCCATCTTGGCCTTGGCAGGATCTTTCTAGAAATATCTTGCATAGAAAGCCATGTATTCACCATGAGCAACCTTGACATCTTCAGGGTGGCTCATAGAGAGTGCATCATCACTTCCTTCTTCTTCATCATACTCCACAACCTTGGCCTTCAAGGCAAGATTGACACCACTACTCATTCCAATGGAACGAGCATGAGCATCTTTGGCATTCTTGACAACAACCTTGAAGGCGGCCATCTCTTGCATAACTTAATTGGAGGTCATGAGATGGTAGTTGGGTCTTCCTTGGAGACTCTTCAAGTCAGTAGGATCAAAGGGCATGAGCGCTTTCACATACTTCCTCTTGATCCAAGCATCATCAATGTGAGAGGCACCAACATTTCTGAAGGCGGTGGCTGTGTATTGAGTGTTCGATACATGTCTTCATGATACTCACCATCCTTCATAAAGAAACCTTCAGCTTCATTGCTTAAGGCATCATATCTATTTCTTCTCATGCTCTCATTTCCAACAAACAAGTCAATGAGAGCATCCCAAGCTTCCTTGGTGGTATTGTAGTGCTCAATGTGAGGAAAGTCCTTTGGTCCCACTCCAAGTTGGATCATGTGCAAGGCGGTGTGTAGCACCCCGAGTAAAACCACTACTAGAAAATCGCTTGGGGTTTCTGTTTTGTGCATCATCATGACCGCATGCTCATGTCATCATGCCACATTGCATTTGAGCATCGTCATGTCATCATGCATTTGTTTGGCTAAAACTATTTTCTATAAGCCTATCCTTGTTTTCTATTTGTCTCCCTCTTTAGTTCAGATGTCAAATCGGTCCTTCTGGATATTTTATTTTGTCTAAAAACTATTTCTAAAAGCCTTTAAAATAAACCTGTACTATTTTATAATAAAAATATCTTCCACTGGAGGAGGCAGCCCAGCCGTTAAGCCAGGCCACCTACTACCCCGGCAGGCCCGGCCCAAACCCAACCAGACCAAAACCTAATCTAAACCAAACCCTAAACCCTAGCTATGCTGGTCCTAGTCCTAACCACCACATCCGGCTCCCCCTCCACCATGTCGCCACTCACACCTAGCACCTACCCCCACCAACCTTTCGTGCGCTAGTTGCCAAGCCGGCTCGCGCCAGCATCGCATCCTGCCCACGTCCCAGCCGCCACGCAACATACGCGCGCGTGCAGCAAGCTAACCACTACGGTGCACCGCAGCCCTGCATCGCGACCCTGCCTGGCTGCCCCGCACGTGTACGCGACACATGCGTACTCCTCCGCTCAGCCCCACGCTGGACCCACCCCGCATAACCTCCCACTGACGCGCCCCTCCTTCCCCATCGCGAACCCACGCACCGCACGATCCCCGCTCCTTCCTCGCTTTCCTCTCGCAACCGCCGCCGCCAGGGTTCCCTCTGGTCGCCTCCTCTCTCCCCGAGTCCCTCTCCTCCGGAGCTCGACCCCGCCTCTCTGTCAGTCACTAGGAGCGCCACCATAGAGAGCCCTGTTGTCCTCCGTCGCCTGCAACCCCACGTGCGTGTCCTCGAGTTCGTCCCGCTCCTCCAAGGTCCCCGCCGCCGTCGATCTAGTCATCGCCAGCGGGTGCCTCGTTGCGCCAGGACCTCGCTGTCCTCACCCCAGCATGCTCAGCCCCGCCTCTACTCTCCCGTCCTCCTCGTCCGTGCCCCGGCCGCCGTCTGCTCGGCCCCGTCGAGCACACCGTCGTCGCCAGCGAGCCGTGCGACCCGCGCCTCTCCATCGGTCCGTGAGCAGCGCCGCCCGGCTACCCTCTACGCGTCGCTCCGCCCACGAGCCCGCGAGCCCCTCGCCGCAAGGTCGCCGTCCTACGTCCGCCGCTCGCCTCACGAGCCACCTCTCTGCGCCGCCTCTGCACCGCGGTGCCCCCTCTCTTTCTGCACAGCCGGTCATGTCCCCGCCCTCTGTGTCCTCCTTCCCGCCAGGGCTCCTCTCGAGCACCTCATCACCACTGCGCCATGAGGCCCGCCGTCCAGGTCAGGACGTCCCCTGCAGGAGCTCCGCCTCGCCCTCAAGTTTTCCTCTGGCACCGATCGCCTCTCTGCAGTCAGTCTAGCGCGCCCTTGCTCGGGCCAGGCCCCTCGTGCGTTATCTCCTGGACATGGACGTGACCCGATGACTCTATTTTGCAGCGCCTGCGAAGATTGTTGCTGCCGAGAACAGTAGCCACTCTCACAAGATCGTCCGATACCGAGACCGGTGCCTAGGTGTTCCGAAAGCCATCACGAGGAGCAGTACCCGGAGAACCACCGACGATGATCAGCTCAACACCAAGATCTTCCACACGGACTCGAACATCTCCTTCCTGGGCGCCAAGTACTCCATTTTCGAGAACCGATGCGTGGAGATCGTGCCGAGACGGTACCTCTAGAAGGCTACCGGTACCGCATCCAAGTCCGTCATCGACCACCGAAGCCGGTACCCGAACATCCTCGTCACGGATGCGACAAGACCCCTTATCGGACCCGAAGACCCCGGGTGCGCCAACACGGATCCGATGATCAAAGATCTTCTACACGGTTCCGAGACCCTGATCCCGGAGTCCGAAGACCGTTCCCGCTGAACACGAACCCTCGGCATGCCAAGATCTCCTTCACGGATCCGATGGCCGAGACCCTGAAGACCGATCCTGTCGAACCCCTTGGTGAACCCCAAGATCTTCGATTTGACATGTGTGACCCCTTTTCTGAGCCCTATTTTATAAATTGACATCTATATAAATTGTTGCATATCAATTATACATGCTTGCATACATATTTCGCGGGTCTGGGTTGTATAGTCGAATCACATCATAATTAAATATGGAGTATATATGCGGACTAATCTAGTCTTATATTGGCCCCATTTAAATTTGTGTAGCGAAGCGATGTCATGTTTTTCCTTGTTAATCCAACATTTAAATTGTGGAGTACCTAAACAACATGAACCTATTAATTAATTGTCGGGACTCCTGTTCCGCTTAATAGTGCCTAGTCGCATCGCATATTTGCCATGTCATGCACGATACCTGCATCATGTCCGATCTTTTGTCGTAGTATTAAATAGTGCATCTGGTGTTTCTTCTAGTGTTTCGCTTCTTCACGGATTAGGTCGATGGGTTGATGTGAATGTCGGCCCGATCTTCGGTGAATCTTCGACAGTGTTTCCTAGGCGAGCAATCTCCCCCTTTCTACCTATTTTGCATTTATAGTCTTTATTTCCTCCTGTTGATCTATTGCTATCCTTGTCGCGATGCTTTAGTGTTTCGTACCAGATATATTCCGTGCAGCCTTTATATTGCCTTGGACACCTCCTATTACCTGTTGTTTGATACATAGATGGTCTTGCGAGTCGTAGTCGCTTGCTCAGGTGCGATCTCGTGTCGTGAAGTACCACATAGTTGTTGGAATGTTGTCATATGCTTTACGATGGAGAGGATCATGACTTTAAATACAACTATTAAATTTCTAGGATAACTAATGAAAGAGGCACTAGTGGCAATATATGCTATTTGGTTTTTCATGTCCACTTGTGTCCCGTAGGCCTGAGTACTTGATACATGTTCCTTGATTATTCGCACTATCCACATCCGGGAGACCCTATGGATCCCCCTTAGCCAGAGCTTGATTCATTTCTTATTTCTTGGGGCCACAAAGTAGTTTGGGGCTTTATTACTATCCTGTACTTATGCCATGCTTTATTGCTTTATTTATGATTGTGCGTGGTCACGTGTACTGTTTTGGAACGTGGAATGTTTTCGTGGTATCGACAAGCCCAGTCACACTTTCGGGTTCCCAGTCGTTTACAGCCATTGTCACAAACCCTGGGTCCATCTCGGAGCCGGCCAACTTCGTTGCGGGTAGCTTAGTGGGGTGGCCCCCTAAAATATTTTATGAATCCTATGATTGCTTTGTCGTGAAAGCCTCGTTGGGTTTTGATTTGGTTTTTCCGAGGTTGATCGTGTGTGTGTTGCTATTTGTGCACCCCTGCAGGGTAAATCTTTCTGAAAGCCGTGTCCGCAGTTATGGACGATTTGGAGCACAGTATCTCGATCATAGACAAGCATAACTAAAGTAGTGCTATAAATTTGACTTAATATGTGACTAGTAATTAGCTTCACTACAATGGAATGGATAATAAAAGTGCCAACAACTGGTGGAACTAGGGTGTATCGTGTCATGTTATACCTGCATAGTAAGTATCACAACTCCAATGGAATGAAATAAAAGTGCCAACAACTACTGGGTTTGGAATGTCACATGCTAATTGTATCTGACTAGTAAGTACTGCAACTACAACTGAATGGTTAACTAAAACTGCCCACTACTTATGCTATCAGGATGACTCATGCTATCTATATCTGATTAGTAAGAGCTTCAACTATAATGGAATGAATAAAACTGCCAACTGTGTGAGTTCCTCAGTTTGACTTCCTCGTTTGGTATCGAGGGGAAATGCCAGGATGGGTATGTTTGGTGTTAGTATCAGGTTGGATCCGAATAGGTCTTTCTTATCCCTCTCTAATAGCCGCCAGTTTTACTGAGTCTCTATAGGTTGTTTAGTGCATGCTTCGCTGCTGCTTCAGTCCACCATACCTATGTAGGCGAGAGCCACCGAATTCTAGCCTCGCCGTGTACTGGCCTCAGTACTGATGCTCCTCTTTTTCCTTCGCCCTTTGTCGGCACCCCCTTTTGTTTTAGCAGGTTTGCGATCGACGTCGTTAGCAGGGTTACCCTTCCGGCTTGGTCTGGGCAGGGTTATGGACGCCATTGGTTATTATTCTGGGCTCTTAGTCCCATTTGCATCTTATCCGTACTCGGATGTCGTATCGTTTCAAGGTGATTTGGATCTTTGTATTGTATACCTGAATCTTTGACTCATGGAGTCGTTGGTGTATATATATGTTTATGTGGGTTCCATCGTGGGCTATTGTGTAATGATATTACTTCGTTTTCCACCCGCACGAAAGTGCCTGGTGGGCGTCCTTGAATCGTTTCTATGCGGGTTTGGCAGGAAGCGCTAAAACTTGCATAGGGCCGATTGGAGGGTGTTACACGGTGGCATTGAGTTGACTATTGACCACTTCTCTTCTTGTTAAGTTGGTTGGATCCTCAATTTTGAGTCCTTCTTCAATAATGTTCCACAAGTCAATACAAGAGCTGCGCACATGAGACTTCATTAAAACTTACCATTGAGCAAAAGTATGTGCAGATAACTTGGGTGGGTCACCTCTATTATTTATATGGGGATGAGGGATCGCAGGGTCGGGAGAGTACCATCCGGGAACCACATGGTGCTCTTCCTTCCCATCACCCTTTTTGGTGGTGGAGTTAGTGGAATTATGTTCATACCCTACCACTTTACCTATTTGCTTAGCTGGAGCATTTGCCTTAGGGTTAGGAGGCGTTTCCTCTTGGGGAGGAGGTGGTGAGGCTGACTTTTCCTTAACAAGTAGCTCAACAAGTTGATGCAACTGTTGGATTTTGTTTCCCAAGGTAGAGCTCAAGCTTTTTTCCAATTTCTTGAGATCTACCATGGTCACCGAGGTGCTAGCCTCACCCTCTCCCTCATCTTATGGGTTGCCCATAATCTCTTAGGCGGTTAAGCCTGAATAAAGAGCCGAGGCTCTGATACCAATTGAAAGGATCGTATGGGCACCTAGAGGGGGTGAATAAGTGCTACTTCAAATTTTATTCCTTTTTCAAATTAGGGTTTGACACAAAGGTAAATTCTCTAGATATCCAACTATGGTGAATTTACCTATATGTCACACTAGCATAATTAACTAAGCAAGAACTACAGAAAGTAAGGTGCGGTAAAGGATAAAATTAACCGAAGTAAAGCACACGGGGACACAAGGATTATTTCCTGCAGTTCCTTCCTTTTGAAGGGAAGTACGTTTGCGTTTGGAGAAGGGTGGTATCAAACCACCAACGCCACAAGAGGCCTACCTTGTTTTGGGGTGAACCTTGATATGTTGCTAACATATCTATAATTTTTGATGTTCCATGCTTGGTTTATATTTACTTTCTTATGATTTGTCCACACTTTGGAGTATTTCTACACATTTTCTGGAACTAACCTATTAACAAGATGCCACAGTGCCAGTTGCATGTTTTCTTCTGTTTTTGGTTCCAGAAAAGGCAGAATAACATTATTCTCGGAATTGGACGGGACAAAAGCCAAAGTCAATATTTTACCGGAAGACACATGGAGTCCGAAGGAGAGACGAATGGGGGCCACAGGGCGGCCACACCATACCTTGGCGCAGGCAGCCCTAGGCCATGCCAGGGCATGGTGTGGGCCCCCTGGCCAGCCACCGACCTCGCCCGTTCGCCTATAAGAAGCCCCTGGGACGAAAACCCTAAATGGAATAGCCTCCAGCCACAAAAAGTTTCGTAGCGCCGCCGCCACCGAAGGGGAGATTCGGGGGACAGAAAGTCTCTGTTCCGGCACCCGCCGAGATGGGGAAGTGCCCTCGGAGCCATCTCCATCGATCTCCACCGCCATCTCCATCGTCGTTGCTGATTCCCATGATGAGGAGGGAGTAGTTCTCTCTCGAGGCTAAGGGTTCTATCGGTAGCTATGTGTTCATCTCTCTCTCTCTCTATGCATGATCATATTGTGATCATGAGCTTTGTAATCAAGTAGATCTACCTTGCTACTCAAGTGCTTTAATAGATCTCTGCTCTCCCCATGTGTGTGAAAGTGACAGCGTGCACACCATGGTGGCACTTAGGCTAGAGATTACAAATACTTGTTATGGTTATATTTGGAGTTGGATGTCTCTATGAAATTGTGGTGTTTATTGGAACCATCTAGAGCTCAAGGTGACAGCGTGAGGTTATCTAGATGGAAAATGCAAACTTTTAGGAGTGCTGTTATAGCCCTACCATGGATTAGAGTGTCCAACCGGAGAGTAGTTAAGAGTAGTATCATAAAGAGAAGATATTTATATGACAGTGTTCACTGGTGAAAGTATGATCCCTAGGCCTTGTTTCTAAGCATTGAAGCACCATTTGCAATTAGATCTGTTACATGTTTGCTTGCTTCCATCTTTATTTCAGATTGCCTTTAGTCTCTTCCCATATCAACCACACGCCATCAAAGCTATTTTCTGGCACCGTTACCACTTATAATTATCCATGCCACTTGTATTTCACTATCTCTTCACCGAACTAGTGCACCTATACACCTGACAAGTGTATTGGGTGTGTTGGGGACACAAGAGACTTCTTGTATCTTGATTGCAGGGTTGCTTGAGAGGGATACCTTTGACCACTTCCTCCCTGAGTTCGATAAACCTTGGGTAACCCACTTAAGTAAAACTTGTTGCTATTCTACAAACCTCTGCACTTGGAGGCCCAACAACTGTCTACAAGAATAGAAGTGCGTAGACATCAAGCTATTTTCTGTGGCCATTGCCGAGGAGGTAAGGTAAAAGGTACTCACATCCTCTGGCTACTAAGCTATCTTCTAGTACTGTAGCCGGTGTGTGAGTGCTCGAAGTTATTTCCTTTAGAATCTGCAATTATATCTTTTTGTTTCTTATTTTTATTTTCACTAGTTAGGCTTAATGGAGAACAACAAAAAATAGAGAGCTTTATAGTATTTATCTTGAGTTAGGACATGAAGTGTTTGAAGAGAAAATTAAAAAACCTATGGAACTTTATTTGCATGCTAATAGCAATGTTATTAGTATGAATTCTTTGAACACCATTATTGCTAATGCTATGGAAAAGTCTAAGCTTGGGGAAGCTAGTTTTTATGAAAATGATCTTTTTAGTTCCCGAGCTTTGGAAGATACCTATTTTATTGCTTATGATGATACCAAACCTCCAATATATGATGATTGCAATGATGAATATGATATTTTCAGTCCACCTACTATTGAGGAGGAAATTAATTATGATTACAATATGCCTCCTATATTTGATGATTATGGTTATGAGAATAATAATGATAGCTATTTTGTTGAATTTGCTCCCACCACAATTAATAAGAATGACTATGCTTATGTGGAGAGTAATAATCATTTTATGCGTGTGGCTCATGATAAGAATGTTTCATGTGATAGTTATATTGTTAATTTTATTCATGATGCTACTAAAAGTTATTATGAGACGTGGAAACATGGTTTTATGCATCTCAATAATATTAGGTTTCCTCTCTTTATGTTGAAAGTCTTGAAGTTGCACTTGTTTTGCTTTACTATGCTTGTTGCTTTGTGCTTTCATGACTTGTTTCTTTACAAGATTCCTATGCATAGGAAGTGGGTTAGACTTAAATATTCTTTGAATTTGCTTCTTGATGCTCTCTTTTACTTCAATTCATATTTCTTATGTGAGCATCTTCTCAATCTATCATGCCTAACTTAAAGGCGTTAAAGAAAAGTACCTATTGGGAGATAACCCAAAAGTTTTAGATAAGTCTTGGAAGTTATTACCTCTGTAATAACCTCTCCTTATCCTTTTTATTTGCTTTTTGTGCCAAGAGTAACCTCTAATGAGAGAGAAGTAATGCTTCGGAAAGTTGCTGTCCCGAAACAGATTTTTGTGCTTCGCTGTAAAAATTTGTGTAAAATCTCTGTACATCGGTTTGAGCTATGATTTTACGTGCTTCTACCCCAGGTTGTTATATAACTTCTGTTAGTTCAACACTTTTCGATATGAGCAACATAAGGTCTTCAAAAAATGGTTTTTACTTGCTGGTCTGTTTTGACAGATTTCTGCCATTATTTGCATTTGCTTCTTGTTGATTCCTTTTTGGGTTCTTTTTGGGGAAATTGAGCTTTTTGAGGGAAGTGCTATAGTAGCTTGTGTTTTAATGGAAGTTTTACTTGTGTTGGAACTGAACCAAATACTTATTATCTTGAGTACACTAATGTTGCTAATGAAGATTGTGTGAAGTTTTGTATGAAGGAAAATTTTCAGGTGTAAGGGAAGAATGATGTAATGAGATGAAGAATGGACAAAAGCTCAAGCTTAGGGATGCCACCCTGTGTCACCCCAAGAAATATCCAAGAAGTACAAGCGTCAAAGCTTGGGGATGCCCAAGGCATCCCCTTCTTCATCAATAAAAATCCCAGGTTTCTTCCAAACACTTCATTTTTATTGTTTCATGCACAGTTGTGTTGTTCTTGGAGAGTCTTCATTTTTGTTTTTGGTTTTTGTTTGCTTGGTTTGCTTTTGCTTGAATAAATTGGTTGGACCCCCTCTTTCATACATTAGTTTTCAAATAAGTTTGGTTTGGTTTGGAAAAGAGTAGGAAAAGTTCATGCTTAAGTGGTAAAAAGAGCTTGTTTTTAACTGTGGCCTATGCTTTGTCATGTCATGCTTGATATTGTTTTGGCTTTATGCTTAGTGACTTTTGTTGTAGCATGACATGTTATAAACAATTGAGATTGCTTAATGTTCCTTGAGAGAATCATGCGTTGTTTTAGCATATTAAAGCATAGTATTGTGGTATTCTCCTTTGATGCTTTATTTTGGGTTGACTTGGCGCATGCTCACACCATGTTAAGACTATCCCAAGTCACCATAGCCTCTATGATCCTTTAGTTTTCGAATTTTGATATCACTTTATGCTTTAATTAATGATGTTTTGTCGCTTTGCATGATTATGGCCATTATTGCTCTCTTAGTTGGTCGCTCCTAGTCTTTTGCTAGCCTCCATAACCAAGTATGAGTTCCACTCATGCATCCAACTCCAAATAAAACCAAGTTATTCTAAAGAGTCCACCATACCTACCTATTAGCATTTTCTATTCCAAGTATATTCATGTTTTTATCTACCTTCCGAATTAAATTTGTTATGAGAAAACTAGTGATTAAAGCTCTCACAAACTTGATGGCACACTTTACTTTCTTGCACTTAATAATCTTGAACCATTGTGTCCATATTTTTTGCGTATATGCCTGTGCTTTATGAGTTAAAGTGAGAAGAACCATGTATCATGGGGAACGCTTTCAACATTGCACTTATATTCTTTTGATATCATGATTCTTTTGCTTATGGATCCCGGTGGTGTGAAATAAAAGGGGAACTTGTAAGATCATGGAGTTTGTATGTATGTTAGAGAAACGCCTGGGCCGCTAGCCTAAGCCATGCCTAATCATGGTGGAAACTTGCAGCATAACCATAATGAGCACTCTATGAAGCATCCTCAATAAAAACCTATGAAAATAGGAAATAAAAGGATCGTTGAGATGCTCATTGTCTGTTGCCTTGTCATTTTGATATGGGAAAGCTCCTCTATCATGGGGCAAGGGGTACCCCGTTGGCGGTTCTCTATGATACACATGTACTTACAATGACAAGAACTTACTTGTGACTAAAGTTGAGTAGCATGAGGTTCGGTACTCGTAAGCAAGGGGCGTGAGATTTCAAGTTATAACTTGTCAGGCATATCCTCATATTTGTTCACTTTAACCGTAATCACCTAAAGAGGCTTATGATAGGGGCAATGAGAGATGAAAGCTAATAAGTACCATAATTTTTGGAAGCTCTTTATGAGACTTGAATCCTTCTTTCCTTCTATGAAGGCCTTTCTTTTACTTTTATGTTGAGTCGCCATCTTCTCTATTTATGCACCAATTAAGAGAGCATGGTTGTCATTCTTAGTTCTATGTGCATTGTCCCAAAACTTATTGATTGATTCATAATGTTGATATTGCTTGTTCTTAAACTATTTGTATCTAGTCACCCTTATAAACTTTGAAGGTGTCTTATGCAATTATGATTTGCTAAATTATGAGGGACAAGCTGAATGCCACTATGTTATGTTTTCTTTATGTGAAACAAACAAACGTCTTGCAAAGCATTGTTATTCATGAATCTTTTGTTTGTGCCTTTTAATGTTACAACATAGTTGCTATGTTTTATTGTTAGAACTTTATCTTTCATGCTATGTTGAAGTACTGTGATCCCAGCTATCAATGTTCTATAAATACTTTGATCAAGTTTATTATGGTGCATGTCACCTCAAAAATTATTCTTTCTTTTTATCACTTACCTACTCAAGGACGAGTAGGAGTTAAGCTTCGGGATGTTGATGCGTTGCTAACGTATCTATAATTTTTGATGTTCCATGCTTGGTTTATATTTACTTTCTTATGTTTTGTCCACACTTTGGAGTATTTATACACATTTTCTGGAACTAACCTATTAACAAGATGCCACAGTGCCAGTTGCCTGTTTTTTTCTGTTTTTGGTTCCAGAAAAGGCAGAAAATCAATATTCTCGGAATTGGACGGGACAAAAGCCAAAGTCAATATTTTACCGAAGACACATGGAGTCCGAAGGAGAGACAAAGGGGGGCCACAGGGTGGCCACACCACCCCTTGGCGCAGGGAGCCCTAGGCCGCGCCAGGGCATGGTGTGGGCCCCCTGGCCGTCCACCGACCTCGCCCCTTCGCCTATAAGAAGCCCCTAGGACGAAAACCCTAAATGGAACAGCCTCCAACCACGAAAAGTTCCGCAGCGCCGCCGTCACCGAAGGGCAGATTCGGGGGACAGAAAGTCTCTGTTCTGGCACCCTACCAGGACGGGGAAGTGCCCCCGGAGCCATCTCCATCGATCTTCACCGCCATCTCCATTGTCGGTGCTGATTCCCATGATAAGGAGGGAGTAGTTCTCTCTCGAGGCTAAGGGTTCTACCGGTAGCTATGTGTTCATCTCTCTCTCTATGCATGATCATATTGTGATCGTGAGCTTTGTAATCAAGTAGATCTACCTTGTTACTCAAGTGCTTTAATAGATCTCTGCTCTCCCCATGTGTGTGAAAGTGACAGCGTGCACACCATGGTGGCTCTTAGGCTAGAGATTACAAATACTTGTTATGAGTTATATTTGGAGTTGGATGTCTCTATGAACTTGTGGTGTTTGTTGGAACCATCTAGAGCTCAAGGTGACAGTGTGGGGTTATCTAGATGGGAAAAGTGAACTTTGAGGAGTGTTGTTATAGCCCTACCATGGATTAGAGTGTCCAACCGGAGAGTAGTTAAGAGTAGTATCATAAAGGGAAGATATTTATATGAGAGTGTTCACTAGTGAAAGTATGATCCCTAGGCCTTGTTTCTAAGCACTGAAACACCGTTTGCAATTAGATATGTTACATGTTTGCTTGCTTCCATCTTTATTTCAAATTGCCTTTAGTATCTTCCAAAGTCAACCACACGCCATCAAAGCTATATTCCAGCATCGCTACCACTTATAATTATCCATGCCACTTGTATTTCACTATCTCTTCACCGAACTAGTGCACCTATACACCTGACAAGTGTATTGGGTGTGTTGGGGACACAAGAGACTTCTTGTATCTTGATTGCATGGTTGCTTCAGAGGGATACCTTTGACCACTTCCTCCCTGAGTTCGATAAACCTTGGATAATTCACTTAAAGAAAACTTGCTGCTGTTCTACAAACCTCTGCACTTGGAGGCCCGACAACTGTCTACAAGAATAGAAGTGCGTAGACATCAAACCTCACCCCAAGTGGATCGGTTCACGCTTTCACTATATCGGCAACCTTCAAGGTGGTAGCCGACACCCTTACAAGGCACACATCCACAACTTAATTGGAGGCACACATCCACAACTTAATTGGAGGCTCCCGAATCCAAGCAAGCTATCAAAGAGTCAAATACAAGCTTGTAAGATCCAAGACAAGGCCTAGGGTTTCCAACAAAACCCTAGAGCAAGGGGCCCTCAAGTGAATGAGGGGGAAATGAAGATCTCTCTTGGTGAAGCTATATATCGAGGCCTCCTCCTCCGATTCCCCAAAGATTAGTGAGTTTTGATGGTTGGATGAAGAGATCTTGGAGTTTTGGTGGCTCTAAAGGAGTGTACTTTCTTTTCTGGAACGAGCAGCTTGAGGTAGAAGATGACGTCCCCTACTTATAGCCCTCACAGCTGCAGACCGTTTTCTGCACGTTGGGGACCTTCCACACCAGAGGCTCTGGTCTGGCAGATCGGAGACTCCGGTCTACACCGAAAACTCCGGCCCATCTCCAGACCGGCTATCAGACTATCCTGGCCTTCGTCTTGCCGCTCACTCCGGAGACTTTGGCAGGAACTCCGGACTAGATACATCGGAGACTCCGGTGTTTCCACACCGGAGACTCCGGTCCGAGAATCCACACCGGAGATTCCTGCCAACCTCCGGTCCGTCTCCAGACCCCCTCACAGAATGACTTTGGGCAGATTATTAAGTCCACTCCGGGGACTTTCGGAGAAACTCCAGACCACACCGGAGACTCCGGTGTTTGCACACCGGAGACTCTGGTCTGGAGTCTTCAGGAAAGCTCAGTTTTGTCCAGGGAATTTCCCACACTATTATGGCCTTTTCTCTTTTCAATAGATTGACCTGTAGCCATTAACATACAGTAAAATGAACCTTATGTTGTTAACAGATGCCAAAACAGATTAAGACAATAAATGTCCTTTCACCTAGAACAAAGCAAATAACCCTCCATCAGATCTTAAGATCTCAGCCTTGGAATCTCTATGCGAGCGGGTCGACATCGTCCTCACAACCTTTATCCACATAGTAGCTTTCAAAGGAAAATGCCCGATAGTCTAACAAATCTAGACGTGCGAGCCTAAGATACTCAACGGTCTTTATGTAACTAAAAGGGTAACTTAGGGTTTGATGCGATTGCGCCAAAAGATAATAACGACTATAATAATTTAATAGAGGCACGCCATAATAGACGTCTAAACAGATATAGACGAGAGAGCACATAAGATGTGATAACCAATAGGTATAGATAACATAAATAAAGAACATAACTCGCTTAGCAAACAAGAAAGAAATTAGGATAACCAACTATTGGCAATTTTATTATCATTTCATTGTGGTTGCAGTTGATTTGAATCAAGTTTATGGTGATATTGTAGTTCAAGTTACCTATGATTGAGAAAGTATGCTTCAAGTAGTCTAAAACAGCGAATAGGGATTTTCGAAAAGATTTACCCTGCAGGGTACACCAAATTACCTATACACGCAGGATAATCTCGGAAAAACTAAAGGAAGGAAAAAATAATGAGGTTTCATGTAGAGTAATTCCAAAACCCAAAGAGTGTTTAGGGGGATCCAAACGAAATCGGTCAAGCTCCGAAATGGACCCATAGGTTTGCGAGAATGGCTGAAAAAGCTTAGAGGCCTGAAAGTGTGACTGAACGTGTCCAGACAATGTAAACATTCTGCATTCAAAACAATAGTGAATCATAAATTCTCCTCGAGCAATAGTAATAAATAATAGTATTAAAGCATGTCATACGTTCTGCATAGTGATAAAGCCTGAACTTGTGCCCCCTAAAACAAACTTTAGAACAAGGTTGAGCCGACAGGAGCCCCAAAGAAACCCCACGAGCGGTTAGCGCTATCAATTTCGGAACATGCATCAAGAACCCGGGGTCTTAGTTGGACACAAATGGACGGGATAAAAACTAAATCTCGACTATTGCCCAATGGCACATCTTTAATAATTTACTGCTCTCAACTGTCACAATGAATTAATAAAACTGTCAACTATGTTAATGCCTCCAGTATTGCTCCTAGTGATTATGCGACATGGATAATGTTTTAGCTGAGTCATGTTTGGTGTTGGTATTAGTTTGGTGCCGAATATGGCTCACTTGTCCCACTCTAATAGACGGAAGTTGTATCGTGTATTTATATGTTATTTTAGAGCATGATTTATTGCTGGTTAAATTCATCATACACATGTAGACGAAATTGGTTGAATTCTAAATCTCGTTAAGTACTTGGCATAGTACTTACACTTATTTGCTTTTCCCTCCCTTGTGTCGGCAACCATTGACCCAACTTTGGCATTTATAAGATTGACAACGTTAGCATTTTTTAAAACCTAAGCATTTAAAAAAATATGTTATTACAAAAAAAGAAATATTTTTCTAATTTAAACAATTTTTAAATCTAAACACTTTTTGATCTGCCATCTTTCCATGTCTGAACAAATATTAAATCTAAACATTTCCATATGGCAAAAAAATCTAAACATTTCATATTTAGACAATTTACAAATCTGCATATTTTTTAAAATCAAAATATTTTTTTCAATTCTAATTTTGTTTCAAATCCCAACAATTTTTATATCTGAACGGTTTTTAGGAAAAATCCCCAAAAGAAACAGAAAAGAAAAGGAAGAAAGAAGGAAACACAAACGAAAAACAATTCTTGTATATGAAATAAAGAATAGAAAAACAGAGGAAAAAGCCTGCACAAACGGGCCGGCCCAATACAGCGCCGGGTGTGTGGCGCGAGGCTCCCGCACCGCACTGGGCCGGCGTACAGAATTTCGCTGTTCGGCACCGTAGGCACACGCTGCGGCGCGTCATTGCGTTGCGGAAACGTTGTCCCCACAGCCTTTTTGCTCTCCCCCTGGTGCGCACGCGGGAAAGAGAATCTCGAGCCTCTGCGCTCCGAGTCAAACTACTGCATGGGGAAAGGCCTCGTAAACGTAGCCAGACTACGTATCGACCGTGCCACGTCGAAGCACAGACCAAGTCCAAGCTGAAGTAGTTTGTACACGCTCACGTGCTGTCGCTGTTTTTTCTGCGGGGAATTCGGAGAGTTTTATTCAGCTACAACCGAGCCAGACTGATCAGCTTGGAGGCTGACCACCAGGAACTCAGGAATACAGTCTAACCAGCTGCTCGTCACCATCAGCGTGCAAGCTAACTTAGCACAAAGATAAGCCGAGTAACTAGCCGATCGAGGAACATGCTGAGTTACAAAAGAATGAAAAGAAACTACTAGCTCTCCGACTTCTTGTAGAACTGGTGCCACAACCGAACGGCAATCATGGCGAGTATTTCAGAGATTGACTATCTTCAGGCAATCTGTCTCCATCACCACATCAACAAAGTTCGCAAAGATAACTCCATCTCGCAAAGCCAAAGCTTCCGCAATGAGAGGATCTATAACACCCATATAGGGTTTACACCATGCTCTAATATAAGCTGAAGAGGATCTAGCAACCCCTCCAGCCCCACTCTGCTACGTTCACCTGCGTACTAGTACGTACGTATCCACGTCCTCACTCAATATTTTGACTGTATCGTGAATCATACTCGGTTCTTGCGTCAGCGCTAGAGCATGTCTTTTGTGCACGCTATACTACCGCTAGGTTAAAAGTTAAAACCTGTTCTTGTTTCGTTAGAGCATCTTCGCTCAGCCCCACGAAGCGCTCGCCCACACGTTTAAAATACGCAGTTTTTTAATTCGGATTGGTAAAAAAAGTCTCAGTCACACATATAGAGTCTCGTTTTCGTCCGGATTTTAGTCTAAAATACGTCGATGATCTCAGGCCAACCTCGACGCACCGGGGGCAGCTGGAGGTATGGGATGAGACTTTTTGTTTCACTATTGGGCCACTTTTAGCCCCCCTCTCCTCCTTTCCTTCTCCACGGGCCCAGTCTTCTCCTTTTCTCCCTCTCTCATTATTCGCCCCATCCATCGGTCATCTCTCCTCCACGAACCGCTTGGGGTACACACGGCTGGAAATCTTTTGGCCCCTAGGTTGAAAGCTTTACCGGAGCTTCATCCATCCGGCGAAATAATACGCCGGCTTTCGGTCCTAGGGCCTCCAATGAGTGGAGATGCTCTTAGAGTATTTGTATTAGAGGGGATATAATCCTACCAAATCCTAGATCCCCACAGGTTGCAAAATATATTTTTGGTTCTAGAGTATTAGACTAGTCCAATTTTCACTTCCTCACTTTGCACAAAATTCTAGAGTATTTTTCTCAATATCCAATACACTAACTCTACCTACTGCTTAGCGTCCTAGGGGATAAGTGGGGTTTGGCTGGAAATTATCCCCTATATATCCCCTAACTAGGGATGTGAGCGGCGCACCCGTGTAATACCGTTTATTAGTACTCTATATAGTTCATTAAAGTTTACTTTTCTTAAAAAACTAATAAATTGAATAAAGGGGAATTGCGGACTCCGTTTAGACGCCATTTACGTCCCTACCCCTAACTGCAAATTGTGTGGACTGATACGCATGCCGCTGGCCTTGTTTCAGCAAAGGAGGCAGCGGATCACCTGCCACTTGGTGGTTCCTTCCTACTCACCCTCCCGTTGTCTGTCTAGGAGGACAGGACGGTGGCAAAAGGTTTCTGCAATCATGGGAACGGACGGCGCCCCAAAGTTTGCGGCATGCGCCACGCAGCGGCTGGAATATTGGACAACAGCCAAAGCGACCGGGCGACCAGCGTGTCTACAATCTACTACTAGTACTAACGATACTCCGAGCGAGGACGGTGGCTCGCAAAGCCATGAGCGAGCTGCATAGAGTAGACTCGCGAGGTGGAAAAGATGTAGGGGACCAGACGAAAGTGCCGAGGTTTTATCATTTGTGTGGTGGGCGAGGCTGGCCGCTGGAAATGATGCCTCTCCCTCTCCGGCCGATCGACCGAACCACCTGGCTGGGACCGAGCCGGCCGCCGACGAAGAAAGCGATTTGCATGGTGCCTACCAAAGTATAGATAGCATGCATGCTTGGCCGCTTTCTTGTTAATTAGTAGTTTCTTCCCCGGTTTTCTGAGATTTAGCAGCTCGATCGATCGCGTGGAGCTTAGAGCATCTCCACGGGTTCCCAGCCCCGTTACCAGGACGTTTTTTTTGTCCGGACGTGAAAAATGGCCCAGCCGCGTTTCCAGGCAGTGACGGACGTAGCGCCCCTCCAGCCCGGGCGCTTGCCCGGGCTTCCGGCCGTCCGACACAACCTATTTCGAATGAAATTTGACAAAAAATTAGATGTTTGACCTTTAAATTTACAGTTTGTCCGGGCTTTAAAATCATCCTGGATCCGCTACTGTTCCCAGGGAGAGTATGCGGGGTCGAGAATGTGTATGTTTGGCTGCCAATTGGGACCCGTGGCTGAAATCCAACGGGGCGTCGTGTGCCAGCGTTTTCAATCCAGCCCTTGCACCAAGGGGCCCGCATGACTATTCTATTGGGATCGAAAATATACTGACGGGATTTGACGCATGCTGGTGTGAGCCCATTTTTGGGCCTGGACCGAGTAGGCCCTTGGGGGGCGCTATGAGGGACACAGATGGAGATGCTTCAACTTATCAAAATTCACTTAAAGGTCTTTGCATATATGAACTCCAAATTAACATGCAACTAAAAGACAAAGACTGAGACCGGTCACCATCAACGGGTAGTATAGTCATTCCTTCCTACACAATTTCCCCCTCTAATCCCTGGATAAATAAGAAAAATGCACAAGTTAATAAAATGATATATTATGGAAGTTTGCTACTATTAGGTAGATTTTCTATTTGAATTTAGCAACAATAATTATCTCATTTGGAGTTAGCAAGTGAGTTATGGTTGTCCGCCGCTTTGGTCAAGATGGTTCCCTTTTAAGATTATCTGGTAAACAACCACTCAACAGAAGAGCCGGTGGTGATGCCAAAAACGTATAAGGAATAATACACCTTGAGATTGCATACACGAAAAGTAGAATAGCAAGGGAGCAAATACAATTGAAGGGGTATCGTTTTTGAATCGTTATGGCATTGATACGAGGTGCGGCATGATTCGGTACAACGGAGTTAGAGGAGGAAAACAGCGAGTGACGAGGTGACTAGTGGAGGAGCGTGAAGCAAAATTAAAGAGGCGCCAGCATTGATTGTTTGATGTAAGTATGCTATAGTTTTAACGCTCCATAAACAAAATATCTCCATGTTGCCCTAATTAATAAAGGAAAACACATTCTTAAGGAGGGGTCAGGGCCTAGTTTTGTCTTGACTACCCTGTGCCAATAAAGGAATAGTATCGAGGAGGAATAGTGGTGCGATCCTCGATGGGGGGCAGTGATCGGAGCGACAAACGCACTGTTTACTTATATTTTGATGTAGGGATCATTATCTTTGGGTAATCGTTGGTGCACAGCGTTCGAGAGAAATCATGATGGAAGAATAGGGTCTTTTAAAATTCTGCATTTTTTGGGGGGTAAAAAAAGGAAGAGTTTGACTAATTCAACAGCTAAATTTTTTAAATAATACATTTTTTATATTCAATTTCACGAATATTACATAAAAATATTAAATTACACATCTAACGCACTGTCATTTTCTGAAAGAACGACCAGCCCGTGTCGTTTTTCGAAAAGACGATCGGCCGGTCGGAATATTGGCAGCCAGCTGATCGTTTTTTGAGAAAACGACAGGCCGTTTTGTTTTTTCAAAAGACGAGTGGACGACTGGCCTGGTCTGGCAACCACCTGATCGTTTTCTAGAAAAACGACTGGCCATATTGTTTTTTCAAAAGACGACGACCCCGTCTTTTATTGAAAAGAAGACGGCTGCATGGATCATGCACTCTACGTTGGGCTAATCTTTTTGCGCCGTTCTTTTTCCCGCTAATATTTCTCCGCAACTTGTTCGCGCCGTTTATCTCCCGCCACCTCTCCCTGCTAGTATTTCGCCCGCCACTTTTTCGCGTCGTTTCTCTCCTGCCACTTCTTCCCGCTGTTTTCTCCCGCCAAGAGAATACTAGTTGCCCCTATAAATACTGGCACCTAGATGGTATCTCTTCACACTGTTATTCCTTCCATTTCCTTCCCCTCTCCATCATGAGTGTGCCATGTTCGGACCCAGAGTATAGGCCTACGAAGACGAAAGATGTCAGGTTGCCGCAAGGGGTGACACACGAGCGTTGTTGGTGCGGCCATCTCGCGAAGGTCAAGGAGTCGATCGATTTCTCCACCTGCATAGGCATGAAGCTTTTCATGTGTCCCAACTATGACGCAAGCCCGCCCCGGCAAGCAAGTTCGTCGTACGAGAGGTCTCCGGTATGTTCCCAGAGCATGGTTAATATAAATCATTCATGTTATCATGTGTTCTTTTATTCATTTCATTGATTTGCTTGCAGTCTCCTCCTCCACTTTACAAGTGGTACCATTGGATTGACACGGAACAGCCAGCCTGGGCCGTGTAGAAGATTGCGGACAGGAGCCGACGTACAAGGGAGATCTTTCTTGAAGAGGAACATGCTGAAAGGAAGGCCGCAAACGGGAAGAAGGAACGGGAAAGAGAAATGAAAGAATTTCGAGCAGAGCAAGCTCGAAACTGCGAGCTGAACAAGAAGAGAAGGGAGGAAGAGGAGCGGCAGGAACAGGTGCGCAAGGAGGCCCGTGAGGCGGAAAGGAAGAGATTAAGAGAAAGAGCTGCCGAGGCGCGGGCGGCAGAGGAACGTGGGGACAAGACCGGGAAGTACCCGCGCTGGACTCAGGGAAGGTAAACGTATGTTTCAATACCGATGTATCTTAATTTCAGTTGTAGTGTCGTGATGTAACTTTATTTCAGTTGTAGTGTCTTGATGTATCTTAATTTCAGTTGTAGTGTCTTGATGTATCTTAATTTCAGTTGTAGTGTCTTGATGTAACTTCATTTCAGTTATAGTATTGTGATGTATCTTAAATTCAACATGTCATTTAATTTTGGAGACAATGTAGCCAAATTATCTCCCGCCAAAATATAGCCAAATTATCTCCCGCCAAAATATCTCCCGCCAAAATATCTCTCGCCAAAATATGTTTCCCGCCAAAATGTTTCCCGCCATTTTTTGTTCGTTTACCCTATAAAACCCCCTCCTCACGCAGTTGTTTAAGCAAACCCTTTTAGCCAGTATGTATCCCGGTTTTCCCTACGATCGTAGTTTCGTGCCAGACATGTCCGTCGACCTTTTTCATTTGGATAGGAACTTTAGGACAGACAATAATCCAGCCCCATTGGAGAAACTAATTGGTAGTGATTGTTTTCTCACTGAGTGCGTGAGGGATTGCGTAGAAAAGGGTGGCCGAAGAGGACTCTAGAGGAGATACGGCAAGAGCTACTTCGGATCAATGCTAGGTGGAGCAAGCAAAGATTCTCTAATGAAGGGGCAAGGCAGCAGAACATCACGCTCCCTTGGATTTGGATAGAAGAGAGTGAAGATGAAGACGATCTCTTCATGCCGCCTGTCGGTGGTACCAGGGATAGAGCAGAGCGTGACAAGGCTGAGACCTTGAACAAGGCGTAGGCTAAGAAGAGCAATGACAAGGTAGAAGAGAGTGAAGATGAAGATGATATATTCATGACGCCTGCCGTTGGGACTAAGTGGAGGGCCGAGTGGGACGAAAGGCTGGCCAAGGAGAAGGCATTGTCGAAGGGTAAGGGCGAGGCATCATCGAAGGGTAAGGGCAAGACATCATCGGTCGAGGCATCATCGAAGGGTAAGGGCAAGAAGAGCAGGCCATGAAGAAGGCATCGTTGAAGGGTAAGGGCATAGTCGTAGGGATAGAGAGCGCTCTTATTTATGTACTGCAAGTTATGTTCAACTGTTTTTGCAAGCTATGCTGAAGTGTTTGTCGAAAAAAAATGTGTCTCATACCTAGACAGATACGAGATACAAGTCTCATACATAGACAACTACCTAGACAGATACAAGATACATAGATAGATACATAGATAGATATCACTGCCACCGATCACGAGGTTGCCCTGGCGTTGGTGAACTCCATCCGTACCTTCTAGGAGGCCCCACATTGCGGGGAGGTAGAGTTGACCCGTCACCCTGCGTCTGTGTATCCTGTATGGGGATAGGTGGTGGAGTCTGCTGTGTCTGCTGAGTCTGTTGCGTCTGATACAGTCCAAACCAGTCAACCTGATCCTGCTGAGTCTGTCGATCCTCCTCATTAGTCGCCCACGAACCCATTGAGGATATACTTGGGTCTTCATATCCTCCTGTCATATAAAAATATTAAGTACTCAACGATTATACACTACATGTAACCAAAATAGATAGGAAAATACGTACCCTCAGGACGATAGCCCATGAATGGGACGTGCAATTGTTGCTGGTGCCACTGGTCGAAAGTAAGCTGCGGCTGCTGCCACTGGTCGAAAGTAAACTGCGGCTGTTGCTGCCACGCCGAGCCTCTAGCATGGTCTGGGGTGGTGCTCTTGGTGTCTCCTTCTGCTGCTGCCACGCTGAGCCTCTAGCCTGGTCTAGAGGTGGTGCTCTTGGTGTCTCCTGCTGTGAGATCCGTGGACGAGGCCCGTGGCGGATAGGTGCAGTGGGTGTCTCCTGCTGCGGCCGCCCCGAGCCTCGGAGTAGTGTCTGGTCTGCACGCGGGGTGCGCTCCTGCGTGGAGTGACGTGGCGGGCGAGCCTGCATGGAGTGACGCGGCGGGCCCTCCCCAATGGAGTGACGTGGTGGACGTTGTGCTGCTCGGTGTTGAACGATGTCTGAAACGTTCGTGCACGTGATGGTCACATAGATACTCTGTAGTCTTTCCTGGACACGTCTTACAAAGGACTGAACTCCTTGACGTGGTAGTAGAAGAGGAGCGGGCAAGAGCGAACATCCTCACTGATGCACTTCATTCTGTAGCTCCCATGTCATATCGGCCTACATTTGTATAGTGGATAAGTACACATTATATAGGCTACCAGGTGCAGTGACGAAGAAAAGTGTATTTACCACTAATTGTCTAGGCTCCATAGTCGACTGGCTAGGGTATCTTTCATCATCATGTGCGTGGTGGACGAGACGCAACCGTGTCATGCTCATGTACCTCTGTAAGTATGCACGGAATAGCTCCATATCAAACGCAGGAGCGGTCCACACGTCAGTTGTTGCATTCTGCCAACCATTGATATAAGTATTAACCCGTTGAAACCACTGATTTGCGATTCTTTTAGTACCCTTCCGAGAGTACCTGCAGTTAGATTTAGTAAGTATACAATCGGTGTAAAATTATAGATACATAATATATTAACTTACATATGCACGTCCGATGAAAGGGGCGCCTCCGGACATGGATCTACCATCTGGCGAAGACCGAATTGTCTCACGACCCTCTGTTGAGACATCTCCTCCACCTGACAATCGAAGATGATCTTCGATTTAGTCAGCCAGTAGTCCTCATCTCTAGTGCACATGATAGATAACCCGTCGGGATATCTTGCGGCTGCCTCAGCTGTGGTGTACGGCTCCCAAATGACCGATTCCTCCTTCAACGTGTCGAACTGCTCATTGAACGCCAGGTAGCAGCGGGTTACTTGTTCTCCCGCGAAACAACACTGTTGGATTAAATAGTTGTTCATTTCCTTCGCAGTGCAATATGGACAATGTAATTAACTGAACCTTTTAACTTACCTTGCGTCGTGTCCAATGTGTACCGAATGTAGGCATGTCAATTCTCTCGTGGTCAAACAGCATATCAGACTCATAGACAACGGGGCGCTCTCCCGGGATGATTACCGCTTGATTCTTTGCTACTTCTAGGCAGCTGATAGGGAACCTCTTCCATGATCACAGCTGCAGCAATAGTGGGCATCCTAGCAAGGCAGATTTTTCTTTGGTTAGCGTACAGCCCGTGCACATACCTCGGTACGTTGCTGCTAAGACAGCATAACCCCAACTCTATTGTGTGATGTCGTTCTAGAACGTCGCCTCCGCGATCTCTCTAGCATAGCGGATGTAGCGCGCACTGATGGTTGAGACGTGGTTCTCGGTGAACATCACCTTCCCAAGTAGCCACAGTAAGTATGCCTCAAGGATGCACATAATTTGTGGCTCAGTCATCAGAACGGCTGGGTACCCGAACATCTGTATCTGCATTGGTTAATAGAACAAGTTTTAGCATCGTGTGATATGAAAATAGGTGTGTCAAATACGAAGATACTGGGTAGTAAACAAACCTGATAGTTCTGCAACCAATTAAATTTGGGTCCATGATTTTCATACGTGAACTTCGGAACTCCTTCACGAATGCCATAGAATCGTTGGGCCATTTCTTGGGCCCAATTCGCCGGTGCATCCACCGGGCCTATTGGCACTCGAGCCAACGGCAGGCCCAGCAAGTACGAGACATCCTGCAGTGTATGAGCCATCTCCCCCAGCGAAAGTGGAAAGTGTGAGTCTCGGGCCGCCATCGATCCACTAAGCAGGTGAGCAACGACCCGTCGTAGCCCATGCGCGTGGTCTGGAAGCCATGGTGTCATCCTTCTATCTCATGCGGATGAGTGGCCTCAACTAGACGCACAAATGATAATAGCCCGGCCCACTTCAACCTGCATACCGAGATAGAATTACAATTTGTTTACTTTGGTCCTCAAATATTTGAACCCCAACTAGAAATAAATGTCTCATACCTCTGTAGCCAATAAGGGTGTATCATCCAGTTAGATATGGAAGTGCGAGTGATAAGGTGCTTCAAGCTCCTTGATTCCGCATCCAATAAAGTTGACCGGTGCTTTCTATCTATATCAGTATTAAACAAAGATCCCGCCATCTGCATAATTTAAAACATAGTTCCATACGAATTACAAATTTAAAACATAGTTCCGTACGAATTACAAATTTAAAACATAGTTCCATATGAATTAAAAATTTAAAACATAGTTCCATACGAATTATAAATTTAAAACATAGTTCCATACGAATTACAAATTTAAAACATAGTTCCATACGAATTACAAATTTAAAACATAGTTCCATATGAGTTACAAATTTAAAACATAGTTCCATACGAATTACAAATTTAAAACATGGTTCCATACGAATTACAAATTCTAGTTTCTTCTGATGCCTCTTGTTCCTCGCCTGCCACGTCCACGAGGAGCCGCTCCTCCAGTCCCGAAGATATGACAATTGGTGTCTCTATGACCAAAATGATTATAAAGAAAACATTGTCTAGTAGGGCCTCTGGCTTCAGATTCATCCATATCATTACGGATGCGAACACATTGTCGCCTTCCTCTGCTTGTCCGCATTAGTCCAGGATCTGGGATGTAAATCCTTTCACTAGGGTTTACTTTGTTGAAATTGCCCCATGCTCTATATCCCATCATCTGGCCAATCCATGTATTGATCACCGACTTCTTAAGAAAATAAGGAGACACAAACGATCTCGCATCCATACCTAACCGCCCGCATGTAGCAAGTACATGAGAGCAAGGCAGATGCAGCAGTTTGGGTTTGTTGCAGGTACACTCACACGTCGGCCAAGCCTCATTGCCTATCCTCACCTCTTGTGTCTTTACCTCTTCTCCAGATCCGATCCTGTTGGAAGGGAGCCGAACCTCAAATCTTTGTTCTTGATTACCGATGGAGATGACGTGCATAGACCGAGCCTTTTCCATTTTGTCATTCATGTAATGCATTATCTTTGAACAGTACCTTGTGTTTGGGTTGTTGATGATATGCATCTGAGCAAGCTGGAGTCTGTCTCTGAAGTACTTCAACGTTCCGATGAAAATACACTCCACAATAGCTGTTAATGGCAAAGCGCTGCTTCCTTTCAAGACGAAGTTGTAATTTTCAGCAAGATTTGTAGTCATGACGCCAAACCTAGCACCATGAGTGTCATGCAACAGAGACCACCTCTCCACAGGCTCGTGCTCTATCCATTCCTGAAAATTCTTAATCCGTCTGTCAGGCCTCCTCCTAGTACCGGGTTGGTCAAATCCTGGCAAATCGCAAAGAGCAATTGGTTCTACCTCGGGTTGGTGCTGCTCCAGCTACTGTCTGTGCAGCTACCACGGCCGCATGAGCCGCCACAGCTGCTGCTCTAGCTGCATTCCTCTGCCTAACATGTTTTTTTGTGAAAATTCATCTAGATAGGCCCGACACTTGATATACTTCCACTCCTGGTTCTGCTTACAAAGCTTCTTGAATAGGTTCATCAGGGTCTTGTTCCTGAACTGTGAGAAAAAGTTAGCCCCTAGATGCCGCATGCACCAACGACTCTACATGTCTAGCCATGGAGTTGGTTCATCTGGAGCAGGCTGAGTCAGCTTCCTTATCGCGCTGAGTATACCCGGATGCCTATCATGAAGGACGCGTACATTCGGTACATCCCTCACAATTGCTATTTTCAGCTGCCTGAAAAACTGAAGGGTAATTGCCCCTATGTGTGGTTTTGGTGATTAATGACAATCCCTATGGACTAATGTTTTCATTGAGTTTTATATGAAGGAATATTCCATAGGTCATGCTTGTAGTCCATATGTTGGATTCAAGTATGGTTGCCATGAAGATAAAGATATACCTTGAGTTTTGGCATCTAGATCATCAAATTGAAGAGAAGAATATGATATGTTCAAGATCTTGAGAGTGTGATCTCAATAGAAGAATTCAAGATATGGCTCTAATCCGGTGTCATGATAGCCTCATTAGTTGAGCTATGGTTGACTAAGTTTTAGAGCATGTAATCAAATGAAGAATTCCTTATGTACCTCAGGATATTGAGATGGAGCATGAGAAGACTCTTGGTTGACCAATGCAAAGAGTGAAGAGTGATTTCAAGTTGGTCAACGCATGAAGCATAAATAATGTACCACATGGATCTTGTGGTGTGGTAAGCCTTGTCATTTATGCATCATGAACTAACCCATTATATATATTCCTTTGTGTTTTATATATGGGATAGGTATCTTTCCATGGTCATGCTTCAAAAGTGAAGATCTCAATAGCCCATGAGAGGATGGCATTAAGTGGTGATCGCCATCAAGGTTGAGAAGGGCAAGTTCAAGATAAACATCTCGAGAAGATCTTTTGCTTGAAGCTTGCCGTCCATATTAGTGATAATGGACATGTGAAGACGTGTCTTAATGGTTCTATCCCATAGTGGTGTATGGGGGAGCAAATTACGAGTCTTCACGAAGCAACAATGATCAAGTGATGCATTCCGGCTTGGATGGAGCTTGAAGCATTGTCATCAATATCAAGCGGGATGCGCAAGGCAAAGGTATGGCCTTGCTAGGTTTTCCTTTTACCGGTCTCAAGGTGGTTGTTGGGAGACCGGGTTATAGGATAGATAGCCGCACTATCAAGAGGGGCTTTCGGTTGGGTAACTTGATCACATCGTCATAGGGAGCTCAATCATTTGCACACTTTGCATCTTCCTATTTTGTTGCTTCTTGGTATTTTTCTCTATGTGAGGTTCTTGAGCTTGTTGCTAGCTCTTCAACAAGCCCAGGTTCATTGAAAACGGAATTCGTATGCATCTTATATGGCGTTTTCGAGTTTGAAGGTTTTACCGGTTCTTCTTATAGGGAGGCTCCATGCCTTTCCTCATTTGGTTATACCTTCCTTTGTTGGACTATGATGTTTTCATGCACCATATTGTAGAGCTTGTTGTCCTTGTCAAAACAAGCCCAAGATCATCGAAATCGGAGTCCGGATGCAAAAGTTATTGCGTTTTTCGTGAAGTCAGTTTCATCCCGGTTGTGGATCTGGTCCAACCGAGCCCCACACCGGACGGTCCGGTTCCAGCTCCGGTTGACCGGATCTCAGACCGGGTTTTCCGGTTTTCGCGATCGAGTCTATTCCGGGTTGGCATACAGAAGTATTTCGGTTTGTAGTCCGGTCCACCGGCCTGGGAACCGAGTTGTCATGTTCTGGGGCCAGTCCAACCGGACTTCAAACCGGGTTCACGATGTTTCCTCCCAACGGCCATATTTGCTTTCCCCTATAAAAGGGGGTTCTTCCCCCAACGTTTTTTGGTTGGTTCTTGAGCACGAAATTAACATCCATTGTTGATCCTCTTGAGCTTGCCTCCTCCCACTTCCCTCCTATGATTCTTGCATCTTTTTGAGGGCTTTGGAAGAGGAGATCTAGATCTACAATCCCCACCAATCAATTCCTCCTCTAAGTGAGGGGAACCCATTGGATCTAGATCTTGGAGTCATTGGTTGACTTCCACCATTGTTCTTCCTCTCTAATTCCTCCCTAGCACTTGTTGCTTTGGTGGGATTTGAGAGTGAGGGATTTGAATGCCCTTGGTGTTCTTGCTTTGCATTCTTGCATAAGTGTTGAGCTCTCTACTACGATTTGTTCGAGTGAGAGACCGTGAGCTTGTTGCTCTTGGAGGGTGACCTCCTAGTTGGCTTGGCAGTTGGTGTCGCGGTGTCCTCTTCGTGGAAGATTGTGAAGGGACCCGGGCTTCTCCTTCGTGGAGCTTGTGAAGTGGTTGTGGAGCTTGCCATCTCCGGAGTGGAGGAAAAGCTAGCCATAAGGAAAGGGCCTATTCCTTCGTGGGATAGACTCGGAGAAGAAGGTGAGCCTTCGTGGCGTTGGGAAATCCTTCGTGGAATCCCACACCTCTCCAACGTGACGTACCTTACTTGTAAGGGAACACAGAAATACATCTTCGTCTCCGCGTGCCTCGGTTATCTCTATACCCGAGCTTACTTTCCTTGTGATAGCCATCGAGCTTGAAGTACTTATATCTTGCCTATCACTTGTGGTATTTTTATCTTGTGCTATCTTGCTTAGCTTATCTTGTTGTTGGTGCACTTAGTTGAGCTTAGTGTATTTAGGTTTTGTGCTTGTAAAATAAACGTTAGTTTAATTCCGCATTCTATCAAGCCAAAACCGTAATAGTTTTAAAATTGCCTATTCACCCCCCTCTAGGCGATATCTCTATCCTTTCAATTGGTATCAGAGCAAGGTCTCTCCTTGTTTAGGCTTCACCGCCTAGAGTGTAAAGATGTCGGCTAGTAGTATAGTACACAATGACACAATTATCTTTGATGGCACAAATTATATTTTGTGGAGAAATTGCTTGCTTTGTAATCTTCGGACCTTGTGTCCAAATATTGAGCGTTTCTAGATGTAGGTTTTTCTCCTCCGATGGATCCTCAAAATCTATCTTTAGAGGATGAGAAAAATTTACATCTCGAAGCTCAAGTATCTAATGAGCTTATTTTCTCCTTGAGCCCCATAGTTAATTTGTTCTTGACAAATGTAAAGCGCAAGTCATCTCATGAGATGTGGACCAAGCTTAAAGAAATATTTGGTGGGTCCATTTCTCATAGGGTCGATGGTATCTCCGAGGAGCTCTCTTCTCCTTCACATCATGAAGAGCTCCAAGTGGCTTCCACCTCCGGCCGTGATGAGATTTCAATTCCCTCCACTTCACCTACATGTGACAAGTCACAAGGTAATGGCATGGTGAGTGGGGAAATCATATGTAATGATGGTAGTGGTTCTCTTCACACCAATAATTCATGTTCTATAAATGCTAATGGTGTAGAGAGTTTGGACTTAAGCACTTCTTGCAACGATAATTTTATATCCCCTTGTGTTGCTAGTCCTTGCATATTGTCTAGAAATTATTTTAGTACTAGTGTAGATGATATGCTTGATTTGTCTTGTTCCAATAAACAAAATGCTTCTATTTCCTCTAGTTGTGTATCTAACAATGTAGAGGAAATCAAACACCCTATGGATCAAGACACGATCATGAATGAAGATTCAAGAATATCCTCATCTTCATCCTTCCGTGCTCACATGTGCCTTATGGCAAGAGGATCAAAGGTATCTCCTACTTTGGATCCCAACATATCTTCTCTAGATAATAGCAATGATAATGATGATAGTGATGATGACCTTGATGAGGATACTAGAGCTCTTGTGCTTGAGCTGACCTTTTTGTGTACCTCTCTTCGTGGTAATAGTAAGGCCATTGCTTGTATCAAACACGTTATGGACACCATAACTAAACAAACGGAAACCATAGAGGAGTTGGATTTCCAACTTGATGATGGGAGTCGGAGATTAAATCGCCTTAAGCAAGAGATTGCCGAGGAGAAGCACACTAATTGTCTCCTCATACAAAAAATTGAATCTTATGAGCTTGAAAAGGAAAAATCTATTAATGATGCTATTGCTACTAACTCTACTTCTTGTGAAGAATCTACCCTAAAGGAGAATGTTGAGCTAAGGGCTCAACTTGAGTCGCTAACTAGCAATTATGGGAAATTTGAAGAAAGTCATGAAAAACTCTTGGCCTCTCATAATGATCTTCTAATCTCCTATGATGGGATAAAATTAGCTCATGAGGCAAGTATCACTAAGGTAACATCTTGTGAGCCTCTTTTGGACAGTAGCACAACTTCTACTCAAAATGCTATTTTGCCATGTGCTAGTCCTAGTGATCCTTCTAGTCATACTAGTGATAAACCTTGTGTTGGATTACTTGCTTTGCCTTGTTTCTCTAACAATGAAGCTTCTACTTCCTCTAGTACCTCTATTTCTACTAACCATGTAGAGGAAATCAAAGAGCTCAAGGCCCAAGTCACTTCTTTGAAGAAAGACTTGGAAAAGAGTCATGAAGTCAAATCCACACTCGATAATATTTTGAGTGTGCAAAAATACCCCAATGATAAAAGAGGACTTGGATTCAACTCCAATAACAAGAACAAGTCCAAGAGCAACAAGAAGAAGATCCAAGACCAAGTCAAGGATTTGGCCAAGATTATTTGCTTCAAGTGCAAGGTTAAAGGACATCATGTAAGATCTTGTCCATTGAAGAAAAAGCACTTGAGTGAGAAGAAACAAGGGAAGCGGCCACAAGTTCAAGGTCAAGCCCAATCTCAACCTCAAGTTGAAGCTAGGCCACTTCCCAAGAAGAATCAAGATAAGGCTCCCCAAGCCAAGAAATTAATGAAGAAGAGAAAGGGGAGCACTTGTTGCTACATATGTCGTGAGAAGGGGCACTTGGCCTCTTCATGTTCAAATGGTATCTTATCTAACCCTAACATTGTTGATTATTATTATTCTCTTGGGAAGGATAAGGATGGCAATGTGTTTGCCAAGTTTGTTCGAACTCAAAGTGGTGTCAAGAAACGAACCATTTGGGTTTCCAAGCCTATTGTGACTAACCTCCTAGGACCCAACTTGGTTGGAGACCAACAAGCTCAAACTTGATCAATAGGTGTATGTGGAGGGCATTGGAGGGTTGGCTAACTCATGAAGAATTAAGGGATCTTCATATATTATATTTTATAAAGCCAAGTTATAAGGATTATCATCTCCCTACCATATACCCAATGTGCCTCTTTGCGGTAACTCGAACTCAACTCTTTTATACTGAAAGTTACTTCCCCCTTTACATGTTTTGGTTTTGTACCAAGTATGTGTTTGTATTTGTTGTGCCTCATGCTTGCTTATTTTGTGTATTCAAGTATGTCTATGTGTTTGGCACATCATTTACTTGTGTGTTTTGCTGTGAGCCTCTAATGCATCTTGTTGATATCTTATTTGGCTCTTTTCGAGTGGTTAATGGAACATCCCATTTTGGGGGAGTGATATGCCTCGTGCATCTCTCATACCTTAAAATGTGTGTACATGAGTACTACCACTTAGTATTGATATTGCAAGATTATCTAGTCACTATGTGGTGTGTCATACTCATTAGAAATTCAAATTCTAAATTTCCATTAATTATTTCTAGTTGAGGTTGTTTTTCCTCTTATTAAGAAAAATTGGATACCACATTATGGGGGAGTAATATGCTTCCTTTGCATATCACAATCCTAGGAAATGTGAACATGAGGTGGTGCCACTTAGAGTTGATATTGTTGATTATCTTGTATCTAGGTGGCATGTTAGCTCAAACAAGGTCCTATTTTCTTGTTAGAAGCTTTTATTGGTCGTCTTTTCGGTCTTTGCTTGAGTAAGAAATTCTTGGCGTGGCCTTCCTCAAATGCTTATCTCTATCGAGAGAAGAAAGAAATCTAAGTTTGATAACATCTCTGCCAAACTCGGTTCTCAGGCCAGTTGAACCGGTTCCTAGACCGGACGGTCCGGTACCAGTCCCGGTCAACCGAACCCAAACCAGGATTCTTGGTTTCATATACCGAGTCTATCCGGGCTCACTCACTATGAGCATCCCGGTTTGGATTCCGGTTGACCGGGTTGTACACCGGGCGGTCCGGTACCAGTTTCGGTCAACCGAACCCAAACCGGGATTCTCGGTTTCATATACCGAGTCTATCCGGGCTCACTCACTGAGAGCATCCTGGTTTGGAATCCGGTTGACCGGGCTGTACACCGGGTGGTCCGGTGTGGGATCCGGTCCAACCGAACTTAAAACCGAGTTTCGCAGAAAATGCTACAAATGGCTAGATTTCTCCCTTGAGTTTATATACCTCTTCTTCTAGCTTATCTTTACAAAAATTGTTGTGGCTCCCATTGTCCTCCTTGGCTTTTGGAACATCTCTTTGATGGTGTTTTTGATTATCATCAAATGTGATTTTAGTGGAAGACAAACCTTTTCTTCTCGGAACCTTGTGCCATTGTGAAAAGTGTTAAGGGTTTGGTTTATTTGTTGAAACCTTGCTCTCTTGGGAGTTTGTTAGCTCATTCTTTCTTCTCTATGTTATTTTCTTGAATGAGATAAATATTTGAGCATTTATGTTTTTATCTCATCTTTTATGCTCAATAGTTTTTGCTTGGTTCATTTGTTGAACTTTGTTAACCAAATATTGTGTTGATTTGATTATTTGATATAGTTTGGACAAAAAATGTGTTTTGTCACACCTTGTATGCCTTCTTGAATATTTTGGTGTTTTGTTCAAATTATATCTTCGTTGGTTCTTGAAAGTATCGTGCATGCATGTTTACTAAATGTATATCTTATATCCTGTTTTGCTTTCTTTGATCCAATATATAGGGTATACTCCATCAAATCCTTAAACGGCTATGATGTGCATGAAATTCAAATTTCATATTTAAATATGCACATATTTTTATGGAGTATGTCCTATGTGTTGTGGTTAGTCTAACCACTTTGGACCCAATAAGTTTGAGGACCAAGATGTACTTGAATGTTGTTTTAGGTACATTGGAGATGCAATGGATGCTTGTCTTATCTATAAGGAAGGTGTTGTAACCACATTATAATTGGAGCCAAGCTAGGATGATCGAAGAATTCTTATCTACTACATCATACCATTGCTATCTCGGTAACAAGTATCTTATTCATGCGTACTATTCTTCCATCCAATCTCTCGTAGGTTGCATCTTGGCATGAATTTATTTGTTTGTAAATGTTGCGGTTCTTGCAAGGATCGTTGAAAGACTTGTCTATCCTTATTGCTTATGTGAGTAATTGAGATGATGCATATAATGGGGAATATATAAAATCATGCTCATGATTCACCAATCCCAAATATGCCTTCTAGCAATTTATTGCATATCAATTCCTCAATGTACTCTCATGTGCAATATTGTTGAAATTGCATTGAATCCTTCCTTTTGATACTTGTTGCCTTTCTCAAAATATCCCAACTAGCATTAGTTCCCTTAGTGTTAGCTGTGATGTTCTTGAGGTTTTTGTTTTTCTTTGGTGAAGTTCTTTGATATACCATGAGAGAAAATAGAGCCATGGGCTATATATGCACTTAAGCAAAATGTCATTTTTTTGGTATATCGTATGACTTCCTCTTGGATATCACGTTCTCTTTTTTTATCAACCTCTTATGTGTGGATGTTTCCTTGTGGATTATTCTCATGTTTTCCCACTTAGAAACTTATATACACAAGAGTGTTAATATCTCGCCTTGATATCCTCGCCTTCTGCCAACCATCTCACTTATCCGCTTAGTTTTTCATGTTTTTGGAAAGGTCTTGATTTATGAGTGCTTGGTTTACTTTTATTGCATCTTCGTGCACTCATATCTCATATTTGGTTTCTTTTGAACTTAAGCTTGTCTTGACAAGTGTATTGATTTATATCTATACTCCCTGTATCTTGGTTGTGTTCTAAATGATATAAAGGGAGTGAGGATTCCATGTTTGTGCATATTGTATTCAAATAAAACAACTCATTTATGCACAAACCTTGGGAAGCTTCCTTATTTCATTTAGATCACTATTTGTCCATTTGAATATTTGGATCTTTTGATTGCTTGCTTCATCCGTTGAAAGTTCTTCACCTTGTTATCCTTTTAGCAATATTTGATCCTCAATGTAGTTGATTTCCTCCAAGTATTCGTCATTGGATATGTGCATATGATTTCACTCATATTATGAGAAATGCACACCTTGGGAGGAACTTGAACTATATTGGCCTTCTAACTTTGTCATCCATTTTGGCACTTGTTGTCAATGGGGGAGAAGTTTAGAGGGTTTTAAGGCAAATGGTTTTATACTTAAGATTGGTTTGTTCTTAAGTGTTTGCCTTTCATGCATTTCATCTTTATTGTGTATTGCATGGTTGAATATATATAGTGGAAACTCTCCCAAAGGTTATGCTTGACAATGTATGCAATGAAATTCAAGTTCATCACATGTGCATATATTGTGGGGGAGTTTGCTCTACATATGTTGGTTCTACTCACATATCTTGCATTAGTTGTAGCTTGTGTGAGTAGAAGCAGTTTTGATATGGGCTAGTATCTTTCTGTTACTTAACCATATCAAATACAACCTCTTGTATTCAACTTATTCTCGGATAAGTTGCGTACTTGTTTCTAATATTCATTATATAAACCCTCTTGTTGTGATTGTCATCAATTACCAAAATGGGGGAGATTGAAAGGGTAATTGCCCCTATGCGTGGTTTTGGTGATTAATGACAATCCCTATGGACTAATGTTTTCATTGAGTTTTATATGAAGGAATATTCCATAGGTCATGCTTGTAGTCCATATGTTGGATTCAAGTATGGTTGCCATGAAGATAAAGATATACCTTGAGTTTTGGCATCTAGATCATCAAATTGAAGAGAAGAATATGATATGTTCAAGATCTTGAGAGTGTGATCTCAATAGAAGAATTCAAGATATGGCTCTAATCTGGTGTCATGATAGCCTCATTAGTTGAGCTATGGTTGACTAAGTTTTAGAGCATGTAATCAAATGAAGAATTCCTTATGTACCTCAAGATATTGAGATGGAGCATGAGAAGACTCTTGGTTGACCAATGCAAAGAGTGAAGAGTGATTTCAAGTTGGTCAACGCATGAAGCATAAATAATGTACCACATGGATCTTGTGGTGTGGTAAGCCTTGTCATTTATGCATCATGAACTAACCCATTATATATGTTCCTTTGTGTTTTATATATGGGATAGGTATCTTTCCATGGTCATGCTTCAAAAGTGAAGATCTCAATAGCCCATGAGAGGATGGCATTAAGTGGTGATCGCCATCAAGGTTGAGAAGGGCAAGTTCAAGATAAGCATCTCGAGAAGATCTTTTGCTTGAAGCTTGCCGTCCATATTAGTGATAATGGACATGTGAAGACGTGTCTTAATGGTGCTATCCCATAGTGGTGTATGGGGGAGCAAATTACGAGTCTTCACGAAGCAACAATGATCAAGTGATGCATTCCGGCTTGGATGGAGCTTGAAGCATTGTCATCAATATCAAGCGGGATGCGCAAGGCAAAGGTATGGCCTTGCTAGGTTTTCCTTTTACCGGTCTCAAGGTGGTTGTTGGGAGACCGGGTTATAGGATAGATAGCCGCACTATCAAGAGGGGCTTTCGGTTGGGTAACTTGATCACATCGTCATAGGGAGCTCAATCATTTGCACACTTTGCATCTTCCTATTTTGTTGCTTCTTGGTATTTTTCTCTATGTGAGGTTCTTGAGCTTGTTGCTAGCTCTTCAACAAGCCCAGGTTCATTGAAAACGGAATTCGTATGCATCTTATATGGCGTTTTCGAGTTTGAAGGTTTTACCGGTTCTTCTTATAGGGAGGCTCCATGCCTTTCCTCATTTGGTTATACCTTCCTTTGTTGGACTATGATGTTTTCATGCACCATATTGTAGAGCTTGTTGTCCTTGTCAAAACAAGCCCAAGATCATCGAAATCGGAGTCCGGATGCAAAAGTTATTGCGTTTTTCGTGAAGTCAGTTTCATCCCGGTTGTGGATCTGGTCCAACCGAGCCCCACACCGGACGGTCCGGTTCCAGCTCCGGTTGACCGGATCTCAGACCGGGTTTTCCGGTTTTCGCGATCGAGTCTATTCCGGGTTGGCATACAGAAGTATTTCGGTTTGTAGTCCGGTCCACCGGCCTGGGAACCGAGTTGTCATGTTCTGGGGCCAGTCCAACCGGACTTCAAACCGGGTTCACGATGTTTCCTCCCAACGGCCATATTTGCTTTCCCCTATAAAAGGGGGTTCTTCCCCCAATGCTTTTTGGTTGGTTCTTGAGCATGAAATTAACCTCCATTGTTGACCCTCTTGAGCTTGCCTCCTCCCACTTGCCTCTTATGATTCTTGCATCTTTTTGAGGGCTTTGGAAGAGGAGATCTAGATCTACAATCCCCACCAATCAATTCCTCCTCTAAGTGAGGGGAACCCATTGGATCTAGATCTTGGAGTCATTGGTTGACTTCCACCATTGTTCTTTCTCTCTAATTCGTCCCTAGCACTTGTTGCTTTGGTGGGATTTGAGAGTGAGGGATTTGAATGCTCTTGGTGTTCTTGCTTTGCATCCTTGCATAAGTGTTGAGCTCTCCACTACGATTTGTTCGAGTGAGAGACAGTGAGCTTGTTGCTCTTGGAGGGTGACCTCCTAGTTGGCTTGGCGGTTGGTGTCGCGATGTCCTCTTCGTGGAAGATTGTGAAGGGACCCGGGCTTCTCCTTCGTGGAGCTTGTGAAGTGGTTGTGGAGCTTGCCATCTCCGGAGTGGAGGAAAAACTAGCTTAAGGAAAGGGCCTATTCCTTCATGGGATAGACTCGGAGAAGAAGGTGAGCCTTCGTGGCGTTGGGAAATCCTTCGTGGAATCCCACACCTCTCCAACGTGACGTACCTTACTTGTAAGGGAACACAGAAATACATCTTCGTCTCCGCGTGCCTCGGTTATCTCTATACCCGAGCTTACTTTCCTTGTGATAGCCATCGAGCTTGAAGTACTTATATCTTGCCTATCACTTGTGGTATTTTTATCTTGTGCTATCTTGCTTAGCTTATCTTGTTGTTGGTGCACTTAGTTGAGCTTAGTGTATTTAGGTTTTGTGCTTGTAAAATAAACGTTAGTTTAATTCCGCATTCTATCAAGCCAAAACCGTAATAGTTTTAAAATTGCCTATTCACCCCCCCTCTAGACGACATCTCTATCTTTTCAAAAACCATACCCAACTCTCGGTGTTCTCGCTCTCCACGAAAGCAAATGCAAGTGGAACAACTTGATTGTTCCCGTCTTGAGCAATGGCAGTCAAGATCTAGCCCCTGTACTTGCCAGTGAGAAATGTTCTATCTACACAAATGACTGGTCGACAGTGAGTGAAAGCTTCTATGCATATAGCAAATGAGAAGAACACTTGATGCAGCACCCTCAAATTGGGTTCTTGAGGCAATTTTAAGTGTTGGATGTCGAGGTATGTGCCTGGATTCCTAGCCTGCAGTGTCTGCAGCATCCGAACAACACAGTCGTATCCATCTCGAAACGAACCAAATCTTGTCTCCAGTGCCCTCTGCTTAGTCCTCCAAGCCTTTCCGTAAGATATATTGTAGTGAAATCTGACAGCAACTTTGTTGATGATAGCTTTCACCACCATGGCTTTGGTCTCCACTATATCAGTGTATAACAGTCTAGCCAAGAGGGTTGACGTGAGATTACGATGGTCTTGAAGGACATTGTCAAGTTGACATGTGTGCTGCACAACATCGCTAACCTTCCAGTTGGTGTCATATCGAGGAACATGGGCATGGACCCTGGCAGGACATCCAGCTACCTCGCAAACCAAAATCAAATATTGTTGGGATGACACCTTTGTTTTGAAAACCCGTTGCGTGGACAATGCCCACTCAACGATTGCTTCCTGTAGATGCCTCTTGCTAGGATATAATGCACCAATGGAGATGTTGTTGGCGTGATAGTGCCACGAGGAATCATGCCCATCGTTCACATTCATTGCTGCTTTGTGGTCTTGATTCCATGATGCCGGAATAGGTTGGTCCTCTTGATCAGACTCAGCGGAATCATAAGAGCTATCACTGTACCCTTCTGAATCTTCGGCTTCCATCTGATCTTGCAACCAACCGTCGTGTATCTCGTCCTCATCGACCTCACAACTGAAAATATCTTCTCCTGTCTCTTGACTACCTTCAGCTAATTCATGTCCACCATCCTCGGTGTGTGCAAAACTACTCTGACCAGGTTCATAACTACCTCCATCGGTGTGTGCATAACTACTCTGACCAGGTTCATAATCACCACCGCCATCTTGTCCTTGACTGCTCTGGTCATCATAGTAGCCACCACCACCTCCGTCTTCGGCTTGACTGCTTTGCTCATGATCATAACCACCACCAGCATGGTGTGTCTGACTACTCTGGCCCTGAACATAAATAGGCTCTTTCGCCACAGGAAGCACTAAGACACTGGGGTTAACTACCCTATGCAGACAGGCTTTCACCCATTTGACCCATTTAGCTTCCTCTTCTATCGATCTAAAAAAAATCAGGTTTAATTCTTGACTTAGTCCATAATACATGCACACCGACAGTATGGGTGGGAGGGAGCCCTAAACGAGCACATAACCAATCCTTCAACTCAATAATGGATATTGTTTCAGGATCCTGGAGCACTTCATCAATACAATAAAAATCGCTCAAATCAACTCCATACTGGTTTGTTTTGACGACAGCGTCACCATAATAGAACCTAAACACTACATTATTGGGCATAACTTCAAACCTAAATTTTTTCCACAATTTGTCAAATGCCCGTATAATGGAAGATTTTAGCCCGCAAATATACTTACAATCCTATGCCGAATAATCTTGCATAGCCCGCAAATATAATTATAATTCTATAGCCGAATAATCTGGCATAGACCACAAATATACTTATAATTCTATAGCCGAATAATCTGGCAGCTAACATACCACATCCAGAACTACCGAGAAGATAAACAAACACAAATGACTGCAGTTAGCAAAAAATTAGGGTTTACCCTTGAAGCGTGCGAAATCCTGTCGTGCAGCTGCCTCCACTCAACCGTGCAGCTGCCTCAAGCCTCAGCCCCAGACTCCACCGTGCAGCTGCCTCAAGCCCCCGCCCCAGACTCCACCATAGCCATTGCTCCTCAAGAACTCCACGAAAACCCTCCACGAAAACGCCTCAAATCGCTTCACCAGACTATCCCACAAGTAGATTGGGAATCTACTAGCTTTCTAATATGTTTCAGCAGCAAATTTAGTGGAAAACGGAGCAAAATGTAGCAGCAAATCGGTGCAGCTCCATGGGAGAAGAACTAGCAGCAGGGGAGAAGAACATGCGGGGCTGAGGGAGAGGAAGAAGGAGACAGATGGGGTGGTCTGGCGCGGGGATATGGACGAGCTCGTCGTTGCTTCAAAAGACGACGCAACCGGTCGTTGCCTCAAAGGACGAGGCCACCATGTCGTCTTTCCATCAAACGACGCGCGCGGTCGCCGAGCGTTATCCGCCTGCAGCCCGGCAGAGTGGGGCCCGTCGCGCTCCTTTCGGTGCCTCAAGACGGCCCGTGCTGATCGTCTTTTCAAAAAACGACACGGGTTGGTCGTTCTTTCAAAAAACGGCAATGTGTTAGATGTGTAATTTCCTCTTTTGCGTAATATTCGTGAAATTAAATAAAAAAGTGTATTATTAAAAAAATTTAGTAATTCAACAGACTGGGGTAATGCATTTGTCTCCGTTAAAAAAAGTTATCTCCGGTGAAATGGTCACATTATTTAGTCATTTTTTTCATGCAAAAGTGAGAAGGTTAATTTTGTAACAAAAAAAAAGAAGATCAAAGACTCTTTGCAATGTAGGAATTTCGTAGGATTTTTTGTAGGATTACCAGTCATGTAGTTTTTCTGAGTTTTTCAATCTTCTGATTTGCACAGTCAAATCCGTGAAATTACTATGTTTTCCTTATTCTTGCGTTTTTCAATCCTACTACAGTCAAAGAGGTCCTCTTGTTGGGAAGGGCTCGAAGCAAGGGGTCTAACTTTCCAGCGAAAGCTACAGAAAGAAGAGTGACACCAATTATCCATATCCGCAACGGCACCAAGCGAGGCGCAGAGGTCGCGCCGTGTCGTGTCGACGTCCCAGCCGATTCCCAAAGCCTTTTTTCTCGAGCCAACGACCCGCTTGAAGGCCAGGAGGCGAACTCCCGGGAAGAAAGCATATTTCGTTGTCACCTTGGCGCACTGTGCACTTTTCAGGCGGCAGAGGGACAGAGGCAGAGGCAGAGGCAGAGGCAGAGGGGGAACAGCGACGCGCCCGCGGCCCGACGCAGAGCGACAGACAGGGGGAGGGGGAGGGGGAGGGGGAGGGGGAGGGGGAGGAGCCCGAGCGAGGGACCGAACAGAAGAGATCATCGGAAGGATGCGCGCGCCTAGCGTAGCATTGCAGCCTAGCACCGGCAGAGCGGCCAAAAGCTGGGATCTTGCAAATCTTGGCTTCCTCCCTGCACGCATTAACCATCCCTCGTCTTGTTTGTCCCTAGCTGTTCTACCAGACATGCGGTTATTCCGTAATCTAAAGTAAGCTACCCGAGTAGTAGTAGTGTTTTAAGTAACCGCTTCCCCTAATTTAGCACCACCTTCTGCTACCTTTTGAGAGAGAGAGAGAGAAAGAGCAGCAGCAGTGCAGCAGCAAGGTCAGACACGCACGTCTCTATCAGCCATCAGGCTATGACCAGTCCCCTGCATGAGTAGTAGCACAATGATTTCATGCGCGGCTGCTAGCTAGAGATGCCCTGTGATCACGCTGGCGTGCGAGCATCCTCCCGTTCCATTTCTAGAATCTCCTCCTCCTCCCCTCGGCTCGGCCGAGCTCTTCACTCTCCTCCACCAGCTCCAGTTCTAAACTCGAGCTAGTTAGTTCTCGCCGTGCCAGGGGAACTTGCCTCGCACATACACGGCGCCTTCCTCCTCCTCCTCTTCTTTGGCTGCCTGAGCCGTTGCTGTTTCCGGAGAAGGGGAAGAAGAAGAGGCCAGCCAGCAAGACATTGGTGATTCCACCTCCCCTGTCTTTTTCTTCCTCTTAATTTCCTTCGCCATTGTTTACTTCGTGTTTCACTTCCACCGGTTCTGCTTTCTATCTTGGTTTTAACTCCTGTCCTCTTCCCCGTTTCGGCGCAACGCAGCCAAAACCCACAACAACAAGAAGAAGAACCGCGTTCAGGGAGGAGGTAGTGGCTTCTTAAAAGATCTCGCTCCCCCCCGCCGGAGCGAAGCACAGGCTCGTGGTTTCTCTCTCTTGGCTCTGAACCAGGCACAGTAATCTTTCTCTTTCTCTCTTTTGCTTTGTTCTCGCTTGTTTTGGCTGCAAATTCTGACCCGGCGGGTTTCCCCCATTGTTGTGCTTGTGCCGCAGGGCTAGTTTGTGGTGGTGGCTGCTGGGACTAGGACTGAGATGGGGGAGGCGGAGATGAACAAGAGCAGAGGCGGCTGCTCGACGGCGCTTCTTCTCAACTGGATGGGAGAGACGGGTGAGCGGGACCAAGAGGAGGAGGAGAAGTCGCTCGAGCTCAGCCTTGGGCTTCCCGGAGGAGGCCGGAGGGCAGCGTGCAGGGACAAGGGGAAGCACCCCGCCATCGACGGCTCCGTCGACCTCTCTCTTGGCTACTCCAGCTCACAAGGTATATAGTAGTAAACCACAACGATCACGGCTTCACAACTGGCACATGCCGTTCTTGCTCTGAGAGTTTAAACTTGTGAGTTGATAGAATGATGGTCCATAAAAGCTTTTGCACATTATTATTTCGTTAGTTCCATCGACTTCAGCTATCCGCGCAATGTCATGTCATCAGCTATTCTTAAGTTCTCGATTTCAAACATTTGCCCAGAACTTGAGTCAGCACAACCGATCAAATCATGACTTAATTCCACCTCTCATTTCCCTCCACTTTCTGTTGTGCTTGTGCAGGCAAGGCAGAGGGGTCCCCGGAAGCAGAGCCACCAGCTACACGGAATGCGCTTGCACCAACCAACAATAACAGCTCCCAGACAAGGTAGCAATCATCACACGTCGAGCTCTGAAAAACTTGTGCTTTCTACTAGGAGTGTGCAGCTGTTGGTGCCTCCTCCTGTGATTCTTTAGAATTTCTTCCCATCCATCTGCCCTGGCATCAAGTAAAAGAGGGATGAGCCTCCATCTCCTGCATACACTGCTCCTCATTTATGGTGGCAAAATCTATCCCAGGATTCAAGGGCCAGGTTGCTTGTTTGCTTCCCTGCCTGCCTGACTGACATGCATGGACATGGAGCTCCTCCTGTTTACTAACAAAGATGCATTTACTATGACTACTAGCACTGTTCTTTATTTCTCCCTGCTTGCATGCCTACTGAAATACAATTAGCACTGTTCTTTATTTCTGCGCAATTACATAATTTCCAATAGATGGAGAATAAACGCTCAGGAATCCAGGCTCTTCGACCTGGAAATAAGAATTTCTTGTTCAACTTAGAATTAGACACTCCTTAAACTAGTTAGGTAAGAATTAAGATTATGCGAAACTTCCATCTGCCAATGCTGCAAGATTACTAACTGAACTTCCAGGTGCCTTTATATCTATGCATCAGCTATCACAATTAGTTGCTCAGAACTATTTGAAACATGGATAAGTCAAGGTTTTTCAGCCTATATAAACGCATTAAAGTATCTCATCAAATATAAATTTACCAGCAGGTATTTACACTTCAAATAACAGTAGTATTTATTGTTGCAATACCCCATCCGACTTGTTTATCAATCTTCTTCAAGCTCCAGTTGCAGATCTCCCGGTGCTCCTGTTGTTGGATGGCCTCCTGTTCGCGCATCCAGAAGAAACCTGGCTACTTCTAGCAAAGCAGCACTTGAACAACAAAACGTGAAAAAGGCTGTGAAGGCTGAAGAGACCAAGAGAGCCCCATTTGTGAAGATTAACATGGATGGTATCCCTATTGGTCGGAAGATCGACCTGAACGCCTTCGATTGCTACGAGAAGCTTTCTTTAGCTGTCGACAAGTTATTCCGACACCTTCTTGCGGGTATTTGAGCTTCCACTCCAATGATTCCATGTAGCAATATCATTTGATTATACTAGTTTTAGTACTTGCAAATTTCTTGCTTGATATTGAACTAAGGCACTTTAAAAGTTTGCTTCCATGACAAATAGATTTCAGTATTTGAGTGGCTCAGTCAATTGCTGAGTGTTTAATTAACTGGTCTTGATTTGCATCCTTGTATGTAGCTCAAAATGATCCTGGGACAAAGGAGTGTCATCCGGAAGAGCTGGCCATATCTGGTCTACTAGATGGAACTGGGGAGTACACTCTGGTTTATGAGGATTATGAAGGTGACAGAGTGCTGGTTGGAGATGTTCCATGGGGGTAACTTATCTTTGCTGCCTGTGTTCTTTTCCAGTGATGAGGTTAAATAGATCTGTATGTGTACACAAAAGATAAATGCGCACATGATTTTACGGTGATACTAACACTAATGTCGAGAATCGGGGAAAGGACAGAATGGCCCGGTGACAGTTGGCATATTAGTAAGCGGTGATACTAATGCACATGATTTTCTTAAAATTGACGAAGATGATTAGTAAGCGGTGATACTAACGCACATGATTTTCTAATATGGCTGTTGTCTAAAGATCTAACAGTCTAATTAAATGTGACTGGTGGCAGATTAGAAAACATTCAGTTGCCAATTAGACACGTTTTTGTTGCTTTAGTTGATAGTTATTGCACATAGAGTACAAGCTTGTAGTTGGGCAGTTGAAAAAAATCAAGCCTTGAAAAATATCATCGACGGTCAGTTTTACAACTCTCCTTAACTGTTACTGCTACTGCAATTCATGCAGAATGTTCGTTTCATCAGCAAAGAGGCTGCGAGTGCTGAGGACGTCCGACCTCTCTTCATCCGTGAGTACATCTTTACACTCTCCTGCTTTACATTGTCCTTGTCAATTATTTTAGACATTACTGCCAGACTAAAACAGTTCATTCTCCACGCAGCTAATCACTTCAAGCCGGAAAAGAACAGCGGCTGACTGTTGACCCTGTTTCTGGAGGTGCTTGGACAGACACTAAATGTGATGTGCTGTGAAGAAGAATTGGATCTTCTGAGCTTGTATCATCTTCCTCTCCTTCGTTCTGGTGTTGCTCTAACCTTTCGTGTTTCCGTCGCTCTGATGTAACTTGTTGCTATCCAAAGACACCTCGAGAAGTGATAATACGTTTGTGCAATTTGACTCGACCATATGTGTCTTTTCAGCCCACAACTCTTCATTCGTGCACCCTATCCTTCTAGCGAGTTGGTCGACTTGGATGACTGTTCTAATGCACACAACAACTGGCCTTGGCCGGAGACCTGTGTTGGCAGATTCTTAGCATCAATCACTTGGAACTCGAGACATCCAGGGCGGAGGACGAACACAAATCTTGCTATGGCGTAATTGGGGGCTATACATTTTTTAGAAAAATCTGTGGCGACAAGTATTTTAGAAAAACCAATTGTGATAAGTACTATGGAGTAAAACCAACATTGATAAATGTTAAATCCTCATCCCCATGCTAATTGTTCAGATCATCTCCTGACATAAAAATGAAGTTAGTTCAGATCTTTTAATCCTCGCGTTGTCTGGCTGAGGTGGCTCACATTGGATCGTACCATTTGCCTACTGGCAGAGTACCTCAGAGAATTAGATAATTCCTACCGCGTATTATCCAAAGCGACCATAAAAAGGTTAGCATGCAACCTAACTTGGCTATATGACAAAAATCACAAGAGGGGAAATGCAGGGGAGTGAAAACACAAGTATAGCCATCAAATAAACTAGCAGCATATTAACCATTTTAATAATGTGATTTCAGTTTAGAATCATCCTCCATTCATAAGGCACACAATTAAACGCCATATTGTACCATTGCTAATTGCTATGAAGGCTTGGATCCATGGTGGAAAATGAAGGCAAACATCATCACTGTGTTGTTGGCCAATAGAACAACAAAGGTGGCCCCATCAAATGATGTAGCGCGCAGCAACAACCACCATGGTTATGTCATCCACAAATCATATTACTCCCTCAGTCCCAAAATAGATGTCGTAAGTTTGTCAAAATTTGGATGAATCTATATACTAAATAGTGTCTAGATACATCCGAACTTTAACAAACTTCCGACATCTATTTTGGGACGGAGGGAGTACAATTTTACATTATCCACTATTTATACTTTGATGATGATTCTATTATGAAGGTCACCTATTTAAATGGTCAAAAAATGCTTCTCTCCATGACAGGGATAACTTCATTCCTTTCATACTTTGAAATATGAACCATAAACACTTCCTGGTTGAAACCCATGTACATTTGCATTATGCTCCCTCCATACCAAAATATAAGATGTACCAAAGTATATTTCCTGGTTGAAAACCATCATACATTCGCATTATACTCCCTATGTACCAAAGTATAAGACGATTTACCACACTGCTCAAACGTCTTGTATTTTGATACAGATGGAGTAAAACATTGTTATAAAAATTCATGTGTAAAGTTTATACAAATTAGCATGGTGTAAATACTCACCGTGGGCATTCAAAAATGTAGAGCTTCATCTTTCCATGAGTGCAAGAAATTAAAATCCAAATAACATGACAAAGCACTACCGTGGGTGTTGAATGAAAAAATAAGATTGTAATGCAGCAAGAACTTTGCATCTCCGTTTAGAGATGTCATCCTTAAATGCAGGGTTTGAAACTCGGAGCACAAGGTTTAGATTATTGCCCATAATTTCAAATATATTCTTCGGGTATTTGAAGGGAGTCCAGATTAGAGACAATTTTCTTATTTTTGATCTAAGACGAACAATATGAATAACCCAAGAATATCCCAAGTTAATAAAATATGAATCGATATGTTTAGAAATACATCTAGATCATTGATACCGGGTAAACCACTCTCAGAAACAAAGGTTGAAAATCTTACCATCGTATTCCGAGATATGGCACTCTTTGCTACAAGGCCAACTATGAAATAGTTGTGCCAACCTATCAACATCTAGATTTCTAGGACGACTTAGGTATTGTACATAATGGGACATCTTCTAAAATAATAAGAGAATATTAGTAATATGTGGAAAAACACAATATGTTATTAGAGTAACTTATACCTAACTTCGGATCCATCTGCTGAAATGGAATGTCCCTGACAAACTAGATCCCATGGCATGGTAGCATCCAAACAATCATATTAAAACAATCGACATCCATATATTCATCCATCTTTAATGTCTTCCTTATTTCTCTCATATTTAAACTTATAGGATAAGACTTGAAGTTTTTTCGCCAATTTGTCACGTGAAATCCAAATTGTTTGTCAAATATAATGGCATAAGAATAATTTATCAGAATACAAAATAAACTAAAAGGTGCCTTAGTCCGATGAAGGATATCGGTAAGATTGTGGATATACCCACTAAGAAATCAAAAATATCGAATTCATCATCAAAGTTGAGCTACCATCATAATGGTTTCTCATTTCACTACTTATCACTCCAACAAATGGTGACATGATATATAAATTTTTCTTATATAACATGGTAGAGATGTTCCTTTGTTGGAGTGAGACACCTTTTTTAGTTCATTTTGTATTCCAATAATTATTCTTATGTCATAGTATTTGAGAATAATTCAGATTTTAGCGGATCAAATGAGTGAAAAGATCCAATCCATATCCTACTAGTTTAAATCTAAGACAAATAAGTAGCATATTAAAGATAGATGAATATATGGATGCCGATTTATTTAATATGGTTGTGCGGATACTAGCGTGTCACAAAATCTAGGCTGTCAGAGGTATTCCAGTTCGGTACATGGATTTGAAGATCTACGCGTAATAAAATTACATTTTTCCTGCTATTAGTAATATTTATATATTATTTTAGGCGATGTCCCACTATAAACAAGACCCATGTCATCGTGAAAATCTGAAAGTTGATAGTTGGCAAAATTCTGTTCCATAGTTGGTTTAATAGCAAGGAGTAAAGAGATATGGTTAAGATTTTAAATCTTCATTCCTGTGAGTGGTTTATTTGGTATTGGTGATTGATGTATTTCTAAACGGTATCGTTGCATATTTTATTTCTTTGGAATATTCTTAGGCTATTCTTATTGTTCATATTGAATCAAAATAATAAAATGCATCTATTTTGGACCCGCTTACAATACCTACTTTGCAGAAGAATATATTTAAAATGATAGGCAATAATCTAATCCTTTCGCTACAAGTTGCAAACCATGCATGGAAGGACGACATATTGACATCTCTAAATGGGGATACAAAGTTCCTATTGTTGTTCCCACCAACTCACACGGGTATGGATTTTGTCGCTACATTAATACATGTAGTGGTCTGTTAGATCATTTGATTTTTAATTTAATGCACTCATGGAACAAGAGGCGCTACATTTTATAATACCAACTCAGTGAGTATTTACACAAGGCTCATTTGCATACACTTGGCACATGAATTTTAAAAATAATGTTGTATAATGCAGTTTTACCAAGTAAACATTTTTGGTACATGTGTTGAGGTACGAAAGGAATGAAGTTATGAACCATATCCCTTCCATGGAATGAAGTGTTTGTGACTGCACAAATAGGTGGACCATCATGAGAGAATCATCATCAAAGAATAAATAGTGGAAAATGTTGTTTGATTTCTTTTTAAGTATTTTTATAACCAATTATAATATATGTGTGCAGCGTGAATTTTCTCTGAAGATATGCCTATGGACCGTGTGTTACACGAACACTTACATCATTGGGCCATGAGACCTATTTAAATGGATCTGGTAAATAACTCACCAAAAGAGAAATAAAATTCAAAAGACTAGTTTATATGATAGATTTTTGAGGATATGTGTTGCACGTGCATGATAGTATATTTAAGAAGATAGTGAAAACTTCGAGATATGATGTGATGTACCATCAGAATTATTCTATAGCTTACGCGTGATGGAATACCCGAGCATTGCACACCAGCTCGGCTACGCTGCACAGTAAAATAAAATAAATCCGGTTTACATTAAAATAAGAAAAACTTTGAGATGGATGGGTCGCTCCACCGGCCCACCGCCTGTACGTGCGTTCTTGTTTCTTAGGTCTTCCTCAGCGAAGCGCTCCACCCGCTCTCCTTCACACGAGGGGTTAGTGTGATATTAGCTCTTTTTAAGTGGCTTATTTTTGTTGAGACTTTGGACGACGTATGAGTTGTAATAATCTGTAAACTCTTCTAATAATGCATTAAAAGATCGTATGTATTCGATTAATGCAGAGGCCGGGGTTTTGCCCCCTTTTCGAAAAAAAAGTGGGCCATATATTTGTTGCGCCGCCACCGCCGCCGCCGCTTATCATCACCGCCCCCGTTTCATATCACTACAAAGCTAACCCCAATCCCAGGTTGGTCGCTCTCGAAGCTCTATCGACCATCCTTACTAACCCCAGTCCCAGTCCTAGTCCCAGTTAGGTTTTGTTCGACGCAGCCGTAGTCTTGCGGGCGTTAGGAGTCCGACAAGGGTCTCGGCAGCGGTCCACCGAGGATTGGTGAACGAGGACAACCAAAAGATACATCATGAGGCTATTCATGGAAGGTAATTCATGGATTTCGATGTCATCCTACCGTAATACTTTTCAATGTTGTTGTGATATGATGCATACGATCGAGGGACAATTGAATGCAATACGATGGGTTAAGCCACTCAATCACACACTTTTTTTAATTCTTAACAATGTCTTAATTGTTTCAGGAGTGATGATTTTGCGTCCGTGTACTACCGTGGTTATTGTTGAAAGTATGAGTTTGACGGAATATGATGGATATATTATTGAGCCTCATAGGCGAGTATATATAGGCGTACAGGGATCAATTTAGAGTACAAGATAATTTAGGCTAGAATCCTAACTATGCTAAACTACCACAATAACCGTGTACGTATCATACTCTAACATCCCTCCACAGTCGTAGCGGTAGCGTCGTGAGCAATTGGAACATCACGGATGGTCATACTAGATATAAACCGAAGTTGTATCCAGTAGGCAGACATCCCCCCGCATTCGTAGCGGAAACGTCTTGGACGGTGTCGTGTCGCGGTAGCTTAAGCTGTAGAGAAAGCTGGTGATGCTCAAGCGAGGTGGTAACCCTTGTGCCGATATCGAGGAAGCCGATAGCGTGAGGCGGTGCCATGGTCGAGGTAGCCGTGCGATGGGTCGCCGTGGTCGATATCGTGGTCGGGGATGCCCGTGTCGAGGTAGCCGCACGTGAAGTCGCATGCGCATAGTGTGCGAGGAGGATGACGGATACGCGTCGAGGCAGTCGTTGAGGGTGTCAATGCCAAAGTCGATACAGTCCGAGCCGTTGATGACGAGGTGCGGCCATAGTTTTGCCAGAACTAGGCGCACATCGGGGACGAACACACACTCCGGTTTTGCTAGAACCGAGTATGCAAAGAAGAACTCGTTGGTGACGCGGTCGAGGAAGTCGTAGAGGGGTCGATGCCGAAAAATACGTTGTCGAAGCCGATGAAGTCGAGGCGCCGATCCGAGTTTGCCAGACTCGGGAACGCGTCGGGGACGAAGGCACTCCCGGTGTTGCCAATACCAGGCGTGCGGGGGTAGGGACCATCATGAACTTGTCGCCATGTCAGAAAGACTAGCAAAGGAAGCCTCTAGAGCGGTTGCAACGCGTAGAGCAGCTAAGGGAGAGATGCCGGCGCTGTCCACGGTTGTCGGAGGAGAGCAGCAGGTGATGTAGTCGGGGATGAGGCGATGACGCTGGCGGCGAAGTTGTAGTGGACGAAGACGTAGAAGGTGGCGAAACCAGCTGCGACCTGGGTTAGTCATGCTGGATGCCTAGAGTGGCGATGGCGTAGTCGACGGGACCTGCGATGGCGAGAGGGCGCCCTGCAGGTTACCTTGTGAAGCGCGGCGACGGTGCTCGAAGTAGGCGAGGAAGACCCGGCGACGTGATGAAGACCATGTGCAGACGGCGGCGATCCGCGCCGTAGGAGATGGCGCGGTGAAAGTCGAGGCCGTCAATGCATGAGGACGACGAAGTAGACTGTGTGCAGCCACGCTACGACCCAAGGGGCGGCATAGCTACAGGACGCAAGTTGGTGCAGCGGCTGGGAGACCACCAGCGACGTACACCCCAAGGAAGGCGCGTTGGAAGCCGGTAGCGTGGACCAAAGGCGGTGGCGCTGCGGCCCGACGGGGCGACACAACGGCAGCCCATATGAAAGGATCGTATGGCACCTAGAGGGAGGGGGGGGTGAATAGGTGCTACTTCAAATTTTACTCTTTTTCAATTTAGGGTTTGACATAAAAGGTAATTCTCTAGATTATGCAACTATGGTGAATTTACCTATATGACAAACAAGCACAGACTAAGCAATAACTAGATAAGTAAAGTGTGGTAAAGGATAGAAGTAACCAAAGTGAAGCACACAGAGACACAATGATTTGTTTCCCGTAGTTCCTTCCTTTTGAGGGGAAGTACGTCTACGTTTCGAGAGGGGGTGGTTTCAAACCACCAACGCCATGAGAGGCCTCCCTTGTTCTCCGATGAACCTCACCCCAATGGGTTCGATTCACCTCTTCCACTATACAACAACCTTCGAGGTGGATGCCGACACCTTTACAACGAGTTCGGGGCACACATCCACAACTTAATTGGAGGCTTCCAAGTACAAGCTAGCTGTCAAACAATCAAAGACAAGCTAGTAAGAACCAAATCACAAGCTAGGGTTTCCAATGAAACACTAGAGCAAGGGGCCCTCAAGTGAATGAGGGGGAAATGAAGATCTCTCTTGGTGAAGATGTAGATCAAGGCCTCCTCCTTCGATTCTCCAAAGATCAATGACTTTGGATGGTTGAGTGAGGAGATCTTGTGGATTTGGTGGCTCTAATGGTGCTGGAGTTCTTGAGATGGACGAGTAGCTTCCAAGGTAGAAGACCCGGACAGTCCGTCCAGAGTCAGCCGGACAGTCCGGCCCAGCCGGACACTCTGGGTGAGACCAGCCGGACACTCCGGCCTGGCCAAGTTTCCGGCCAGAATCCGGAAAGTGTCCGAGGAGTGTCCGAAAACCTGTTCTGAGTGTCCGGAGAAGTTGCCCACTTCTCATGGGCGGACAGTCCGGCCTAATCCCACCGGACAGTCCGGCATGGCCAGACACTCCGGCCTGGATCAGCCGGACAGTCCAGCTGGGACTTATCCCTTGCAAAGACCTGACCCAGGGAAGCTCTTTTTCCTTTATTGCACCATACATGGGACAGCTGGAATCTCCTGAAACATTTAGCAGATGATTAAACTTATCCAAGTGTTGTCACCAAACATCAAAATAATAGTAAGGGCATAAATGCCCTTTCAATCTCCCCCTTTTTGGTGTTTGATGACAACCCAAGGATTTGCAAAAGGGGTAGCTATACATGTTCACAAGTGGAGAAATACAAAATATAGCGAGGCTCCCCCTAGATGTGTGACCAATTTTTTCTTTGCATTTGAATGCATGATCACACACCATAGGATTACATCCTCTCTAGATTTTGTAGCTAGCAATATATGACATGATATATAAACACAACTAGATCAATAAGCTAGGCATAGATATAACATAGTCACTTAACACAACCAGGTAGGCATGTCTCAACACACAACATAGAGTTGAACATAACAAAGTACTCAAAGAGTAGGATAAATACACGAATCTTCAAAGAGAAAAATCGAAATAACGTGAAGCTTGTGTACCCATACAAATCCCCGGTAGCAACCTAATAAAGGGGCTACTTCTCCCCCTTTGGCATCGAGACGCCAAAAAGGGAAAAGAGCACAACTAAAGCGCCCCAAAGCCAACTCTAGCCACTGTAGTCGTCGTCGTCCTTCTCCTCCTCATCCTCGTCCTCGTCCTCATCATCCTGATCCTCTAAGTAGAGCTTTGGCCGTGAGGGCGAGAAGAAGAAGATACAGCCTCAAACATGGACCAATCCACACGACCCTGACTCCAGTGACCATAGGAGAGTGTGCCATCAGACGACTGCTGCTGAGAAGGATCAACATCCATAGGCTGGTTGATCCGCTTGAGCTCCTTCATCACGTTCCTGTTCGCCTTGTATGCATCGTACTGACTATGGCGAATATCAATGTTCTGGCATAGAAGAAGCTTCTTCCACCAGGAGGCCTTCTTCACCTTCTTATGCACTTCCTCCTTGGAGGTGGTGAAGTGGTATGCATTGCTGGCATGCTTCATGCGAGGACCACGGGTCACAGCCCCCGAAACCTCCTCAGAAGCATCATCACTATCAGAGGCATCTATCTCATCATCCTCAAAAATATCCCGAGCAGGGGTGTAGCCACAAGGTGCCTTGGAGGTAGGGGCACCCTTCCTCTGTAACTTGGCAGGGAGATGAGCAACAAGCTCAGTGTACAGCAGCGGAGTGTCTGGAGCCTGAGCAACAATGAGCTGCATCACATATGGAGAAAAAAGAGGGCACTTCTTGTCAGTGATGCACTTGTACATATCCTGATAGATGAAGTCCATGACATCTATGGTACCACCTGGGTGAGCTGGACCGTGAACATACACAGAGTGGGCATGGGCCATAAGATTGATCTCAGCACCCCGCATCTCATCCTTGTTGCCCGCCTTGGGAGTGAGAGTGTGGCAGAACATGCGGAGTAGGATGTTGTAAATGAGCTTGATATTGATGGTTTGGCCAACCACACCATTCTGAGAGTAGATAGGAGCCAATAGCTGTTTGTCATACGCCTGACCGTGCACATGCATCCGGTGACCACTGTGAGCATTGGGGTTGAAAGGCACACCAAGGAGATGGGCAAACTAAGCCATGCTGGAGCGACATCTTGTAGTGCCAGAAATCCACTCAAGGGGAACATCAGGAGTGTCCCCAAAAACCACCATGGCATAGAACTGCTGGATCAACTCAATGTTGTAATCTTATCTTGTTTGAAAGATGGTGTGCAGTTCCATCTTCTTAGTCACCCAGAGAGCGTCCTCAAAGTACCTGTGTGCCTGGAGCTTCGGAGTATCCAACCACTACATAGGGCACATAGGAGTCCTGAAAGCAGAAAACACCTCAGAGAAGCACAGGGCCTGCTCATTCCTCCAGAAGCGAGGATCCTCATAAGTGCACTGCAGAGAATAGAATGGCTGGACACACATCTCCACAAACTCTTCGGTGCCCAAATTTGCCAAAGTGGTCAAAGACTCAAATTTCATGCGCTTGGCTTCATCCCTCTTTAGTTTTCTGACTTTCTCCTGCTTTGCTGCAACACGGTCACGAGCAGCCTACCTGACCATGGATGGATCCACATGAACCTCATTCTCTTCATCACGGTACCGGCGAGGACGGGCTTTCTGAGCGGCCCTAGAGCAACGAGGACGGGAGCTACCAGCATCCATGGGGGCCTTCACCGGAGGGGAACGGGTCCCAGCGGCAAAGGGATGACAATGGCTGGCGACAATGGTCAAATCCGGGGTGGAGAATACCTCCCGGTGAAGATCCTGGTCAGGGACAGCAGGGTGTGGAGAGAAGAGAGTCGGGGGAAGAAGGAGGACTGAACCGTCCACTTCCCCCCGACCCCTTTTACAGGACTGAAACTGCTGGGGCCGGCCTATTCGGGCGATATTATCCGGAGTGTCCGGCCCGACCGGAGTGTCCGGCCTGTATCAAGTGGAGTGTCCGGCCATGCCGGACTCTCCGGTCGGTACAGGGCGGACATTCCGGTCCCCACGACCAAAAAAAAAACTCCAGGTACAATATTTAGACAAATGTGTGGAAAGACGAGCATGTTTAGGGATGAGTATAGGCCTGGGATTCAGAAGATGTACTCTGCAAAACCAAACAACCATAGATAGTCAAAATATGGCAAATTAAGATCCAAACCACACAAGTCAAGAACCAACTCTTAAAATATGAAGAAGGCGGTGGCCGTGGCCACCATGTAAGAGATTGTGGTATGACACCGCGAAGAATTATCCTTGGGTTCATTGCCACTACTCATCAATGAAGCCCACATATCACTAAATGATATTAGGAGGATTGAATTTCTTAATGTTGGCATTATGGGGGGATGGATAGTCTAGTGTATTAGAACCGCACTCCCCTATCTCCATGCCTGCACCTAAACCAAATAAGAGTCAAGATATAGGTGAGTATGCAAGTTGATCAAGTCAAGCTCCTAGAATCTACGATATTTAGTTCATTCCTCAAATAAAAAAACCTTTCTTCATCAAGTGGCTTCGTGAAAATGTCGGCAAGGTGGTCTTTGGTTGATACATAGGATAGCTCAATATCACCTCGAGCAACATGATCTCTAATGAAGTGATGACCAATATCAATATGCTTTGTCCTTGTATGATCTACTGGGTTATATGCAATCTTGATGGCACTTTCGTTGTCACATAGAAGAGGCACTTTGTCACAATGGACACCATATTCCTTTAAAGTTTGCCTCATCCATAGCAATTGTGTACAAGCACTAGCAGCTGCCACATACTCGGCTTCAGCGGTGGAAAGAGATATACAATTTTGCTTCTTAGAAGACCAACACACCAAGGACCTCCCAAGGAATTGGCAAGACCCGGAGGTTGATTTCCTATCATCCTTGTCACCAGCCCAATCTGAATCCGTGTACCCACAAAGAGAGAAATTTGAGCCCCTAGGATACCAAATACCATAGTTTGGGGGTATGAACCAAATATCGAAAGATTCTCTTGACTGCCATCAAATGGCTTTCTTTAGGAGCCACTTGATATCTTGCACACACTCCTACACTCAACACAATATCGGGTCTAGATGCACAAAGGTAAAGCAAAGAGCCAATCATGGATCAGTATACCTTTTGATCCACATCTTTACCATCTGGGTTTAGTTCAAGATGAGTCTTTGTTGCCATGGGAGTGGGAGCTCCATTTAGGTCTTTCATGTTGAATCTTTTGAGCACATCTTGAGTATACTTGGCTTAGTTGAAGAATGTACCTCCTCTCACTTGCTTGATCTCAAAACCAAGAAATAATCTAAATTCTCCCATCATAGACATCCTGAACCTGTCAATCATAAGCTTTGATAATTCATCATTAAAAGCTTTGTTAGATGAGCCAAAAATAATATCATCTACATAAATTTGGCATACAAAAAGTTCCCCATGGACCCTCTTGGTAAAAAGAGTGGGATCAATTTTCCCAACCTCAAACCCACGATCTAACAACAACTCTCTAAGGTGCTCATACCACGTGCGTGGGGCTTGCTTGAGCCTATAGAGTGCCTTATCGAGTTTGTAGACGTGGTTTGGAAAGTTGGGATCCTCAAATCCCGGGGGTAGTTTCACATATACCAACTCATGCAATGGACCATTAAGAAATGCACTTTCTACAACCATTTGTTGTAGTTTAAATCTATGATGTGCCGCATAAGCAAGAAGGATACGGATGGACTCAAGGCGAGCCACGGGTGCATAAGTCTCTCCATAATCAATGCCTTCAATTTGAGAGAACCCTTGTGCAACCAATCTTGCCTTGTTCCTTATCACAATTCCATGCTCATCTTGCTTGTTCTTGAAAATCCACTTGGTGCCTATAACATTGCGGCAATCTTTTGGCCTTTCCACTAACTTCCATACTTTGTGTCTCTCAAAGTTGTTGAGCTCTTTGTGCATTGCATCCAACCAATCCGAATCTTCAAGAGCTTCCCATACTTTCTTTGGTTCCACCATGGAAATGTGTGCTTGGTGCTCACCAAAGTTCTTTAATTGAGCTCGAGTAGATATCCCTCTTCTTAGATCTCCTACCACATTGTCAAGAGTGTGGTCTCTTAATTCCAGTAATCTATCCATTCTATCTTGGCGACGAGTTTCGATCTCCTTGTTGTTTCTTGGTGGGATTACTTCATCATTTTGGTCCTCGTCTTGACCATTCACTTGACCTTGATCATCATTGGACATATTTTCTTCTATAGGAGGCAAGGATTAACCTTGGTCTTGATCAAGCCCACAACTGGCCAGGTATTCAGCTGTACTTATGGCAGTTTGTATAGATCTTGCTTGTGTAATGGCCTTAGCACCACTGGACATCCTGGAAAATGGAGACTCAATCACCTCTTGGCTGGAGGCATCTTCTTGATCAGTAGGTTGAGGGTCCACAACTTGTCTTTGGCATGGGTCGTTGTCCACCTCGACAGTAGCTTGTTGAAGTTGTGAAGATGAGGGCTCCATGATGACCCACAACTATAGGGGGTGTATCACAGTATTTTCAATAAGTAAGAGTGTCGAACCCAACGAGGAGCAGAAGGTGCTGGCTAGTGGTATGGATCAGGAATTCTCTGCAAATACTTAGAAAACAGATTTTTAGGGTTTTTTGATAAAGCAAGTAAACAAAGTACGAGTAAATAAAAGACAGTAGGAATAAATGCAGCAAGTGGCCCAATCCTTTATGCAGCAAAGGACAAGCTGGTTGTATTACTTAAGATGACCAAACGTTCTCGAGGACACATGGGAAGACTGTCAAGTGCTTTCGCTTCATATAGTTGATTAATCTTCTTTAGGTTGCTAAGTGTTGTGTGGGTGAACCTATGCTAATGTACCGACCTTCCTAGGACTAATACATACTTGTGATTATACCCCTTGCAAACATCCGTAAGTACAAGAAAGTAATTAAGGTAGAAACCTAACCACAACTTTAAACTCTAAGACCCTTACGTCCCTTGTGCAATGGTTTCCTAACAGGGGTTCATGTTTCTGTCACTCTAGCAACCCCTACGATTAGTAGCCAAATACACAATGCATTCCCCTAGGCCCATATAGGTGAAGTGTCATGTAGTCAATGTTCACATGACACCACTAGAAGAAGTACACCACAACTTAAATATCAAACTATTGAATCTTTCTCAACACAATTCACTACTAACAACATGACTTCTCCCATGTCCTCAAGAACAAAATTAACTACTCACAAGACATCATATGGATCATGATCAGAGATGGAATAATGATGTATAACAATCTGAACATAAACAATAATTCAACGGTTCACTCAATAGCATCAACTACAAAGAGTAATCAACACCGGGAAAGTTTCCCCTATGAACTATGCAAGATTCAACACAATTGTTACAGCAATATGGAGATGGTGATGAGGGTGCTGATGGTGATGATGGTGGTGATGATGATGATGATGATTCCGATGAAGTCCAACTTGATGATGGTGTTGATGGCGACAATCTTCCCTCTCCGGGAAGGAATTCCCCCGGCAGAAATCTGTCTGCCAGAGAGATCTTTCTCTCTCAGTGTTTTCCGCCCCGCAGAGGCGGCGGAATCTTTCTAAGGTCGCTCCCCGAGTCTTAGGGTTTTAGGAGGATAATATACGCCAGAGGGGAGTGCTAGGGGTGGACCAGGGCGGCCACACCACCTGGTGGCGCGCCCTAGGCTGGCCCACGCCAGGGGGTGGTGTGGGCCCCTTGTGGCCCATCTCCAGCCCCCCTTCTGGCTTCCTTCGTCTTCTGGAAAAATAGGATTTTTTGTATATTTTCCTGAATTTTCTGATCTTCGCGAATTTTGCCTCCAAACAGCACCTTTTCGATCAGAATCCTGGCTACAGCGGTCCATGCTCCAAAAGTCATCAACCATGCAAAACAGATGAAATAACATAAGTATCACCTCTCAATACAAAATATATCAATGAATAACAGTGAATTATGACATAGAATAGTGATGCAAAATGGACGTATCAACTCCCCCCAAGCTTAGACTTCGCTTGTCCCCAAGCGAAACCGAGCTCAATAAACATGGCCTCAGGTTTATGGAGTTAAGAGTCGATAAAATAATACAGACAAGAAGCATCACATTCATCAAATACATAGATCATAATAGAAGACAACTCACTATTATATAACTCAACTTGCAATGAGTAAAGGAAACACAATAAAGATACATAAAGTAAATCATAATTGGTAATGGCAAACTTAGCTCTTGGTCGAAGAATATTTGATAATTTGCTGGAGTTCACAAATAACTGGTTTTCAATGATAGCTTTCAAAGTAGTAAACATCAAGATAAGAGAAATGTGCAAAACAAGGAACATAAGAAGCATGATTGAATAAAACATCATATTAATGAATGAACCAAAACAACTCAAAATACTTGCTGAGATAGAAGGGAGTAGGTTTACTGACTCAACTAAAAAAAGTAAAAGAAAGTCCCTTCGTAGTGGGAAGCAGGGATTGCAAGTCTCATAAAGAGCTCCCAAAAATTATGATACTTACTAGCTTTCAGCTCTTATTGCCCCTATCATAGGAATCTTTAGGTGATTAAGGTTAAAGTGATCAAATATGAGGATATGCATTGACAAGTTGTAAGTTGAGAATCTCATGTCCCTTGAATACGAGGGCCGCTCCTCATGCTACTCAAGTTTAGTCACCGGTAAGTTCTTGTCATCGTAAGCATATGTGTATCATAGAGAACCGCCAACGGGGTACCCCTTGCCCAATGATACGGAAGAATCCCCATATCAAAATGACAAGGTAAGCAGACAACAAGTATCTCAGCAATCTTCTTATTTACCATGGGAATATGGTGCTTTTTTCTCTCTTTCCTCTTTTCATAATCTATTTTTTTCTCTTTTTCTCAATCTCTATCTCCTTTTTTATAAGAAGAATGCTTCATAGATACTCATTATGGTTACGCTGCAGGTTTCCACCATGTCAGCATGGATTAGACCAGCGGCCCAGGCGTTTCTCTAACACACATGCATAACTCCATGGACTTACAAGCTCCCCTTTCATTTCACACCGATGACATCCATAGACAAAAGAACATGATATCAACTAGGTACAAAGTACCAGTGCAATGTTGAAAGCGTTCCCCATGACAGCATGGTTCTGCTAATTCACAACTTACAAAGCGCAAGCATATACGCAACATAGGTGAGCACAATGGTTCAAGTTTATTAAGTGCAAGAAAGTAAAGTGTGCCATCAAGTTCGTGAGAGCTTTAATCACTAATTTTCACATAACAAGTTTAATTTGGGAGATAGATAAAACAAGAATTTACTTGGAATAGCAATAATGCTAATAGGTAGGTATGGTGGACACAAATGGCATGGGTTTGGTTTAAAGGAGGTGGATGCACGAGAAGAATTCCCTCTCAGTACAGGTTTTTGGCTAGCAAGGCTGAGTAGCAAGTATAAGAGTTGAAGGAGACAAACAAACATACAATGATAAAGACAAACATGCAATCTTCCTTAGAAGCACAAAAGATCTTAACTAGAGAATACTAGACTTATGAGCAAATCAAGAAAGAAAGATGATGAAATTATTTTTTCTTTAGAGTTTTTTTATCTTTTCTTTCAACTCTTAAAAATAGTGTTGCTACTGACCGAGCCAGGTTTGCCAAAACCAACTAAATTAACTCAATGATCCCAAAGTGATACCAATACTAACAAAAAGATCAATCATATAACCACGAATCGAAAACTAATATAAGCTATGCAAAAGAGTAAATGATAGAACTTCTCATTAATATTCCAACTCACACCAAGGGATACATATCTAACGAGAGAGGGGGCACTTCCATAATGCAAACCATCCTACATAATAACTTATCTATTCATGATATGACTCTACTAATAAGGTAAAAAGATAGAAGATAGTGATGTGATACCGCGACACTCCCCCAAGCTTGGAACAAACCAAGGGGATGCCAAAACTGATGACGAATTACTCCTTCGGTGGTGGTGGTAATATTTTCTTTGTTGACGCGAGGAAATCTTCCAGCATCTTGCGAAGCCTATCATTCTCCCATTGAAGCATGTCGACATTCCTCCTCAAATCTCGGTACTTGTCGCAAACTCCTTAGTGACTCGTAGGGCTTCCATTGATGCGGGGCAAGAGACTAAAGGTACCAGCCCCTACTTGGGGTCTTGGAGATCTTCCTCCATAGGCTCCTTCCCTTTATCCTTGGCGGACACCATTGTGCTTCTAAGCTTTCAAAGAGTATGTCCTGGCAGAAACAGATCGAAACAAAAACACGACGAAAACAAGGTATACGAACCTCGAGGGATCCGGGGGTTATATATTACGAAGTTTCACAACAAAAGGAATGTACTGGAAGAAAACAGGTCGGAGACGGAGTCCGGGGTGGACTCACCACCTGGTGGCGCGGCCATGGGTGGGCCTGCGCCACAGGGTGGTGTGAGCCACCCTGGCTCCGTTTCCATCCCTTTTTCGCTTCGTAGCTTTCTTTATTGACTGAAAACTGCAAAAATATAGTTGGATGGTATTTTCACGGAACTTTTCTTACTAGAACCGTTACCTATTTGAAAACAGACTCTGCATGTCTCTGAATTTGGTATCTGGTAGATTCTTTCGGAGTCACCACTTGAATAACATCATTATCTTCATCTTTATACTCTTATTACTGGAGTCATAAAACCTTTCTCTTCCTTATTACACCATTATCTCCACTTCCTGGAAATTTCTTTCACACAAAACTTCACACAGTTCTCATTAGCAACATTAGTATAAGTGAAGTGATAAAACCTTTTGTGTCCAACTTCAACTGAAAACCATCAAAACATAAGCTACTGTAGCAACTCCTTCCGAAAACCCAAAATTAATTCAAAAAGGAAATCGATTAAAGAAGCAAATGCAAGAGTGGCAAAATCTGTCAAAACAGACCAGCAGAAAAAGATCAATTTTTTCGAAAATCTTTTGTTGCTCAAATCAAAAAGTGCAAAACTAAAGAAAGTTAAATAACAACCTGGGGCAAAAGCAAAAAAAATTACAGCTCAATCCAACATACATAGATCTCTCACGAATTTTTACGGTGAAGCACAAAAATCTGTTTCGGGATAGCAACTTCCCCAAATATTACTTCTCTCTCATTAGAGGTTGATTTTGACAAAAAACCAAACAAAACGGATAAGGAGCGGTTATTACCGAATTAATAACTTCCAAGACTCAAATAAACAAAAACAAACTGGAAGCAAAAACAAATTAGGTTGTCTTCCAAAAAGCTCTTCCTTTATAGCCATTAAGATGGGCATTATAATTTTGAAGATGCTCACTCAGGAATATGAATTTAAGTGAAAGAGAGCATTTAAGAAGCAAAAATGCACACCTTTAAGTCTAACTTACTTCCTATGCAAGGGAATTTTGTAAACAAACAAGTTGTTGAAACCAGAGGCTACTTGCATAAGAAGGCGAAAGAAGTGCAACATAAAAACTTTCAGCATAAAACGAGGAAACTTGATATTATTGAGATGCATAAGAACACTTTTCCCTCTTTCATAGTAACTTTCAGTATCATGCATAAACTTAACAATATAACTATTACAAGAACCATCATAGCAATGATTACTTATTCTAACAGAAAACACAGGAATACTAGCTCTCATAACACTACTATGTGAAACAATATTAGAGGTATCCTTACAAAGGATAGTGTGTCCCTCTTCTTCATATTTAGTAATAAAGTCTTTCACATTTGCTATTATAGGTTCATCAACCTTTTGTTTATCAGGTTCAACAGCTTCATTCATACTTTCATTAACCATACTATCTATCATAGAATGTTCCTTTATCTTACATGGGAAAGGGATTTTCTTAATGTAAGGTTTAGGTAAGACATGATTAGTAGTATAAACTTCAGTATTTCTTGCAGGAACACTCTTAGCAACATCTTTATAAGGTTCATGATACTTATTCCACTTCTTTTTAGGCACTTTAATGTAAGAAGCAAAAGCCTTAAAATAAGAAACAATAGCTTGAGAGTCTAGACCATAAGCATTTTTAATATTTTGAAAGTCATCAGTTCCCATAAAAGATTCAATGCATTCATAATCATAATTTATACCTGGCTTTCTACCTCTGTAATTCTCCCAAGCTTCAGCATTGTCTTGAATACGGTCTAGAAGATCCCATTTAGCTTCTTCTTCCATGCGAGTGAATGATCCAGCACAAGAAGCATCCAATAAATCCTTGTCATGTAGAGGGAGCCTTGCATAAAAGTTATTGATAATAATATTGTTGGGGAGCTCATGAATGGGACATTTGAGCATTAGTAACTTCAATCTCCCCCAAGCTTGAGCTATACTCTCTCCATCAAGAGGCCAAAAGTTGTATATTTGATTCCGATCTTTATGAATCTCACTAGGAGGATAAAATTTTGAATAAAAGAGAGGTACTATTTCCTCCCATTCAAGAGCTTGACCATTCTTCAGCAACTTATACCATTCCTCAGCTCTTCCTTTCACTGATAATGAGAATAACTTCTTCTTCACTTGATCTGAAGTAATACCTGCACACTTGAACAACCTGCATAATTCGTGTATAAAGAGTAAATGATCATCGGGATGGATAGTTCCATCCCCAACATAATAGTTATCCATAACACGATCAATAATTCTTGTAGGTATTTTAAAAACATCATTCTCAGCAGGTGGTGGCTTATCTACTACCTTAGAAGTGGTAGTAGCATTACCAAATAAGAAACTCAGCGAATTATCCATAACGAAAACAAAGCAACTAACAGAAGTAAACAATACTCACAGTAGAAGTTTCCTTTACCAGTTCCACTCTCCAATAGCGCTTCACTCCCCGGCAACGGCGCCATAAAATAGTCTTGATGACCCACAAGTATAGGGGTGTATCGCAGTATTTTCGATAAGTAAGAGTGTCGAACCCAACGAGGAGCAAAAGGTGCTGGCTAGTGGTATAGATCAGGAATTCTCTGCAAATACTTAGAAAACGGAATTTTAGGGTTTTTTGATAAAGCAAGTAAACAAAGTACGAGTAAATAAAAGACAGTACGAATAAATGAAGCAAGTGGACCAATCCTTTATGCAGCAAAGGACAAGCCAGTTGTATTACTTATGATGACCAAACGTTCTCGAGGACACATGGGAAGACTATCAAGTGCTTTCGCTTCATATAGTTGATTAATCTTCTTTAGCTTGCTAAGTATTGTGTGGGTGAATCTGTGCTAATGTACCGACCTTCCTAGGACTAATACATACTTGTGATTATACCCCTTGCAAACATCCATAAGTACAAGAAAGTAATTAAGGTAGAAACCTAACCATAGCTTTAAACTCTAAGACCCTTACGTCCCTTGTGCAATGGTTTCCTAACGGGGGTTCAAGTTTCTGTCACTCTGGCAACCCCTACGATTAGTAGCCAAATACACAATGCATTCCCCTAGGCCCATATTGGTGAAGTGTCATGTAGTCGACGTTCACATGACACCACTAGAAGAAGTACACCACAACTTAAATATCAAATTATTGAATCTTTCTCAACACAATTCCACTACAAACAACATGACTTCTCCCATGTCCTCAAGAACAAAACGAACTGCTCACAAGACATCATATGGATCATGATCAGAGATGGAATAATGATGTATAGCAATCTAAACATAAACAATAATTCAACGGTTCACTCAATAGCATCAACTACAAAGAGTAATCAACACGGGGAAAGTTTCCCCTATGAACTATGCAAATTCAACACAATTGTTATAGCAATATGGAGATGGTGATGAGGGTGCTGATGGTGATGATGGTGGTGATGATGATGATGATCCCGATGAAGTCCATCTTGATGATGGTGAATATGGCGACAATCTTCCCTCTCAGGAAAGGAATTCCCCCGATAGAAATCTGTCTGTCGGAGAGATCTTTCTCTCTTGGTGTTTTCCACCTCGCAGAGGCAGCGGAATCTTTCTGTGGTCCCTCCCTGAGTCTTAGGGTTTTAGGAGGATAATATACGCCAGAGGGGAGTGCCAGGGGTGGAACAGGGCGGCTACACCACCTGGTGGTGCTGCCTAGGCTGGCCCGCGCCAGGGGGTGGTGTGGGCCCCCTGTGGCCCATCTCCAGCCCCCCTTCTAGCTTCCTTCGTCTTCTGGAAAAATAGGATTTTCCATATATTTTTCCGGATTTTCTGATCTTCGCGAATTTTTCCTCCAAACAACACCTTTTCCATCAGAATCCTGACTGCAGCGGTCCATGCTCCAAAAGTCATCAACCATGCAAAAACAGATGAAATAACATAAGTATCACCTCTCAATATGAAATATATCAATGAATTATGACATAGAATAGTGATGTAAAATGGACGTATCACTCCACTTGAGTAGAGCATAGTTCTTCCCGATCCACCATAAGGGGTTCCTCAACAGGGCGGATGAAACCCGCACCGATTCTTCCTATGGCATCCCGAGGCATTTCATCATCTACATCACAAACATCAACACGCCCCGCTTGGGGACCATCATATTCTTCAAACACCACACTACATGATTCTATGACAATTCCTGAGAGCTTGTCATAGATTCTATAAGTGTGGGATTCGAGACCATAACCAACAAAAATACCCTCTAATGCTTTGGAATCAAACTTGGATAAACGAATGCCCTTAATGCGATATAAGCACTTACAACCGAATACCCGGAAGTAAGAAACATTAGGCTTGTTACCGGTAAGGATTTCATATGGAGTCTTGATCAATTCTTTGTGGAGGTAGAGACGGTTTGATGCATGGCATGCGGTGGAGATAGCTTCAGCCCAAAAATTGTATGGAGATTTAAATTCTGCCAACATAGTCCTTGCCATGTCAATGAGAGTGCGGTTCTTCCTCTCAGCTACACCATTTTGTTGAGGGGTATATGCAGCAGAATATTGATGTTTTATTCCCTCATCACTAAGAAATCCATTTAATGTGTAGTTCTTGAACTCGGTACCATTGTCACTTCTTATTGTTAATACTGGGACATTGTGTTGACGTTGACCCATGTTGATGAAGTCAATGAAGTTCTCTTGGGTCTCACTTTTTAACTTGAAGAAATATACCCAAGTGTATCTTGAGTAGTCATCAACAATCACCAAACAATATTTCTTCCCACCAAGACTCGCATGAGACGGAGGACCAAAGAGATCCACATGAAGGAGCTCCAAGATCCTCTTGGACTTGATGTAGTTCTTTGGCTTGTGGGGGAGAATCATGCATCTTTCCTTCAACACATGCCCTGCAAACACGATCTTTGTCAAAGCAAACATTTTCTTTTAGTCCAACAATATGACCATCCTTGTGGAGGCTTTGCAAAGTTCTCATATTGACATGGGCTAGACGGCGATGCCATAGCCAACCCACATCGCCTTTCCGAATAGGCACATCGGACTTGTAGTGGTTTCCCCGAGAAGTCCACCACATACAAGTCATCCTCGACGTACCCAATGAAAGCAACCTTTACAGACTTGCTCCACAAGAGGATCACAATATCAACATCAATAAAGACAGCAAAACCCATCTTTCCTAGAGCACGGACTGAAAGTAAATTATAGCCAAGGGTCTCAACAAGCATGACATCCACGAGAGTGATATCGTGAGCAACCACAACTTTGCTGAAACCCATTACCTTAGACTTTGATTTGTCGGCATATGTCACAGATATTTGATCAACATTTGGTCTCAACTCCTTGACACTAGAAGCGCTTCCGGTCATATGACTTGTGCATCCACTATCAAGCACCCATTTTGACCCTCCGGAAGCATAAGTCTACAAAAGATCAAACTAGTTTTTAGGTACCCATTTTTCAATGGGTCCTCTTTTGTTAGCAACAAGGGTCTTGGGAACCCAAATAGACCATGCAATATAACCATCAAATGAGCCAACATATTGTTCATACACATGACCCATAATAATCACACATTAAAACATAATGAGGGTTAGCACTACCCGCAAAATCATCATGAGACATAGTTTTGCCACTTGTGGTCTTATTTCCCACAATAACCTTGTTCTTTTCTTGGGTGGGCTTGGCCTTCTTCTTCTTGTTGTTCTTTTTCTTCTTGGCTTTAGAGATAAAACCAATGCTCCCTTTTTCACCATTTGACCTTTGCTTGCTCAAGAGATCATCAATAGACTTGTTTCCTGTTGGAAAGGAGGTCTTAGCTAGCTCCCCCTTCAACCTAGCATGTTCTTCAAGTGTATTTGTACAACTAGAAGGAATGAACGTACTAGGTGAGGGAGTATTGATCAATTGAGTTTGCAGCTTTTCACGAGACTTTGTGAGCGACAAGAGTTCACCTTCCAAGGCCTTGTGAGCCATGTCAAGTGACCTAAAGTCCTCGACAAGTTTTTCATGAACAACATCAAACTCAATCTTGTCCTTTTTAGCCTTTTTATATTTAGCAATAGCATGATCACGTTCCTTGATGAGTTTATTAATAATGAGATCATTTGCATCATCAAGACCCTCTAGTTTAGTTTCAAGAGATAATCTAGTTTCTTGTTCTTCTTCTAGGGCATTACTTAGAGCTTCTACCTCAATCATGTGCTCTCTCCCTAATTGACATCTCTCATCCAGAAGTTCTTGTGTGTGTGCAAGTTGATTTAAGAGGTCCACAACATGTTTCTTGTGTTCCCCTTGCAAGTTGTTCATGAACACATCAAAAGCAACTAATTCCTTTTTGACCTCAAGAGACAACTCATCATCAAAATCATCATCATTGATTAGGGAGGTGGAGTGCGTTGATGATAATACCTCCGTTCCTCTTGCCATAAGGCAAGTGACGTTCTTGTTGGATATATTCTCATTTGGAGAGTCGAAGAGGGAGTATGACGGGGCAGAGGTAGTGGCAAGAGCTGCCGCACCACTTGATGTATCCTCTTCTTCATCTTCATCATCATCATCGGAGGAGTACTCTTCATGTGTGATCAAGACAATTTCTCCCGGCTTCTTGTTGGTTGAGTTCCTTTTGATGAAGGGTTTCTTGTAGGTAGCTTTGGAGGTCTTCTTCAACACAAGTTTACCCCCATGGTCTTCTCTTTTCTCATAGGGACAAGCCGCAACGAAGTGATAGCGGTCACCACAATTGAAACATGTTCTCAAATTGGACCCATCGTCTCTTCTCCCATTGGGGTTGCTTCTTCGTTGCATTTCCATCTTGGCCTTAGCGGGATATTTCCAAAAGTTTCTTACATAGAAGGCCATGTATTCACCATGAGAAATCTTGACATCTTCGGGGTGGCTTATTGAAGATCCCTCATCACTTCCTTCATCTTCATCATACTCCACAACCTTGGCCTTCAAGGCAAGATTGACACCACTACTCATTCCAATGGCACGAGCACGGGCGTCTTTGGCATTCTTGGCAGCAACCTTGAAGGCGGCCATCTCTTGCATCACTTCATTGGAGGTCATGAGATGGTAGTTGTGTCTTGCTTGGAGACTGTTCAAGTTAGTAGGCTCGAAAGGCATGAGTGCACTCACATACTTCCTCTTGATCCAAGCATCATCAATGTGAAAGGCGCCAACATTCCTGAAAGTGGTGGCTGTGGATTTGAGTCTTCGATACATGTCTTCATGATCCTCACCATCCTTCATGAAGAAACCTTCGGCCTCATTGCTTAAGGCATCATATCTATTTCTCCTCATACTCTCATTGCCAACAAACAAGTCAATGAGAGCATCCCAAGCTTCCTTGGCGGTGTTGTAGTGCTCAATGTGGGGAAAATCCTTTGGCCCCACTCCAAGTTGAATCATGTGCAAGGCAGTTGCATTGAGTTGGCTATTGACCACTTCTCTTCTAGTCAAATTGGTTGGATCCTCAATTTTTAGTCCTTCTTCAATAATATTCCACAAATCAATGCAGGAGCTCCGCACATGAGATTTCATTAAGACTTGCCATTGAGCAAAAGTATGTGCAGCTAACTTAGGTGGGTTGCCTCTATTATTTATATGTGGATGAGGAATAGGGGGTCGGGAGAGTACCATCCGAGAACCGCATGGTGCTCTTCCTTCCCATCACCCCTTTTTGTGGTCGAGTTAGTGGAATTATGTTCATCCCCCACCACTTCCTCCAAAGGCTTAGCCGGAGCATTAGCCTTTGGGTTTGGTGGTGTTTCCTCTGGAGAGGGAGGAGGTGAGGTGATGTAGCCCGACCTATGGTTGTTACCACATGAAGGTCTCCAACTTATGCCAAATCGTCATGGACTCCAAAGGTGAATCCTTTCCTATATGCGAGCCCACTTCCTACCATTTTGGAATGGTATACTACTTCATACTCCGTCCCATATTCATGATAGGTTCACACCCACGAGTATGGAGGCAAGGGAGGAAGCCCGGAGCATCAAGCCTAACAAGACATACGCTTGGAAGAGGACATGGCGGAAGACACATGCCAGCGGTACTATCGCTGTCGTCAGTGGTACTACCGCTCCCCGGTACTACCGCCCGACATGATCGGTACTACCGGCTAATACTGAAACCAGTGCCATCGCCTCTGGACGCCCCGGTACCAGCTTGCGGTACTACCGCCCCCACACGGTACTACCAGTCATCAAGTCCGGTAGTACCGGTCGTGATAGTGCCTGTGCGCACAGCTGTTGGGCCATAGCCCCTGTATCCCCCTTATTATGGTGCAACCCTAGTATTATGCCCAAACTACCCCTATGTAAGTGGCTAACCTATAAATAAAGCCTCCACCCCTCATGTATCCCTTAGGCATAGATGACAGACTAAAGAAAACCCCCTTTGTGGAATCTATAGTTTTGCCTCATCCCTTCTACCAAAGGGGATCGGCTATCATCACCACCTCGTTGGAGTTTGCATCGCGCCTCCCTCGTTGTACAAGGCCTTGGCATTGGTGTCCCTTTGCCAAGACGTCAAGACCCTCTCCAAGGTGTTCTTCCCTCTCCGCGTGGGATCGAGGGAGCATGTTGACCGATCTTTCCTTGCGAGGATTCTATCGGACCGGTGGCCACCAGTGAGAGCAATCAGCCTTGTATCGTGTGTGTTTTGCGTGTGTTCATCGTGTTCTTCGCGAGGTGTGCATCCGCTTCCGCTACCTTCTCCCTTTTCCCTTGCTTTTCCATCGATTTGACCACGAGATCCGTGAAGATCGGGCCACCCACGGGGTTACCCCATAACATCTGGTATCAGCAGCTTTTGATTGCCATGGATTTCTCCTCGATTTGGTCTTTTCCCCATAAATTCGAAAATTCCACCAAAAATAGCCCCAATTCGTGTTTTGGACCGATCTGTGATTTGAGTGTGTTCTGGTAGGTTTTGATTCGTGGATTACTTGCTAAACTTGTTGATATACATTCCTCTACGTTCCCATGCCCTAATTTCATCATTTACCCCTCCGATTTGGTGTTTTTCTTGAAGATTTTCGGTCCAAATCGCTCCAAAATCGCGAAAACGCGTCAAAACTGGGTGTTTCTGCGACATCCGGTACTACCGGGGTCAAAACCCGGTACTACCGCATATCCCCGGTACCTTAACGGTACTACCGGGGCCCCGGAAAACCGGTACTACCGCTCAGAAATCCGGTACTACCGCCCGGTACAGAGAAAAAACAGCAGAATTCCCAGATTTCAGCCTCTCACCGTTTTAAGCATAACTTTTGTATAAGAACTCGGATTTTGGTGTTCTTTAGCTCGTTTTGAAGAGGATAAAGAGCTCTACATCATCAGCTCCGGGGTTCATGCTACCTACTCCATACAAATTCCGTGAGCAAGGCGGAATCCACCAATAAAGGGTGAAGATCGGCGACGAAAGGTATAAAAATTTCGCCACTTCTCCCCACTTGCATCTCTTTGTGAGCTACACTATCTTTGCGATCAACAAACACCTATTGAGACTAGTTTATACTATGATTGCTTGGGCTATGCACATTTAATACCTTGTAGAATTCTGAGCAAAAGTTGTGAGCGCGCTATCTCATATAGTTATCTTGTATAGTTGTTGGCACAAGGAAGGGGCAAGTGAAAAAAAAGAAAAAGAGAAAAATAGAAAAAAGAAGAAAAAGAAAGAAAGGAACAAGTTCCTCATACAATAGGAAGCGCAAGCTCGATGACCATCAAATAGGTGGTACTTATTGTGCATATCTTGTAGCCCACCAATTTATTGCAATCGAACTAGCGTCTCTCCATGCACTTGTGCGACATGAGCTTATAGTCTTCGCTAGGTAATCATTTGGTTATTAGCTCACTTTCTCCGTCACACAAGTCCCATTTATCCCACCGTGTGTGTTTCCTTGTACATAATTCATATCTTGTGGATTGACTTGTTTTGCTTCGTGATCATCGTGGTTCTTTACTTGCCATTACAATATCTTGATTTCGGATTGTTCTTGGACACGCCACCTCCTATACCCATCCACCATAAGCTTTGTGTGTGTGTGTGTGTGTTTTAGTGGTTAGTTGGTTTTGGTGTTCCACGTGAACTTCACTTTGCTTGGTTTTGATTGCTCTCAAGTGTTGCCACTTGCACGATACTATCTTCCAAGGTAAAGAAAGGTTTTGTGTTGCATCCCTAACCCCCTACCACTTCCATATACACCACTTGGTCTTGTGAATCATGTCTAGGGACTCCGGAACCGAGGATGATATCTATGAAGAATCCATGATGAGCCACCACGACTACGACTCCACAAGTATAGAGGACATGATGGAGCACTACACCGACAATGGCTCCGCATGCTTTGAGGACCTGGAGCATTGCACCTATGATGGCTCCACATGCATGGAAGACATGGAGAACGTCATCAACTATGGCTCCTCAAGCATGGAGGAATTGGAGCTCTACATCGACAATGGCTCCTCATGCATGGAGCACTACACCAACAATGGCTCCACATGCGTGGGTGATATGGAGTTCTACATCAACAACGACTCCCTAAGCATGGACGACTTCGAGTGCTACAACAACGATGCCTCACCAAGTATGGAGGACATGGCGAACATCTCTAACTTCGAGGGCTCTTCCATGAGCCATGAAGAATACCTCCACCGCTTGGAGATGGAGGACTACTATGCCAAGCTAGCGGAGGCGCATCATCAAGAAACCATGACCTTCAAGGCCAAGCGTGCCACACAAAAGGGCACAACCTACTTCAATGATCCACCTCCAAGGCGTCAAGCGCCACCACCTACATGGCATCATGGGTCACCATCTCCACGGCGGCGAGCGCCATCACCTCCAAGCCGTCAAGCACCACCATCTCCAAGGCGTCAAGCAAGGCCACCTCGAAGGCGTCATGTGCAACAACCTACTAGGCATCAAGTGCCACCAACTACAAGAAGAGCGGCGCCCCAACATCACCTTCCAAAAGAGGCGCCAATGAGCAAGAATATTCACCGACATACATCCTCTCATGATCATCACCAACATCAAGAGGATACAAGACATCATTCAAGGCATCTTCGCCATGAATACGGAGAATATATGTTGAGCACCATCCATAATGCTCAACCAAGCTCAAGAAGGCACCACCATAAAGAGAAGAGTGCCAAGGACAAGGAGCATTGTCGCGAGCGTCACGTGGATGACCAAGTGCGCCATTTACATCAACCTTTGGCAGGCACGCCAATGACCTCAGTCGACACCATCATAAGGCACCTTCAACTACTCGTGCCACCACCAAAATGGCACCAAGAGCAAGCTCTCCTCCACGCCATCAAGCTTCAATGCCAAGACTTGACATCCTAGATGACGCATACAACCTCATGGATCAGGAGGACGAAGACCTCTACTTCGCCAAGTTGGACGAGTACGTCAAGAGGACTACACAAGCCAAGGTGCAAGATGCTGATGACAAGGTCAAGAATGGTGAGCATGGGACTTTCCCTTCAACAAAGGAGGCGTAAGGAGTTGAGAGAACCAAGCCTAACCCCATATGCTTGAGTGATGATGTGGTACCAACCCCATGTAAGTATGAGAGCCACTTAGCCCACTTGAGTGAGAACAAGAGTGAGATGAGTGACTCCACCATACGTGAGATTGAGTGCTTCCACTTGGAGGGAATGAGTGAAACACCGAGTGAGTTGAGAGTGGTAGTTGATAGGTCATATGAGACCATTTTGATTTCTAACAACTTACCCACTACCTTTAGTGTGTTTTCTCATGATTTGCTAGGTTCCATGGAGCAAGAAGCGCCGAGCTTGGAGATGATGATGTCTCCAACCAAGAAGATGTACATGGTGGATGAAGATGATGCCATCCCCATACATGATGAAGAAGTCACCCACATGGAGGCCAATACTACCACAACACCCAATTCATATGAGAGGTATGAACAAGGTAAGAATACGAGTGTTGATGATGCCATGCTCCCACTAGTGGACCTGATGAATTGTGATGATTGGCATGCTATGGATGATGTTTGTGATATCACACATGACTCATTGGTATTTCCATGTGATACTTTGCCTTTGCATAATGTTGAGCACGTGAAATCATTTGATTGTGATGATGTTGCCATAGACATGCCATGCTCTAAACGTTACGTTGATGATATCATTGCTTGCACTTTGTTGAACAATTGCTCTTTCCAATGTTTTGCTCGCAATGATGTTACCAATGGTACCCCTCGAACCATGCTTTGTCATGAGTGTTTCACAATTTCTCTCATTGCTTGCAATCAGTTGAATAATTGCTCTTTCACTTATTTTGCTTGCAACAATAATTCTCATATGGTTTATATTGAGATGGCCCCCATAGCTTTCTCAAATGTTGGAGATTTTGATGATTGCCATGATAAGCATGTTCCCCACTTGCATACTCACCATGCATATTTTTCATACTTGATTGACATTAATGGTGATGTGCACAAGATGAGATACGTCATGATGGATGATGTGTTTCTCTACCATGCACACACGTTCTTCCTTTTGTGTTTGATGTGTGTAGGTACCCACACAAGAATGTTAACCTCGGTTGAGCACGAGTTGACAAAAAGAGCTCTAGAGAGCATCCCCCAAGTGAGTTCAAGATCGAACCCAGCTCTGATACCTTTTGAATGCTTTACATCTTTCATGTTGAAAAATTGCTCTTTCCTATGGTTAGCTTGCAAGCATATTAATGGTATTCTATCACCTTGTGACAATCATGTTTCGTTGCCATTGAATATTGATGCTTTGTGTGTTGCCACAAAAATGTTGAACAATTTCTCTTTCCGATGTTTTGTGTGCAACCATAATGCTATTTTGAGCATGTATTATCATGAGAGCTTTCAAGTCTCTCGTATTGTTGTTGCAACAAACATAAGGACCACTTGCTCTTTCATATGGTTTGTTTTCACAATTGTTGATTTTGCTTCCTCTTGTGATACTCATTTGTCCATGATTTTGGCTTTTGATGATATGTGTATGGCATCCAACATATTGAATGATTATTCTTTCCAATGGTTGGCTTGCACACATAATGATATTGTTTTGGATATTATTCCTCATGTGTTTTTGCCGAATTCTCCTATCCTTGCATCAAAGATGTTGATCAATACCTTGGTCAATTGCTTTGAATGCCACACTAAGAAGTTCTATGGAGTTTTTGAGTTCCCACATTTGGATGATGTTCAAACAATTTCCATGCACTTTGACCTTGCATATGCATTTCGGTTGCTATACTTGAGTTGTGCTAATAATGTTGTGAACAAGAATGGACATGCCACACATGACATGCTCCTCTATCACACACAAACATATGTTGCTTGGTCTTTGTTGTGTGAAGGTACAATTGCTTACGCGTCAACCTCTATGGACCATACGTTGACAAGAGGAATCGAAGAGAGTTACCTATGGTTGCCGTTCAACGAGCCATCTCTACAACCTAAGGTGACTTACTTCTACTTGAGGACTCGTGCTATAATCTTCATGAATTGGCTATGCTTTGAGTGTTGCTTCGCTTTTGTTGTGAGCTTTGTAGGCTTCATGGAAGGTGACGAAACATTGAGGTGTTTCCAATTCAATCTTTCCGAGGATGACTATATGGTGAACCCTAGGATCAAGAAGGTCTCTCGACATCTTCTACTTTGTGATGAGCATGTAGAGTCGAGGACGACTCTTTTTGGGGGGGGGGGGGGAGATGATGTAGCCCGACCTATGGTCGTTACCACATCAAGGTCTCCAACTTATGCCAAGTCGTCATGGACTCTAAAGGTGAATCCTTTCCTCTATGCCCACTTCCTACCATTTTGGAATGGCATACTACTTCATACTCCGTCCCATATTCATGATAGGTGCACACCGACGAATACGGAGGCAAGGGAGGAAGCCCGGAGCATCAAGCCTGACAAGACGGACGCTTGGAAGAGGACATAGTGGAAGACACATGCCAGCGGTACTACCGCTGTCGTCAGTGGTACTACCGCGCCCCGGTACTACCGCCCGACATGACCGGTACTACCGGCCAATACTGAAGCCAGTGCCATCGCCTCTGGACGCCCCGGTACCAGCTTGCGGTACTACCGCCCCCACGCGGTACTACCGGTCATCAAGTCCGATAGTACCGGTCGTGACAGTGCCTGTGCGCACAACAGTTGGGCCATAGCCCATGTATCCCCCTTATTACGGTGCAACCCTAGTATTATACCCAAACTACCCCTATGTAAGTGGCTGGCCTATAAATAGAGCCCCTACCCCTCATGTATCCCTTAGGCATAGATGATAGACTAAAGAAAAACCCCTTTGTGGAATCTCTAGTTTTGCCTCATCCCCTTCTACCAAAGGGGATCGACTATCGTCACCACCTCGTTGGAGTTTGCATCGCGCCTCCCTCGTTGTACAAGGCCTTGGCATCGGTGTTCCTTTGCCAAGACGTCAAGACCCTCTCCAAGGTGTTCTTCCCTCTCCGCGTGGGATCGAGGGAGCATGTTGACTGATCTTTCCTTGCGAGGATTCTATCGGACTGGTGGCCACCGCTGAGAGCAATCGGCCTTGTATCGTGTGTGTTTTGCGTGTGTTCATCGTGTTCTTTGCGAGGTGTGCGTCCGCTTCCGCTACCTTCTCCCCTTTCCCTCGCTTTCCTATCGATTTGACCACGAGATCCGTGAAGATCGGGCCACCCACGGGGTTACCCCATAACATGAGGTTTGCTTCTCCCTAACAAGTTGCTCAACGAGTTGACACAACTGTTGGATTTCGTTTCCCAAGGTAGACCTCAAGCTTGTTTCCAACTTCTTGAGATCTACCATGGTCACCGAATGGCTAGCCTCACTTTCTCCCTCCTCTGGGTTGCCCATAATCTCTTAGGTGGTTAAGCCCGAATAAAGAGCCGAGGCTCTGATACCAATTGAAAGGATCGTATGGGCACCTAGAGGGGGGGGGGGTGAATAGATGCTACTTAAAATTTTACTCTTTTTCAATTTAGGGTTTGACATGAAAGGTAAATTCTCTAGATTATGCATCTATGGTGAATTTACCTATATGACAAACAAGCACAAACTAAGCAATAACTAGATAAGTAAAGTGTGGTAAAGGATAGAAGTAACCAAAGTGAAGCACACGGAGTCACAAAGATTTGTTTCTCGTAGTTCCTTCCTTTTGAGGGGAAGTACGTCTACGTTTGGAGAGGGGGTGGTTTCAAACCACCAACGCCACGAGAGGCCTCACTTGTTCTCCGATGAACCTCACCCCAATGGGTTCGATTCACCCCTTCCACTACACGGCAACCTTCGAGGTGGATGCCGGCACCTTTACAACGAGTTCGGGGCACACATCCACAACTTAATTGGAGGCTCCCAAGTACAAGCTAGCTATCAAATAATCAAAGACAAGCTAGTAAGAACCAAATCACAAGCTAGGGTTTCCAATGAAACACTAGAGCAAGGGGCCCTCAAGTGAATGTGGGGGAAATGAAGATCTCTCTTGGTGAAGATGTAGATCAAGGCCTCCTCCTTCGATTCTCCAAAGATCAATAACTTTGGATGGTTGAGTGAGGAGATCTTGTGGATTTGGTGGCTCTAATGGTGCTGGAGTTCTTGAGATGGACGAGCAGCTTCTAAGGTAGAAGAAGGAGCCACTTGACCCGGACAGTCCGGGCAGAGTCAGCCGGACAGTCCGGCCCAGCCGGACACTCCGGCCTGGCCAAGTTTCCGGCCAGAATCCGGAAAGTGTCCAGGGAGTGTCCGAAAACCTGTTCTGAGTGTCCGGAGAAGTTGCCCACTTCTCATGGGCGGACAGTGCGGCTGAATCCCACCGGACACTCCGGCCTGGATCAGCCGGACAGTCCGGCTGGGACTTATCCCTTGCAAAGACCTGACCCAGGGAAGCTCTTTTTCCTTTATTGCACCATACATGGGACAACTGGAATCTCCTAAAACATTTAACAGATGATTAAACTTATCCAAGTGTTGTCACCAAACATCAAAATAATAGTAAGGGCTTAAATGCCCTTTCACCGTAGCTCGATCGGTGGTAGGCGCGTGCTCGGGGACGTGCTTGGCGTAGACAGGCGCGAGATCGGTTGATCAGACCGACGGTGCACCGTATGTGCCATGGCGTGGATGACGCGTAGATCAGATTCGATGGCGACGTTGTCGGTGAAGTCCCGGACGATGACGACAAAGAGGATCCGAGGGGGGCGGCCGCGGTAGCCTTTCGAGGAAGGCGTAGCAGCTGTCCGCGGTAGATCCTCGATGCCGATGGTCGGAGTAGAGACGCGGTGATGACGACGGCGGTGGGCGACTCAATCCGATCTAAGATCGGTAAACCGAAAAGAAAGCCGATCAACAGATCGGAGAAAAAGACTTACAGGGCAGCCGATCATGGATCGGCGGACGAACCCTGTATACGGGTTGCGCAGCCCCGACGGAGATCATGGAGATCGACCTCCCCGGGGGCAGCGCGGCGGAAGCTAGGGTTTGAGATCGATTTAGGCTGATACCATGAAAGTATGAGTTTGGCGGAATATGATGGATATATTATTGAGCCTCATAGGCGAGTATATATAGGCGTACATGGATCAACTTGGAGTACAAGACAATTTAGGCTAGAATCCTAACTATGCTAAACTACCACAATAACCGTGTATGTATCATACTCTAACAATTGTGAACATCGCAATAGAAAAAGCAAGAAGTAATTAGTAGTAAAAAGATGTCTATTTTTAGTTGCTAATTCATAGAGGACATGTTTTCACGATTCCAATAAGTTTATTTGAGATTCAGTATCATGGATGGAGAGTTGATCTTGCAATTTGTATGAACAAGTGCGTAATAATTTGTAATTTCTCGGAGAACAATACACAGGGAGTCTAATTGGAGCCGGTTGTAAAATTGGCTCCACAATTTTGATCGGAAGGTTAAGGTATATTTTTTCTTGCTAGATAAAGGTTTGACCCTATATTTGAAGGTGATTGAGTAAAGCTGCTGCGTCGAATTCACAGGCAAGACGAGGAGAAGGTTCAGTTTTGACAGCATTCATAGTATTCTGGTATAGCAAACTTTGATTCATATGCACCGTTGGAAATATATGGTTGCTTCTTCTTGTTCTCAGAATTTTGAGGCCATTGGTGATTTTTGTGGTGCGGACGCGTGTGTTGCATTGCATTTCTCTCCATCGCTCAGCTTCGGGTGGGTTTCTTGTTTACGTGCGTATGTGCTACATGGGCCCGGTGTGAATGCGTGGGTTTCTGGTCTCCCACGTGATGTAGCTGTCCTCCTCTTTTGTGGTTCTGGCTGCATTATATTGGTTCGAGTTGTCCCCTGTTGGAGCTGTGCAGTCTAAGCATCTCTAGGCAGACCCGTAAACTGTCAGAAACTGTAAAATTTCGGTGAGCTTACAGGCCTATAACACTTTGGACGCTCTAGCGAGGCCTGGATAAGCAGTCCGGTCCATACTCGCTTTACCGTGGCCCGTTTAACTCTCCACGAGACCGGTACATATACGGCAGCGAAGTGAGAGTCGAAACCCTCACTTCTTCGTCCCTCCCACCCTAGCGCCGCCGCCGCCAGCCGCAACTCCGTCAGCCGATTCTGAGCGCATCCGCCATCAGATCCGCGCGATGTCGAGACGTAGCGGCAGCTACTGGCGGGGGGCGCAGTTCCGGAGGAGGGGGAGGCGGCAGGCGGTAAAGACGACGAGGCCCACCGCGCCTTAGTCCACTCGGTGGGTGCCAAGAAGCGCGCGGCCCTCAAATGGACCAACCACAAGTTGTCGACGCCACCGTCGCTCTGCGCGTACATGCTGGCGGGATTCATCTCCGCCAGGGCGCGGGCCGCCAGTGAGGGCTCTTCGCACGATGACTGCTCATCGTGCCCCCCGCACCTCCAGCCTCTGACAGCGAGGACGAGTGAAGCTCGCCGTCTCCTCCGCGTGCGCGCGTGGTCGTCATGGCCGACTTCGCCCATGACTCGGACGATGAGCGCCTAGCAACATAGATGCTGCTCCGCCAGTCGGAGCTAGAACGTAAGGCGACGATTATCGTCGAGCAGGCCGACACGCGCCGAGAAATCGTGCTCGTCGAGGCGCGGCTGGCGAGGGAGCGAGAGCCTGTCGTCGGGCCCGTCGTCAAGCTCGAGGCGGCGGACATGGACATCTTCGACAACTAGAGTCGGAGCCTCCCCAAACGCCGCCGCAACCTGCAGCTCTGGCCGTCGGTCAAGCTCATTTTTGGTCTAGGTTGCGGCAGTGTCCACGTATATAGGTTAATTTAGATATAGTTTAGTGGCGCAATTTTTGGATTGCTGCTAGTACGTGTAACTAAATGAATCGTGCAAAAAAACCCTGTGCTGTTCTCGATGAATTTTGCCACGAGTACAAATATTCGAATGTGCAGTTCGTATTTATCGTTTTCATTCTACGGCGTGTCGATCTTGCCCTGTATTCGTGTTTTCGGGAGACTATACTCTGCTTTTGCATTTTGCGCTTTTACAGGGCTCCTTAGAGATGCTCTAAGCGGTGCCGGTAAGTCTCCATGCGTGTGTTGTTTCGTTATCTGACGTGTACTACCTCTTCCGTATATTCTCATCTGCATATACCTAATAATAACGTATCGAAGGTTTCTCTCTTCGTCCGTTAAAATGCGTTTTGATCCGTCAAAATGCGCTTTGGTCCGACCGTTTTTGCGCTTTCTAAGTCGCGCGCTAGGTCAACCGTCACCCCGTACAGCTCCTAATTTCGTATTACGACCGGATCCTCTTTCCTTCCACCAATCCTATATTACGTGCCACCGATAGTCAAATCGGATAAAAACGGTTCGATTTATTATTAGTGTAGTAGACCCGTGGCCGGGGCGCGAGGATGACGACCGCTCTAGAACCAGGCGGTGGCGGGGGCTTGCTCACGCGCGTCTGTGCGAGCCTAACGTTTTCGTCCCTTAGCCAAGGATGGCTCCGGCGGCGAGCTCTGGACTCCCGCTCACGACGACGTGGAATCCTGCTCGTGAGGGCATCCATCACGCCCAAACCGTGCTACCGCGCATGGTGTCTGTCCTGACCCGTGGACCGTGCAAACGAGGTGGAGGCGACCGGGCTCGCGATGCGGAAGAGGGCAAGAACCGGAGGAAGGCGGGATCGCGCCTGGTGTGCTTTGCGGCGGCTGACCAGAATGAGGAGAGGGGACCGAAGTGGCACCATGGTGATGGGGACCAAAGCTAGGCGCGACCAGGGAGCTCGGTTCATTGAGGATGCACGACGGTGAGGTATCTCCTCCCTCCCTGACCCCCATGATGGTCACGTAGGGCTGTACAGAGAGCTCGACAACGAGCATGCCGGTGATTCCAGCTCCGGTGAAAGAACGCGCAGCGGCCGAAGACAGGAAGAGAGGCGATGACACGGCGCTTCCGACCATTGTATCGCGGAAGGACACGCAGCGGCCGGAGATGGTAGGGCGGCGGCCACTTCCAGCAAGGGAAGGGCGACGTAGGCTAGCAGGGGAAGCGAGACGGCGGAGGTTCAGGACTCCAGGCGGCGTTAGATGAGGACATGATGCGATTTGGGATATTTACTTTCCCCTGCTCGATGCGATGCCGGACGATAGGAAGACACCATCTAGGAGTGGGCTTGCTTTGCTCCTTTCGGCTGGTTTGGCAAGCACGCCCACTACTCCTGGCCCTGTTTTCTTTTATGAATAAAAGAGGTCCTGGCCATGTGCAACCAGCGTGAAAACTGAAAGCTGGCCCAAATATATGTGTGGATTGGATGTATATGTGTGAATGGATGTTGTTTCTCAAAAAGTAAAAAAGGGACCAGGACCGATTAAGACTCCGTACGTACCGATGCTCTATTTCATTCAGAATAATCATATCTATCGTTACTAAAAACCTAATCATGTACGGTTTTGCAATAGCGGAGGGACATCTTTCCACGTCTGGTCATCAATAGAGCTTGTCCCCACTTGGAGTGGATTTTCGGCAGGGGATAGCGAGGGGGTCGAGGTCGAGGGAGAGACAGGTTTGGCGATACGCAGAGATTTAGAGCGAAAAGAAGACGTCCATATTAACCCGAGTCTGCTCCCTCTCCAAAAGTCTTGGAAGTACAAGGGTTGCAAGTAGCGATGAGGATAGAGAGCACTATAGCGAAAAAATGGAGGGGTTGGGTGGACGAAGAAGCTGGAGTAAATTCTATGTCGACTAAAAATATCTAAATATTAATTAACCCGTAGCAACACACGGTCATATGTGTGCTAGTAATAATAAAAGGAGGAATGTTTCTCTCTTCGTCCATCAAAGTACCATCAAAGTACGCTTTGGTCTATCCGTTGGGCGCTTTGGTACATCGGTTGGTTGGGCGCTTTCGTCGTCAGTTGTGTTCCAAAGTTTGGCACTCACGCCACTCCAAAACAAAAAACAAACTGAGTCTAAGTGTGAATCGAGTCCCAAACGAGTGCATTACCGTCTTTGTCTGCGAGCTCACACCGGACAGAGGTGGTGCTCGACGAGGAGCTTGGGCTCTGGCTGCCGGCCCGGTAGCAGCGGCAGAGGCACATAGCGGCGGCAGCCGACAGACCAATGAGGTCGATGAGGAGGCCACCAATCCGTCTGGAGGAGAACTTTTAGATGAATCTGATACAGCCGGTTTGGCTGATCTCATCTCACAACCTCTCAATAAGAAACCCACGGGCAGCCCAAGTTATTTGGAGATTGGTACGTACCTATAGCTACTAGACATAACGCGAGAATTGTTTGCATTTTCTTTTCACTGGTCGTACGACTCCGGATTCCGATTCCACATAATTCCCACTATTTGATCTATCCATGTGGATGTAGATAAGGGCAGTGATCTAATTGATCTAGATTTGCAAATGTGTCTCTCCGTATTTGTCATGTTTGATCAAATTCCTTATTGGTTAATGATTTTTAGTAGCAGGTGACTGAAGGAAGTATAGGATCAAGAATGATATGAAAGCATAAATTGCTACCTGATTTAGTTCAGTAAAGTTTTATGTTGCAGGTACTCTACGCAGGTGCATGAGAAGATTTTGTTACTATTCCGTCGTTCATCAAATCGGAAAAATAGCAGACGACACAGTCTTCCAATCCCCATCTCGCCGCCACCATTGATCTATGACGAGTGGTAGCGCCTCCATCATCTGGAGGGAGGAAAGGAAGCGCCCACCTCAGATTCCCCCAGAACCGATATCCGCCCCCCTGCCGCAGCCTGAGCTCGCTGCGACATCTCAGGCAAGGACCAAGTGTATTGCGCGGGCGCTCGAGGTCACACATCCCGCCTGTGCGTGGTTCAGGTCTGTGACCGGCGAAGGAGATATCCTTCTCATCCTACTCACATTGATCGGTGTCTCCAACGGTCCAACTATGGATGACAATGGATACCAATTATCCGCTTATCCTACGGGTTTTTACCCATTAGGATAAGAGTATGGTAGAAAAACTTTACCCATGGGTAACTAAATGATAAAAAATCTCTACCCGTTGGGTATTGCGGTTGCGGGTATGATAATGCAAAACTCACAACAATATACCCTCCTACCCGACATCTTAGTGTACAAACGTAGGCACACGCACACATGCACACACAGACATGCACACGCACACGCATGCACACTGCATTCCATTTGGGCAAAAGGATCTCCACTCCACGACATAAGATGTTAACGCCACTTAACACCCGCTTCGATCCCCTCTCCACTTTCTATTTTTGCTTGCTTGCTTGTTCGCACACAGCACACATCTACGGCTAGATCCTCCTGCGCTTATATTATGTACGAATATGAAAGATTGCTCATTTGATTTCATGTGATGCCGTAGCAAGACACGGGTTTTGTGCTAGTATATTCTCATGGTCTCATCTCTCCCTCGGAAACGCCCATCGTGAGACTGATCTGCGCCTACCTTCTTCCGATTACTTCTCGTCCGGCCGGTGCTTTTCGAGGTATATATGTCTCCGTCTTCCTCTATTTCTTCTCATTCGCTGCTCGTTCTGCGATTCCGCGTCAGCTGACGTGTGTCCTCGCGTGCTCCTGGGTTATAGGATGTCGTCTGTTGCTGGATCTCCGTCTGGTCCTGACCATGTTCTTCGTCCGCCGCCTGTTTCTTCTCCGCGGCATTGTCGTTGGCCTTCAGGATGCTACAGATTTCTCCGCTGCTCCTCGCCGACGCCGGGGACGGGGTCAGAGTTGTCCTTCTTCTCAGCGATCTGTACCGCCTGGCCTGCCTGAGCCGGCCGTTGATGGTTCTGCGCTGCCTGCTTCTTCTGATCGGTTGGTGCAGCCCGTTCGTGCTGCCCATCTGGATGAACCGTCCGCTGGTTCCGTGGATTTTGCGTCGCCTTCGCAAGGCTTGCTTTATCATGTTGCTGCGGCTGCTTCGCCTGCGCCAGCTCCATCCCGACGACGCAGACGAACTCTCTCCGATTCTCTTGCTTTGGCTCCGCACCGGCGTTGTGTGCTGCAAGGCACGGCCTCTACACATTATTCGTTTCCCCCCGTGTATGTGGTCTTTGAAATTGCTGTCCAAAATATATCTTAATATCTTGCTAAAGGACATGATATGGCGAGAGCACGGTTACGTTCTATGTACCGCTCTTCAAATTCAGAATCGGCAGGCATCAATGAAATAGATGGGTACGCCAGATGCAGGTAGTACTTCTTAACACTATTCTTTTCTAGAGGAGTACTTCCGTGCGCACCGTCGTTTAGGAGAAAGTCCAAACTGCTAGGACATTTTAGTCCGGCGCATTTTGTTGGCTTCGTTTTTTGGCCCAGGCGGAACACATATCCAAGTCCAATAGAGTCTTGTATCTGTATACATGGACTGACGAAGCCGTACGGCACTACCCCACGTGGGGTCCACCTAGACCTAATCACCGCGATTAGATCTCACGTCCATGCATGCACCATTGTTGGACGTAACTGAAGCTTTCTCTTCTCCGTCGCCTGGTAAAACTCGGTCGCTCGTACCCGCGGATCTGCTTCCCCTCGGTGCCGTAGATCTACCCCGTGTCCGCCGCTGCAGATCCTCGCGTCCGCCGCCGCAGATCCTCGAAGGTAGAAGGCGCTCCAGCGGCTCGACGTCTTCGTCACTAGGGTTTCTAATCCAAATCGTCGGCTTTATCTTCCGATCTTGTCAGTTCATCCCATGATCATGCTTCGTCTCTAGTAATTGTTAGACATATGTAGCATTGGTGATTCTAACAATGTGGCGCAATCACTCATAAAAGAGATGGAGGACTCCAGATCTAGTATGATAGATGATCAAATCGGGCATGTCGGTGATGATTCTATTTCCACCAATACGCATCCCGAAGACGGGTGGAGCGAAGAAGAGTTTGATGTGAGGACACATTAGCTTCTTCTTTGATATTTAAATGTTAAATTAAATAATATATGATATCTCATGGCTTGATTTATTTAGATTGTCTATGACGATGATTTCCACAATGGCCTTAACAACCATGAAGAAATGGACATGTTTGTTGATACTGAGGTATGTGTAGTGGTGTAAAATTTTATATGTCATGCACCGGATGATGCAATTGTATACTAAATACTGCTAAATTGTTCAGGTAATAAATGACTCTGGTATGGAGTATGACTATTTTGGTGAATTAGACTTGGAGATGGGTAATTATGATGATTGTGAAGATGCACCAAATTTTGATATGTTCGTTGACACGAGTGAGGTATTATTTATAGACTGTTTTTTAGCAATCAACGAACCGACATGCATACTACTATAGTTCTAATGACTAGGTTTTGAATTTATAGCAGGCACCATGTAATCTGACTGAGAGTTCAAATAAATGTAGCAATGACACTGGGTATCCTGATAATAAGAGAGAACTGTACTGCAAGATAATGGCAATGACATTTGATAGTGAAGCAGCAACCTATTCTTTCTACAACAGATATGCCAAAGATTATGGATTCGGCATTAGGAAGCACCAAGTGAGGCGGTTTGATGATGGACTTGTTCGTCTAAGGCGCTTTATGTGTTGTAAGCAAGGGAAACGTGACAAGAAGTTACTAACAATGGAAGGCCACACATATAGACTCAGAGGTGAGTCTAGGTGCAACTGTAAGGCACGTATGGTGGTGAAGTTTGATGGAAAAACTGGTCTTTGGATCGTTCAGAGTTTTGATGACACTCACAATCATGTGTTAGCGAGACCGGATAAAGTCCCTTTTCTTTGGTCCCATAGGAAGATCAACGACTCCCAAAGAGATGAGATATTATCACAGTGTAACATGAGGGTTAGGAAGTATATTATCATGCGATCAATGATTAGCAACTCTGGTGGTTCATTTGCTGGAGTGAGATTTACAAGGAAGGATTTGTACAACATGTGCTCAAGGGAGAAGAGGAAGCTTCTTTATAAGGGTGATGCTAACACAACCTTGGACATCATGGCGGAGAGAAAAAAGAGGGACCCTGAATTTTTTTATGATTACACACTAGATGAAGGTCGTTTGCAGCACTTGTTCTGGTGCGATTCTCAATCACGTCGGGACTACCAGGACTACGGCGACATCATTGTGTTTGACAACACATACAAGATGAATACGTATAGAATGCCATTTGTTCCCTTTGTCGGCTTGAACAATCACCGTAAAACAATGGTATTTGGCTGTGCCATCCTATCAAACGAGACCAAAGAGACATATGTCTGGCTGCTCCGGACTTTCTTGAAAGCAATGTGCCAGTAGAAGTCAAAGGCAGTAATCACGGATGCAGATGTCGCGATGATCTCCACTGTGCATGAAGTACTTACTGGTGTATACCATCGTATTTGTAGCTTTCACGTTGAAAAAAATATGGAGATGCACCTACCTAACAAGTCACTAAACGAGTTTAGGACTCTTCTATATTACACCACGTCGGAGCAAGTATTCGAGCAGCGATGGCACACTTTTCTTAGGAAGTGGACGTCACCCAAAACTACAAATTGGCTTAAGAGAATATACACGAAGAAGAGATTATGGGTTGCCGCGTATCTTTCAGAAGGGTTCTGGCTAGGTATAAAAAGCAACCAGAGGAGTGAAAGTTTAAAATCGTCTCTTCACCTCCACCTTGATGGGGAAATGAACTTGGTGATGGGTTCGTAGCATGGAAAACAAAAAAATTCTACCGCAAGAACGAACAAAACCCAAATCTAATCTAGATAAAAGCCAAGATCTAAATTATTAGACATGTGCAACGAGATAGATAGAAACTAACCCTCGTAGATCCGAAAGCGTTAACGAGATTAGATCTCGTGGTTGATGTAGTCGATCACTTGCCGATCTCAAGATCGTGTGGACGATCCTTCCGGCGTCGCGTTCCAGCAGCGCTTCCGCAGTCGGTCAAGTGGATGATCCTTCCGGCGCCGCGTTTCGGCAGCGCTTCCGCAGTCGGTCACACGTGCGGAGTCGAAGCAGACCTTCCTCTCCTCGTTCCAGCGAGCAGCGGAGGTAGTAGATCTTCTCCACGGAATCCCAGCAGCACGACGGTGTGGTGGTGGTGGTGGAGTAGAGAATTCTGCAGGGCTTCGCCTATGCCTGTGCAGAAGAAAGGAGGAGGAGAGAGGCGGCGGAGATTGGGAGTTATGGGAGAGGTCTAGGAGGGGGCGCCCCTCCCCTCTATTTAAAGGAGGGAGGCGCCTTGGGAGGGGGAGTCCTAGTAGGACTCCCATCCCTCCTTGGGCCGGCGGGTTGGGAAGGGGGAGGAGTCCTCCTCCCCCACGAATCCGTGTCTAGCCCCCACAAGGTTTCCTTGACCCTTTCTTGGTTTTCAAGCAAACACTAAGAACTCTTCTTGAACCTTCCAGAACATTCCGAAACCTTCTAGAATCCCCATACAAACACTCCGGAACATTTCCTAACTTAGAAAATGATCCCCAATATATGAATCTTATTCTTCGGACCATTCCGGATCTCCTCGTGATGTCCCGGATCCATTCCGAGACTCCGAACAACATTCGGTCTCCAACGCATATTCCATATCTACTTAAAACAACTTCGAACCTTAAGTGTGTCACCCTACGGTTCGTGAATATGCAGACATGACAGAGACACATCTCCTATCATAACCATCAGCGGGACCTGGAGATCCATAATGGCTCCCACATACTCAACGATGACTTCGTGATCGATTGAACCATTTACATACGAAACTAATTCCCTTTGTCTCGCGATACTATACTTATCCGAGGTTTGATCGTCGGTATCTCCATACCTAGTTCTACCTCGTTACTGATAAGTACTCTTTACTCGTTCCGTGATATGTCATCCCTTGTGACCTAGTCACATGCTTGCAAGCTAACTAGATGACATTCCACCGAGAGGGCCCAGAGCATATCTATCCGTCATATGGATGGACAAATCCCAATCTTGGTTCATGCGCTTCAACACATAATTTCAGAATACCCAATGACACCTTTATAACCACCCAATTACGAAGCGGTGTTTGATGTCATCAAAGTACCCATCCGGTGATGGTGATTAACACAACCTCATGGTCGAAGGATTAAGTTACTATGCATTTAAAAGCTTACAGCAATACGAACTTAATGACTTGATCTTATGCTACGCTTACTATGGGTGTGTGTCCATCACATCATTCTCCTAATGATATAACCTTGTTATTAATCACATCCTTATGTCCATGATCAGGAAACCATGATCATCAATCAATCAACAAGCTAGTTCAACAAGAGGCTTACCAGGGACACTTTTATGTTTACAAAACACACATGTATTAGTGTTTCCTAATAATACAATTATAGCATGGGATGTAAAAATTTATCATAAACATAAAGATATAATAATAACCACTTTATTATTGCCTCTTGGGTATATCTCCAACAGTCTCCCACTTGCACTAGAGTCAATAATCTAGTTAAAAACTTGTGCATTCAACACCTATGGCTTTCTGGTGTTGTATAAACACTATTGCTAGTGGTAAACATAATTTTCGGATCTGACACTTCCAGGTCCATGTGTATTTGCATGTCCTTGCGTCTCTACGCATTACTCATTCTCCAATGAGATGGCATTGTATAAATCTGGTCCTTTGGTGAGACCTTCAGTTCCTTCGGCTCAAAATATGTTGATATTATTGTCACACAATATATCTTCATAGTATTAGCCTGCTAGGAACCACACCTAGTTTGATAACAAACTACTTGACGCAAATGCCCTCATTTACTGCTACAATAGTAGTTCTATACTTAGCCTTTTGTTGTAGTATCTGTTACAATGTTTTAACTTTGGTACTCAACCAAATCCATTATGGAACTTCCTTTCCATTATATTGTGCCACCCATAGTTTAAATTGAGATAAATTTAATTTGTATTTTGTGACAAAATTAGTATCAATGTAACGCTTTACAATGAACTACCTTTAACTATTTGTCACTTATACATGGTATATTCTTAGTTCTTCCAAAGCTCATAACAATATATTTACTATTGTCCAATGATCATCTTATGAATCATTCTGGTATATGCTCATAACATTTAGAGCATAGGACATATCTGGATGTGTACATCTCAAAGAATGATTGATCAAAATATTCTTGTGATTTCACCAAGTGTCAAAACACTTGAATCTCGTGTCAACACACTCGAATCTTGATTCAGTCCTTTCCGTGCGTCAAGAACCTTTCTTGTTGTTTCCATATTGAACTCATTCAACATCTTATCTATGTACATTTGGCAAAACCATATTAGCGCCTCAATCTATCCATATAGACATTGATGCCTAATTCTTGGGTTATGCCTAAGTCTTTCATCAAAATGAAATTCTTAACCTGTTGTCAATAAAAGATACATCATTTCTAATCAACAATATGTCCTCTACATAATGTATTAGAAATATGTCTCAGCGCTCCCACTTAATTTCTTGCAAATGCAAGCATCTTCATCATCTCCGATGAATTTAAACTCTTTTAACAGTTTCATCATGGTGAAGATTCCAACTCCGCGATGCTCACTTCAACCATTGAAGTTTTGCATACTCTTTTAGCATCCTTTGAATTAACAAAACCCTTTGGATCGTGTTATGTACACGTCCTAGGTAACCATTCTATTAGAAGAACTTGTTTTGTTTGTTCAACTACCATATACCAAAATATATGTAGTGGTTGCTACATTAATCCGTTCAGACTAAATATCGCTATGAAAGATCAAATCTTATCATAGTCAGTTCCTTGAACATTGTCGTAAACTCTTTCCGATGTGTCGACTATTTCATAGATTTGAAACATCCATGTCTATTTCTTTATAGATCCAAACACGACCGATAGGCTTCACGCCTTTCCGGAGGGTCTTCTAAGTTCAGAAACTCGATTTCTCGTGTATGGATACTATCACGGATTCCATGACTTCTAGTCATTTTATGGAGTCAGGGCCCATCATCGCTTCTTTGCATGTAGTCGGTTCATCATTGTCAAAACAATAACGACTTGCTTATCAAATCTTACTATTTGATTATTACCGACCCACACGGTTCTATAGGAACTCTAATCTCCGAGATCACACCTTTTGTAATCACGAGAGCCATGAGCATTGTGGCCGCCACCGGGACACTTTCCGGCGCTGCGCTACTTAGCACATATAGCTAAGGTTCAACAACCTTATCAAAGTTCTATTGTCCTCCCACTTAACTTTTCACGAAAAATTCCTTCTCAAGAAACTTGACGTTCCAAGCAACAAACTCTTTTGTCCTCGGCGTTATGGAGAAATTCCCAACAAATTCTTTGGAATAACCTACAAAGACGTGCTTATCCGACTTTGGTTGTAAACATTTTACTTATGCATAGCATACCAAAATTTAAGAACAGACAATTCGGGTTTTATCCCAAACCATAACTCATATGGTGTCATTTCAACGGATCACGATGGAGCTCTTTTCAGTGTAAAAGCGGTAGTCACTAAAGCTTTAATCTTTAAAATATAATGGCAGTTTTATAAATGACACCTTTGATCTTACCATGTCAAACAAGGTTTCATTACATATCTTGAACACTCCATACTCCTATGGTGTTTTGGGAAATGCAAATCCAGGGAACGATTCCTCAAATCTTAGGTGTTTTTCTAAACTTGTAACTCAAACATCTTTCTTTATGATCCAATCATAAACTCTTTTATTTTCTCGTTACAATGATTTTCCACTTCATCTTGAAAGTCTTTGAACATTTTTCAAATATTTCATACTTCTTCCTTATTAAGTATATACATATACTTACTCAAATCTTCGGAGAAAGCATATGAAGTTGAAATCCATCGCCCACGACTACACATAATGGACTATATACATCAATATGTACAAATTCCAATTAGTTAGTCGTCCGTTCCTCTTTTGGCCTACAAACGGAGTTTTAATTATCTCTAGGAAAGTATCACAAGCGTCATTTGATCAAAATCAAAGACTCCAAAAATCCATCAACATGGAGTTTCTTTATGTATCTCTTTCAATATAATTTAAACGGCGATGTTACTTCGCAAGTAATCATTTGTCTTGCGATATTTTAGCATTAGTTTTATGGTCGTTATTTCTCCAACCAGACTTGTATATCATCCATCTATTATGGAATACGGTAATTATTTGAACAACCTTTTGTCGTCATAATACCTGCTCAAAATAACAATTATTGAGACAAATCTTGAAGGCAAGCTTTGATGTTAACGAGCAACATAACAACCCTTTGTTTGTTTTCGATGAACATCATCACATATTATCTTGTTAGTTACTTAGGTCATTGCAGTTCATGAATTGTGTTGTCCTGTATGATACTTCATACCAACCAATTCGGTATCCAATACTGCAGAACCACATTGTTTAACAAGCAAGGAATACAGCCATAACATGTATCTTCCATATACCTAAGTTGGACATCTCCAATCTTTTCTTTTCTGCCAAATATTTTATAGATTCTCTTTCAACAATTCCTTTTCTTTTTAAAAGAATCTATCAACATCAATAGTGGTGTCATTCACATGACACATAGTACAAAGTGTGTATAGTCAAATACTAATACCTTTGGACTTGCACTTTGAAGTGGATCACCTTCATCAAATGTTTGGCATTCTTTCAAAGTTCCATTCTTTAGTAATCTTTTAGTGTAGTAAACATTTTACTTACATCTTTTTTTTCATCCTTATCACGATAACTTTCATGATCAAGCTGCTATAGCTTATAAAGGTGAACTGCGAGTATAATGTTTCTTTTCCAAAACCTTTTGGAGGATTAGGACGACTAGTGTCTCCAACCTTCACAAATTCTCATCAAATATGAGGACATATACTCTATCATGTTGTAACCAACACATTGTTTTAGATATCGCAATACCTTTCACATATGATGGTTTCTGAAAACATTGCTTTCAGCTCTTAGATAATCTTGATATTAAAAACAATCTTTTGAGTATCAAGAATCATGGAGGCAAACACGATACATTAGATACTAACACTGGAATTGTTACTCTTGATTTAATACTGTTTATTAAACTTCACAGAGTAAACGGAGTTTGCTGAAAGTTTGCAATATGACTTATAAACTTTAAATTGACATTCAAAACAATACGATACCAGTTCGTAAAGTAAATATCCAGAATTTCTATAGTTCCACTATCTCAACTATAACTAAGCGTAAGGTGGTGAACGGATGCCAATGACTACAACAAACTATGAAAATTCACTTTGATTGTGTTTATGATAAATTGAGTTCGACTAATCCAAATTACAAATGAACTCCCACTCAAAACAACATCCCTCGAGTTGTTTTATTGATTACATGAACCAAATCCACTACACCAAGTCCGATCATCACGTGAGATGATGTAGCTTTAAAGGCGAACAATCAACATGTTCATCATATCATCCATATGACTCATGCTTTACCTTTTGGTATTCCGTGTTCCGAAACCATGTCTGTACATGCTAGGCTCGTCAAGGTTAACTTAGTTTCCGCATGTGCAAATCTGGCTTGCACCCGTTGTATGCACACGTAGAGTCTATCACACCCGATCATCACGAGATGCTTCGAAACGATGAGTCTTAGCAACGGTGCCAACTAAGGACGAACACTTTATTACTTGATATTTAGTGAGAGGGATCATCTTATAATGCTACCGTCGTGATCTAAGCAATACAAGATGCATAAAGGATTAACATCACAGGCAATTCATAATATGTGATATGGTATGGCCTTTCTTCTTGTGCCTTTGATCTCCATCTTCAAAGCATGGACATGAACTCCATCATCACCAGCGTGGCGTCAAGGTCCGTGGCGCCGCTTCATGGTTGTCCATCACCAACAACAACTATTACAACTACTTGGAATAAAGCTATTACATGATGAATAGACACGCAGGTCTTAAACAAAATTCAAAGACAACCATTAGGCTCCTGCCGGTTGCCATATTACAATAAGGATCATTGCATACATCAAATATAATCACAATCACATAATGGCCATATCACATCACAAAACCCCTACAAAAACAAGTTAGACGCCTCTAATTTTCTTTGCATGTTTTACATGGTTTGAGGCTTTCGCATAAGACCGATCTTACCTACGAACAAGGACCACAACGTTGATACAAGTGTTGTCAGATGCTCATTGTAAATTTAATCTTAACTATGGTGGGAGAGACAGACACCCGCAAAGCCACTTGTGCAAAGCAAGTTGCACGTCAAGCGTGGAGCAAGTCTCATGTGCGATGACATGTAGTTAGCCCGAGCCGCTTCATCCCATCATGCCGCAAGATGCAAAGTACACGCTAAGACACCGACAACAAAAGCATCAACGCCCACAAAAACATTGTGTTCTACTCGTGCAACAGATCTACGCATAGACACGGCTCTGATACCACTGATGGGTTCGTAGCATGGAAAACAAAAAAATTCTACCGCAAGAACGAACAAAACCCAGATCTAATCTAGATAAAAGCCAAGATCTAATCTATTAGACATGTGCAACGAGACAGATAGGAACTAACCCTCGTAGATCCGAAAGCATTAACGAGATTAGATCTCGTGGTTGATGTAGTCGATCACTTGCCGATCTCAAGATCGTGTGGACGATCCTTCCGGCGTCGCGTTCCAGCAGCGCTTCCGCAGTCGGTCAAGTGGACGATCCTTCCGGCGCCGCGTTTCGGCAGTGCTTCCGCGGTCGGTCACACGTGCGGAGTCGAAGCAGACCTTCCTCTCCTCGTTCCAGCGAGCAGCGGAGGTAGTAGATCTTCTCCACGGAATCCCAGCAGCACGACGGTGTGGTGGTGTTGGTGGAGTAGAGAATTCTGCAGGGCTTCGCCTATGCCTGTGCAGAAGAAAGGAGGAGGAGAGAGGCGGCGGAGATTGGGAGTTATGGGAGAGGGCTAGGAGGGGGCGCCCCCTCCCCTCTATTTAAAGGAGGGAGGCGCCTTGGGAGGGGGAGTCCTAGTAGGACTCCCCTCCCTCCTTGGGCCGGCGGGTTGGGAAGGGGGGAGGAGTCCTCCTCCCCCACGAATCCGTGTCTAGCCCCCACAAGGTTTCCTTGACCCTTTCTTGGTTATCAAGCAAACACCAAGAACTCTTCTAGAACCTTCCAAAACATTCCGAAACCTTCTAGAATCCCCATACAAACACTCCGGAACATTTCCTAACTTAGAAAATGATCCCCAATATATGAATCTTATTCTCCGGACCATTCCGGATCTCCTCGTTATGTCCCGGATCCATTCCGAGACTCCGAACAACATTCGGTCTCCAACGCATATTCCATATCTACTTAAAACAACTTCGAACCTTAAGTGTGTCACCCTACGGTTCGTGAATATGCAGACATGACAGAGACACATCTCCTATCAATAACCATCAGCGGGACCTGGAGATCCATAATGGCTCCCACATACTCAACGATGACTTCGTGATCGATTGAACCATTTACATACGAAACTAATTCCCTTTGTCTCGCGATACTATACTTATCCGAGGTTTGATCGTCGGTATCTCCATACCTAGTTCTACCTCGTTACTGATAAGTACTCTTTACTCGTTCCGTGATATGTCATCCCTTGTGACCTAGTCACATGCTTGCAAGCTAACTAGATGACATTCCACCGAGAGGGCCCAGAGCATATCTATCCGTCATATGGATGGACAAATCCCAATCTTGGTTCATGCGCTTCAACACATAATTTCAGAATACCCAATGACACCTTTATAACCACCCAGTTACGAAGCGGTGTTTGATGTCATCAAAGTACCCATCCGGTGATGGTGATTAACACAACCTCATGGTCGAAGGATTAAGTTACTATGCATTTAAAAGCTTACAGCAATAAGAACTTAATGACTTGATCTTATGCTACGCTTACTATGGGTGTGTGTCCATCACATCATTCTCCTAATGATATAACCTTGTTATTAATCACATCCTTATGTCCATGATCAGGAAACCATGATCATCAATCAATCAACAAGCTAGTTCAACAAGAGGCTTACTAGGGACTCTTTTATGTTTACAAAACACACATGTATTAGTGTTTCCTAATAATACAATTATAGCATGGGATGTAAACATTTATCATAAACATAAAGATATAATAATAACCACTTTATTATTGCCTCTTGGGCATATCTCCAACACTTGGTGGACATGGTTAGTCACTACAAGAATGCCATCGCACGTCTCCATGAGAAGGAGGCCAAAGATGACTGCACGGCTTCACAGATATTTCTGGTACCAGTTACTGATTTCAAAGAACTAGAGGTAGCTGCTGCGACAGTCTTCACTCCAGCCATATTCTATATTTTGATGGGTGACATTTCAAAGATTGGCGGTGTAGCACCCCAATTGTCTAACAATTGTAATGCTACTTGTCCTAGTAAGATATCGGCTACTTCATAGATATTATTGTTGCATCATAATTATACCATGCTCATGTCATCATGCCACCTTGCATTTGAGCATCATATAAAACCCTCTTTCTTTTGGTTTTTCTCTCATATGCATTATTAATTGTATTTGCCTCTTGATATTGTATTTTGTTATTGATATATTGTCTAAATGCCCAAGTTGAGTTGGGGGCATATCTCTTATTTCATTTCCATCACCTTTCTTTTCCATCACTTTATAATCCCACCATCCCATTAACCATGAGCTTGTTTCTCTTTCTTTGTTACTTAATTCTAGCTCATGTAGTTTGGGGTGGATTAAATCCTCTAAATTCTTGTGCTTGGTTTTATCTCCACTTTTGGATATGCATAGAGTAATGCCATAATATTATTATTGTTGTCACAAAATAAATAATGGCATTATTATTTTGCATGGGCCATGCACAATTCTTCACCACCTTTTCTCTCCATTGGTTTTTCTTTGGATTTAATGGATCCTATCTTGGGAGGCCATCTTCTACCATTCCACCATCCCCATACTCCTATCCACCTCTTATCCTCTTATTTTATTTTCTCCATGCACTAACCATATGTGGCCTTTTTCCACCTAATTCTTTTCTTCCTCCTTCTTTCTTGTTTCACTTCCACACTAGCTCATGCAAGATCACGCTTCATTTTTCCTCTTGGGTTGGCCTCATAAACCAAATTAAATTCTAAATATCTAAAACCACCTAATCTAGCTATTTTCTCTCTCTCTCTCTCTCTCTCTCTCTCTCTCTCTCTCTCTCTCTATTTTCTCCTAAACCCTAACCTACTCCCAACTTTCTCTCTTACTCTCCCTCTCTCTCTAACCTGCTGAGCACCACCTGGCCACCCTCTCCCTGGCCCACACCCAGCCACCCTAACCCTAGCCCATGCCCTAACCCGAGCTCCATCTAACCCTAGCCCGAGCTAGCCTCCCCTCCTCTCTTTCTTTCTCTACCGCCATGCTGGCCCCACCCTGCAGCCGTCTGCCGCCCTGGCCCACCTACAGCCCCTCCCCGCTGTGCCTACCAGCCCCAGGGCGAGCCCCAGCTCAAGCCGGCACGTGAGAGAGGAGAGAAAGGTGGCACCGAGGCCACCTTTATCTCTGCCGTGCCCTAGCTGCCCTCCTCCCTCTCTCCCTTCTTTTCCTCCCTCCCCACGTCTCTCTGGCCTCGCCTAGATCTGGCCCGAGCCGCCCCCGTCTTCTCCTTCTTCCTCCCAGACGACAGCGCCTGCCGCCGCCCGTCGCCAGTTCCATCTCGTCCCCGTCGATCCTGCCGTGCAGCTCGACCTGGAGGTGGCCTAGGAGCTCGTGGACGTTCCCCTGCGACGCCCTGTCCACGCCAGCGCGAAGGAGCAAGCCCCAGCACCGCCCGATCCTCGCCGTCCTCCGAAACCCTAGCCCGCCGGAGCGTCTGCGTCATCGACGATCCGCCGCGCCCCCGTCCAATCCAACCACACCAGGCAAACCGCGGTGAGCATCTCCTTCTCCCTGACAACCTCCTCTTCTCCGTCGCCGTCTAGCGCCGCCGACCGTTTTGTCGAGTGCTCTCAGTGCGTGCCGCTCGCCGGCATCTGCAGCCTTCCCGCGCCGCGCCACACCCCATCTAGCCCGCGCCCACCTCCCTGTCAACTACCTGAGCCAGCCACACCGGTTCGCACCCTCCGCGCGCACGCCCGCGTCCCGGGATCGATCCCCGCTCGCGCCGCGCGCCGGATTTCCTCGCCAGACGAAGGAAAATGAAGAACAGTACGGGCGCGTGGTCATCTTACAAAAAGCCCCCCACCTTTTTGATTCCTGCGACCCGCGCTCCTAACAACCCCACCTGTCAGCCGCGCTAGCCCTTTTGCAGAAAACCCCTCGGCTTTTCCCGACCACAACCCGCGCTCCAACCCCAGCCCCACCTGTCAGCCCCTGTCTCGCTCTCCGCTGACACGCGGGCCTGCGCCAGTTGGCCCACCCCGCAGCCTCAGTAGCTAGCCGAGCCCGCGGTGACAAAAGGTTTTCCCGCGCGCGTGGCCCAGTCAGCGCCAGGCCCACCCGTCAGTGGCTGTGGCTAGAACTGACTGAGTGAGAAAAGTAATTCCTGTGTCTATTTTTTTAATTAAATCTTTTTCAAATTGATTTAAATTCAAATTCAATTCAGATTTAAATAATTTTTAAAATACAAATCCAAATAATACAAATAATATATGTTTTGGAATCAGAAAAATGTGAGAAATTCAAATATGCCCTTCAAAATAATATTTGAACAATTTAAATTTTCGAGATGATTAAAATTACAATAAAATGCCCTTTTCCTTGTTTAATTAATAACTTTTGTTTTATAACTCCAAATTTGACAAATAATATGTCTAAATCGATCAGCGCGACGAGCCTGTTCTAGTTATGCAGTCCTTGTTCTGAATTGAAGCATGCATCATGTTGTCATTTAAAATCTGAACTGTTTATGACAATAAAACTTGGATAATTAAATAATAAAATGTTTTATTTCTTGTATCCACACCTCACCTTTGCCATGCTACTTTAATGCCATGCAAATTGTGCATCATTCATCATGGCATGCTTGTTTGCTTGTTGCATTTCAATTCATATGCTTGTGCACTTTATTTATGTTGGCTCTTGTTTGTTTGGTTCTTCTTCGAATAGACGCCCAGCAGGAGAATTACCAGGAATCACAGGAGTACTACCCAGATCCATCTCTTGCTTCAACTGAGCTGCCAGGCAAGCACTACCACATGCTTGCATACATACAGTACCTATTGCCTCTATCTTATTCTTGCATCATTGAGTCGCGATTGCATTAAATTGAATCCTAAGTACTGCATAGCCTTTACTTTTAAACCACACCAAGCTTGTTCCGGTCCCATGAGCCAATACTACAGGAGTTGTTTGAGCCATGCGAGTCATAGAAAAGCATGAGTAGGGTATGTGAGTGTCTGAGGAATAACGAGGTACCTAAACAACATAACCTGAGTAGTAATGGGATAACTAATGAAAGAGGCACCGGTGAGCAATATCTACTATTTTTTTTCATGCTCACTTGTGTCCCGTAGGACCCCGAGTACTTGATTCCTGTTCCTTGACTATTCGCACTATCCACATCCGGGAGGCCTTATGGACCCCCCTGAGCCAGAGCTTGATTCATTCTTATTTCTTGGGGCCACAATTAGTTTGGGGCTTTATTACTATTCTGTACTTATGCCATGTTACTGCTTAATTTAAGATTGTGCGAGGAGCACCTGTACTGTTTTGGATCGTGACACGTGTTCGCTGTATCGACAAGCCCAGTCATATTTTTGGGTTCCCAGTCGTTTACCGCCGTCCACACAAACCTTGGGTCCGTCTCGGAGCCGGCCAACTTCGTTGCGGGTAGCTTAATGGGGTGGCCCCCTGAAATATTTCTGAATCCTGTGATTTCTTTGTCGTGAATGCCTCGTTGGGTTTTGATTTGGTTTTTCCAAGGTTGATCGAGTGTGTGTTGCTATTCGTGCACCCCTGCAGGGTAAATCTTTCTGAAAGCCGTGTCCGCGGTTATGGATGACTTGGAGCACAGTTTCTCGATCATAGACAAGTATAACTAAAGTACCGCTTTTAAATTGACTAAGTACTTGACTAGTAAGTAGTGCAATACTCATGGAATGGTTAATAAAACTGCCAACGGATGACGGGGGTTGTTCGTCCGCTTCCTCGTTGGTAAGCGAGGAGGAGGGTGGATCTGTTAATTATACTGTTATGACTGTTGTTCTTAATTCACGGACTTCCGTCTATCATTGGTTAGGCGGAAGGTTAGCGAGTATCTATAGAAATGTTAGGTATTATCTTTTGCTACAATTGCGTCACCCCAGGTTGTGTCCCCTTTAGTGGCATAAAGACTTGCTGAGTACCCCTAGGGTCTCACACGATAAATTGTTTGATTCAGATGAACAGGTGTACCCGCAAGATGGATACTGGGTGGAAGAAACAGATGATGTTGGCAACGATCATTCGGTGTAGAGATTCCGAGAACGGGGATCCGTGTGATCTGTGGGCGGGATGTGTTTACTTGTGGGGCATCTTATGCCAATTGGCTTCTTATCCGTACTCGGATCTTGATTTCCGCTTCCGCCTGATACTCTGATGTGTGATGTATGAGGAGCTATCCTAAATTATTATATCTATCTAGGACATTTGGATCTTGCCGTATGGCGTTGCAATATTTCTATTTCTTTTAGATGGAATGGCTCTGAGAACTGTTGTATGTGGCTTGCATACATACTCACTTGTGTATGTAGTTGATCTCTTCGCCTGCCGATTACGCCGCTCGTTCTTGTCCCGTTGTTTGAAAGTGGTTAGGACGGCCGAAAGGTCTATCGTGAGTGGCCCTGGGCCCCGCCGTACTATTTTAACCACTTTCGTTCATCCAGACATTAACTAAGAGCGTAATTCACCAAGGTAGTTACAGGCGGCATGCAGATTTTAGAAAGAAAGCTAGGATATGATCGTACACCTTTGTCGTTGCATGGAAAAATAATCTTGTCAGCCAGTTTTACGTGGAGTACACTCCAAACTCGTCAGAAATTATAAGGTGCAGCTGCCGAAGGATGATTCGCAAAAGGATCCCTTGCAAGCACATACTGCGCGTGCTCAATCACTTAAAATTTACTGCAATACCAGACTGTTGTGCTCTGTGGCGTTTCACTAAAAATGCCAGGTTTGGGTTGGCTGCTAGACGCACGAGCGATATGTTTGGTTGGGGTAGGTCTGGGCCAGAGGAGCAGAAAAAATACAGCAGTATAAATGTGTTGGCCTCACAAGCTATGCATATTGCATGCAATGACACATCGGAGTACGATCTTCTGAAGAGTTTCATCGATGGAATTATTTCTAGAAGACAAGGGTATGATAAATGCAGAGCATATGGTCCTCGTAGTTCAGTTAATGAAAATGCAGATGCAAGTCAAGCAAGCCAGTTTGCTATTGGTGATCCTAAAAAAGTGTCCACCAAGGGCGTGCCTAAGAAAAACAAGAAATTCCAGTCGAGAAACAATCTTCCATGACTAGAAATGGTCGACCGCTAGGATACAAAGAGCGGAAGAAACGGGTGTGCAACGCTTGCCAACAGGAGGGACATAACAGGAAAAACCCAAAATGCATATATCATCCCAAATACGGTTTTGAAAATTAGCTTGATATATTTCCTACATTTTTATTAGACTTTATTATCTAATATTGTGTGTCATCTCGTGCAGGAATGTCCTACAGCAGTAAGGGTAGTCATGTTTCAAGTATCATACATGGAAATTATTTTTTAAACAGTTCGTGTGAAAATATGTATTTGTGATGTACATTTATAGTCTACTGATGTTTGTTCGGGCAAATATCTTCCGTGTGACGTTTTTTCATGGAATTGGAAGGAGAGCGACGTCCTTGTAATTTCTCTCAATTTTGTTTATCTCCTGATCATTGGTCGTTAGACAATGCAATCAGTGTTCGAGTAAAAATCGTGATGCTTTGTTATCCTAGAACCCACTGACATGGATGTTATGGTCTATGGCTTTGGCTTGAATAAAATCAACTCGAAATCGGGCAAATTATTATTAGCTGCTCTGTTTTACTTCTTCAGTTCGTCAGTGTTAAGAAAAAACCCACTGATAGTTTTGTTTTATGCACTTGTGTAGGTCCTTTTTGATGATAATTGTAGTGATATTTTTTCCAACCTTTTGATGCACGAGATGTTATCACATTTTGAGCCTTTTGTTTTATGCACTTGTGTACCCGTTTTGGTAGTATGCACAACTGTGTTTTTGCACGAACTATAAGCACATATATTAATAAAACACGATTAGCAACCATTACATAGTAGAAAAGCAAGTCCAACAATACACGACACGACACGAACAGACATGACACGACACGACACAGACACGTCACTGTCTTCTTCTTCCTCCGGCCCAGTCGCTCCCTGGCTCCTCCTTGGACGCTCCTTACGCGTCATACCCCTCATCATCCTCCGCCATGATGTACAGGAGAGAGTGGCCCGCGCTGTTGATGGAGAAGATACCGTGGAAGTCGGTGAAACATTGTACGTCGTGAACGCGATGAACTCGCATCCACGCCAGAACACTTGGCCGAGGAGGTGGTAGGCGTTGTAGTGGTTGACGAAGGTGATGAAGAGGCCAATACAAAAGTTTTTGTTGGTGTTGGCGCCGTCGAATTGCTGCTCGATCTGGAACATGGGTGGAGTGCCAGGAGGGAGGTGGCGGTAGCCAGCGGCAAGGAAGAAGCGGGCCATCTCCAGCGGTCCCCTCCACCTCGAGATGGCCTAGATGCGGAGGCGAACGCTTGCTTGAGTGGTGGCGGGACGCGGTGGCTAGCAGTTGCTTGAGTGGTGGCGGGGCTCGGCGGCTAGCGGTTAGATGGATGGGTGCGAGCGAGTGATAGAGGGAGATGTCGAGGGGAAGATATATGGGTGCGTCGTGGTCGCTTCGTTCTCCCCTCGTGTTTAAGGCGCACTGTTTCGAGGAGGCGCGGGCGCACGGTATCGAGGAGCATTGACTCTTTTGCGCGGGCATGTGACAGAAAGCTGCGCCCCGTTTGAAATTGTTTGGCGCATGACCGACCGAGCGACACGCCCATGTCAATTCGCAGCGAAAAAAGGACGTGCAAGTAGCTAGGCTACGTGCTTGCGGCGATGTGCAATAGACAGGCTACGATGCTGCATGGCGCATGCATGGAAAAGGATCACCTTATTAATACACGTTGAAATGGAGCGGTCATTGGACCGTTGGGCCGTGGGATTCCTGATTAGGCCATGTCCCCACCATGGATGGACGCATGGGCGCGCAGCTGAGCGGACACGTCGATCGACGTAGCATGCAGCGCTCGTTTCATACTTTACGATACAGCGACTGCGCTCGTTTCAGACTCGTTGAATCAGTGCATCAATTAGCGACACAACGATTCAGAGAGCATGGAAACCGAGACGACGCGCGTGATGGATACGGACAAGCCTCGTTTCGCACCAATACACACGCAGAGTATCCGACGCGTCGTGCAATTACTCACCGATCTTGTTCAAGCGGCGCTCCAGGCTATTTAAACTGCCATATCTCCATATCATCCTGTCCCACACTCCACCACATCCATCTGCCAAGCCCTTCTTCTTCACTAAGGTCCACCATCTGCCGCCTAGCAAGATCCATCGCCCGCCGCCACCATGCAGTTCAACGGTGCTACATTCCGTCCGCCTCGCACCGTGCCGGAGATGACCTACCCCACCGGGGTCGTTGTTGAGGGGTCCCTCCGAGTATGGGCGAACTCAAGGTTGAGGTCCCTGATGGCTCAGTGTTGATGTAGAGCTCGTTGGGGAACACCAAGAGGAAGGTATGATGAGCACAGCAGCAAGTTTCCCTCAGTTATGAAATCAAGGTTTAATTGAACCAGTAGGAGCAAGGAAACACCCCAAAGGTGTTGCTAGCTGAGCCTTGGCAGGGCGCACTACCGGTGCTAGTAGCAACATGGAGACCTGCACAACGCAACCACAGAACTCTGTCCCCAACTTGCGATGAGGTTGTTAATTTCACCATGTTTTGCTGAAAACAAATGATTAAACATATCAAATGGAAGGAAGAAATAGTTTGCAGAAAGTAAACACAAAGCAGTAAATATTTTATAGATTGTATGTAAAAGTAAAGGACCGGGATCCATAGTTCACTAGAGGTGGCTCTCCTTAAGATAGATAACATGCTGGGTGAACAAATTACAGCGGGGCAATTGACAAACATCGAGAAAGCAATACATGCATATACTAATCATCTTGACTCCTTTGAGACTTTATTGGGCATTACAACATTATACATAGACCACCATCCAACTGCATCTATGACTAATAATCCACCTTCAGGTTATCATCCGAACCCCCTCCAGTATTAAGTTGCAAGCAACAGATTATTGCTTTACAAATTGCGTGTAAAGTAAACAATACGATTGTTCTATGAACAAAGGATTGTTGTTTTCTCCCTAGTAGCAACATCACATCTAGTACCTTAGAGATTTCTGTCACTTCCCCAGATTACGAGAGGCATGAACCTACTATCGAGCATAAATACTAACTCTTGGAGTTGCTAGCATCTACTTGGCCAAGATAGCTACTAACAACGGAAAGCATGCAAGATCACAAATAACAAAGACATGATAGAAGCAATAATCAATCTGAAATAGCATCTCAATATGCATCGGATCCTTGCAAACACAACATGTATGATTAGAAATAGATGATCTTGATCATGAACGGAGCTCACAAGATCTAAACATGAAAGCACAAAGGAGGAGAACCAGCCATCTAGCTACTACATGGATCCGTAGTCCAAGGATGAACTACTCACGCATCACACCGGAGGCTTGCATGGTGATGAAGCAGGCCTCTAGGGTGAATTCCCCTCTCCACAGGGTGCCGAGAAGAGCTTTAGATCCCTCCCGATCTAGGGATGGAGATGACTGCGGCTACAGATTCTTTCGTGGATTTTTGATCGGGCCCTTAGGGTTTTCGTCCCGAGGGCAATATATAGGCGGAAGGAGAGGCCGAGGGAGTGCTGGGGTCGGCCAGACCACCCCCTAGGGCGGGCCAGGCCTGTCTGCGCGGGTAGGTGGTGTGGCCGGCCCCCAACCCTTCTCCGTCTCGTATTCTGGCATCTGATGACTTCTGGAAAATAGGCACTTTGTCTTTTGTCCCGTCTAATTCCGAGAATATTCATTTTCTGACTTTCCTGGAACCAAAAACAGCAGAAAACAGGCAGCTGGAACTGTGGCTCTTGTTAATAGGCTAGTCTAAAAAATCATATGAAAAGTACTCCAAAGTGTGGACAAAACACAAGAAAGTGGATAAAACCAAGCATGGAACATCAAAAATTATAGATACATTTGCAATGTATCAACATCCCCAAGCTTAACTCCTGGTCGTCCTCGAGTAGTTAAGTGATAAAAAGAAAGAATAATTTTTGAGGTGACATGCACCATCAAATACTTGATCAAAGTATTTGTAAAACATTCAAAGCTGGGATCATAGTACTTCAATCATAACATGAAAGATAAGGTTCTAGCAAGAAGACAAAGAAACTATAATGCAACATGAAAAGGCACAAACAAAAGATTCATGAATAACAATGCTTTGCAAGACGTTTGTTTGTTTCACATAAAGAAAACATAGCATAATAGTATTCAGCTTGTCCGTCATAGAGTAGCAAATATAAATGCATAGGACACCTTAAAAGTTCATAAGAGTGACTAAATACAAATATTTTAAAACAAGCAATATCAAGTTATGCATCAATCAACTAGTCTTGGGACAATGCACATAGAACTAAGAATGGCCACTATGCTCTCAAAGTAGGTGCATAAAGGTAGAAGGTGGAGACTCAATATAATGGTGGAAGAAAGGCTTTTTATAAAAGGAAGTAGGGATTCAAGTCTCATAAAAAGCTTCCAAAAATTATGGTACTTGTAGCTTTCAGCTCTCATTTCCCCTATCATAAGCATCTTGAAGTGATTAAGGTTAAAGTGAACAAACTATGGTGTACATGCTTGACAAAGTATAAGTTAGAAATGTCATGTCCCTTGTATACGAGGGACGCTCCTCATGCTACTCAAGTTTAGTCACCGGTAAGTTCTTGTCATCGTAAGTATATGTGTATCATAGAGAACCACCAACGGGGTACCCCTTGGCCGATGATACGGAAGAATCCCCATATCAAAATGACAAGGCAAGCAGACAACGAGCATCTCAACAATCTTCTTATTTACCATGGGAATATGGTGCTTTTTTCTCTCTTTCCTCTTTTCATAATCTCTTTTTTTCTCTCTTTTCTATTTTTTCTCAATATATGACTCTTTTTTATAAGAAGAATGCTTCATAGACAGCTCATTATGGTTACGCTGCAGGTTTCCACCATGTCAGCATGGATTAGACCAGCGGCCCAGGCATTTCTCTAACACATATACATAACTCCATGGACTTATAAGCTCCCCTTTCATTTCACACCGACGACATCCATATACAAAAGAGCATGATATCAACTAGGTACAAAGTACCAAGTGCAATGTTAAAAGCGTTCCCCATGACAGCATGGTTCTGCTAATTCCCAACAAATAAGTGCAAGCATATACAACATAGACGACACAATGGTTCAATTTTATTAAGGGCAAGAAAAGTAAAGTGTGCCATCAAGTTCATGAGAGCTTTAATCACTAGTTTTCTCATAACAAGTTTAATTTGGAAGGTAAACAAAAGCATGAATATAGTTGGAATAGCATAATATAGTAGGTAGGTATGGTGGACTCTTTGGAATAACTTGGTTTCGGGAGTTGGATGCATGAGTGGAACTCATACTTGGTTGTGGAGGCTAGCAAAAGACTGGGAGCGACAAACTAAGAGAGCAATAATGGCCATAATTATGCAGAGCGACAAAACATCATTGATCAAAGCATAAAGTGATAGTACAAGTTGAAAAATAAAGGATCATAAAGGCTATGGTGACTTGATATAGTCATAACATGGTGTGAGCATGCACCAAGTCAACCCAAATAAAGCATCAAAGGAGAATACCACTAAACTATGCTTTAATATGCTAAAACAACGTATGATTCATCCAAGGCACATTAACCAATCTCAATTGTTTATAACAAGTCATGCTACAGCAAAGAATACTAAGCATAAAGCCAAAACAATATCGAACATGGCATGACTGATCATAGGCCACAGTCAAAAACGAGCTCTTTTTACCACATAAGCATGAACTTTCCTACTCTTTTCCAAACCAAACCAAACTATTTGCAAACCAATGTATGAAAGAGGGGGTCCAACCAATTTATTCAGAAAACTAAGCAAACAAAAGCAAACAAAAAACCAAAACAAAAACGAAAAAGAAGACGCTCCAAGAACAACACAACTGTGCATGAAACAATAAAAATGAAGCATTTGGAAGAAACCTAGGATTTTTATTGATGAAGAAGGGGATGCCTTGGGCATCCCCAAGCTTTGACGCCTGTACTTCTTGGATATTTCTTGGGGTGACACGCGTGGCATCCCCAAGCTTGAGCTTTAGTCCATCCTTCATCTCATTACTCATTCCTTCCAAACACCTGAAATTTTTCCTTCATACAAAACTTCACACAATCTTTATTAGCAACATTAGTGCACTTAAGATAAAAGGTCTTAAGGTTCAGTTCCAACACCAAATAAACTTCCATTAGAACACTAGATACTGTAGCACTTCCCTCAAAAAGCTCAATTCCCCAAAGAAATCAAAAAGGAACCAACAAGAAGCAAATGCAGAAAATGGCAGAAATCTATCAAAACAGACCAGCAGGTAAAGACGGATTTTTTCGAAGACCTTCTGTTCCTCAAATAAAAAAGTGCTGAACTAACAAAAGTTAGATAACAACTTGGGGAAGAATCAAAAAAATTCACGCCTCAAAGACGTCCAGAGATTGTACACGAATTTTTACGGTGATGCATAGAAATCTGTTTCAGGACAACAACTTTCCCAATCATTACTTCTCTCTCATTAGAGGTTACTCTTGGCACAAAAAGCAAATAAAAATGATAAAGAGCGGTTATTACTGAAGTAATAACTTCCAAGACTCATCTAAAACTTTTGGGTTATCTCCCAATAAGTACTTTTCTTTAACGCCTTGAAGTTTGGCATAAGAAGCAAGAAAAAGAATCAAGTGTTCTCAAATGAAGAATCATTAAGACCAAATTTTGTTTTCATAGGAGAAGCAAAATAAATCTTCTCTCTCTTCTTAGAGAAGTGTTCTATACCTTTCTTGAGTGGGAGTTGATATTTAATGGTGCCTTCTTTTATATCAATAATGGCACCAACAGTTCTAAGAAAAGGTCTTCCCAAAGTAATAGGATAAGAAGCATTGTATTCAACATCCAGAACATAGAAATCAACGGGGACATAGGCATTGTTAACCATAATAAGAACATAATTAAGACTCCCCATGAATTTCTTTTTAGCATTATCATCAAGTGGGACATTCAAATAACAATCTTCAAGTGGAGGAAAATCAAGCATATTATAAATCCTTCTAGGCATAATAGAAACACTACTATCAAGATCACATAAATCTTTGAAATCAAAGTCATTCACTTTCATATTAATGATGGGTTCCCAACCATCTTCTTGTTTAATAGGAATAGAAGCTTTATGTTTCATCTTTTCTTTTTTAATCTTTATGAGAGCATCAGTAATATGTTTTGTAAAGGCCATGTTCATAGCACTAGCATTAGGACTTTTAGCAAGCTTTTGTAGGAACTTAATAACTTCAGAGATGTTGCAACCATCAAGATCAAAATCAAATTTATCATCTAGAGTAGTACAAATATTACTAGCCTCAACAATAGTGGTGGTGATAGTAGAAACACTAATGTTTCCAGCAATTTCATCTTCTCTTTCCCACTTAGCATGTAATTCAGCTAATAGTCTAACATTTTCATCAATTCTTACTTGTATAGCATTGGTAGCTGCAAAGGATTCTCATTAGTTTCAGGTTTAGCAGCCATTTTATTCAAAGAAGATTGAGCTTCAGCCAAAGCTGCTATATTTCTTTCAGCATTAGAGAGTTTTTCCTCACTAGTTTTATTGAAAGCAGTTTGCTTACTAAAAAAGTTTTTAAGCATAACTTCAAGTTCAGAGGAAGCACTCCTATTATTGTTGTAGGTATTTCCATAAGCATTACCATTGTTGGGAGGATATGGCTTATAATTGTTGTTACCAAAATTATTCCTATAAGCATTATTCCCAAAATTGTTATTTCTTATGAAGTTCACATCAACTTGCTCTTCTTGAGCAACCAAAGAGGCTAAAGGAACATTATGTGGATCAATATGGGCTTTCCCATTCAAAAGCATAGGCATAATAATATCAATCTTATCACTCAAGGAGGAAATTTCCTCAACAGAATTTACCTTCCTACCTTGTGGAGCTCTCTCAGTATGCCATTCAGAATAATTAACCATCATATTGTCCAGAAGTTTTGCTGCAGCACCCAAAGTAATGGTCATAAAGGTACCTCCAGCAGCAGAGTCCAATAGGTTCCTTGAAGAATAGTTCAATCCTGCATAAAAAGTTTGGATGATCATCCAAGCAGTTAGTCCATGAGTGGGACAATTATTTACCAAAGATTTCATTCTTTCCCAAGCTTGAGCAACATGCTCATTATCAGATTGTTTAAACTTCATTATTTCACTTCTCATAGATATAATCTTAGCAGGAGGATAGTATTTTCCAATGAAAGCATCTTTGCACTTAGTCCAAGAATCAATACTATTCCTAGTTAAGGAATTCAACCATTCTTTAGCTTTTCCTCTCAAAGAGAAAGGAAATAATTTCAGCTTAATAATATCACCATCTACATCCCTATGCTTTTGCATCTCACAAAGTTCAACAAAGTTATTTAGATGGGCAGCAGCATCTTCATTACTAATACCAGAAAATTGTTCTCTCATAACAAGATTGAGAAAAGCAGGTTTTATCTCAAAGAAAGTATCTTCAGGCACAGGTGGAGCAATAGGTGTGCTCATAAAATCATTGTTGTTGGTGCTAGTGAAGTCACACAACTTAGTGTTTTCAAGAGTAGTCATTTTTGTGTGTTTTCAAATAAGAAAGCAAACTAGTAAAACTATTTTTTTGTTTTTTTGAGAAAGAAACAAGCAAACAAAGAAAAAAGAAACTAAGCAAAACAAAAATAACAAAGTAAAGAGATTGGTTATGAGGGACTCCCCTTGTGAAGATGTCCTTGACTCCCCGGCAATGACGCCAGAAAAATGCTTGAGGGCTCAGTGTTGATATAGAGCTCGTTGGGGAACCCCAAGAGGAAGGTATGATGAGCACATCAACAAGTTTCCCTCAATTATGAAACCAAGGTTTAATCGAACCAGTCGGAGCAAGGAAACACCCCAAAGGTGTTGCTAGCTGAGCCTTGGCAGGGAGCACTACCGGTGTTAGTAGCAACATGGAGACCTGCACAACACAACCACATAACTCTGTCCCCAACTTGCGATGAGGTTGTCAATCTCACCGTGTTTTGCTGAAAACAAAGGATTAAACGTATCGAATGGAAGGAAGTAATAGTTTGCAAAAAGTAAACACAAAGCAGTAAACATTTTGTAGATTGTATGTAAAGTAAAGGATCGGGATCCATAGTTCACTAGAGGTGGCTCTACTTAAGATAGATAACATGCTGGGCGAACAAATTACAGCGGGGCAATTGAAAAACATCAAGAAAGCAATACATGCATATACTAATCATCTTGACTCCTTTGAGACTTGATTGGGCATTACAACATTATACATAGACCGCCATCCAACTGCATCTATGACTAATAATCCACCTTCAGATTATCATCCAAACCTCCTCCAGTATTAAGTTGCAAGCAACAGATTATTGCTTTACGAATTGCGTGTAAAGTAAGCAATACGATTGTTCTATGAACAAAGGATTGTTGTTTTCTCCCTAGTAGCAACATCACATCTAGTACCTTAGAGATTTCTGTCACTTCCCCAGATTACCAGAGGCATGAACCCACTATCGAGCATAAATACTAACTCTTGGAGTTGCTAGCATCTACTCGGCCAAGATAGATACTAACAACGGAAAGCATGCAAGATCACAAATAACAAAGACATGATAGAATCAATAATCAATCTGAAATAGCATCTCAATATCCATCGGATCCCCGCAAACACAACATGCAAAATTACAAATAGATGATCTTGATCATGAACGAAGCTCACAAGATCTAAATATGAAAGCACAAAGGAGGAGAACTAGCCACCTAGCTACTACATGGATCCGTAGTCCAAGGATGAACTACTCACGCATCACACCGGAGGCTTGCATGGTGATGAAGAAGGCCTCCAGGGTGAATTCCCCTCTCCGGCAGGGTGCCGGGAAGAGCTTCTGATCCCTCCCGATCTAGGGATGGAGATGACGGCGGCTACATACTCTTTCGTTGATTTTTGATCGGGCCCTTAGGGTTTTCGTCCTGAGGGCAATATATAGGCGGAAGGAGAGGCTGAGGGGGTGCTGGGGTCGGCCAGACCACCCCCTGGCGTGGGCCAGGCCTGGCCGTGCGGCCAGGTGGGGTGGCCGGCCCCCAGCCCTTCTCCATCTCGTATTCTGGCATCTGATGACTTCCGGAAAAATAGGCACTTTGGCTTTTGTCGCGTCCAATTCCGAGAATATTCATTTTCTGACTTTCCTGGAACCAAAAACAACAGAAAATAGGCAACTGGCACTGTGGCTCTTGTTAATAGGTTAGTCCAAGAAATCATATGAAAAGTACTCCAAAGTGTGGACAAAACACAAGAAAGTGGATAAAACCAAGAATGGAACATCAAAAATTATAGATACATTTGCAATGTATCAGTCCCCGAGGGAGTTGGCCCACGCCTTCCTTAGCGCTGGCTATCACCACCTCCGACTAGGCTCTTCGGCCATGTTCCGCCTCGAAGATCACTATGCCCTCGGAGGCCTTGTGGTAGTGCTCACGGTGCACTTCACCAACCAGTATGATGCATATCTTCTCCTTGGCGAGGTCTACTGGTGTGGGTGTGAGTCGATCTTCTTCACCACCTTCAACATCTTCACGAACTTCGACAATACCTTCCCCACCATCAACGGGATGCATACTCTCCCGTACAACGCTGAGGAAGAGTGAGGGTTGGGGCAGCACCGAGGAGATGGGATCGATGAGGGGAGCAAGAGAAAGAGGGAGGAGAGAGTCCAAGTAGTGAACCACTGTTGTGCTAGGGTTCACTACCATCTATAGTGTTTATTTTCATGTTTTTTGCTTGGTCATATATGCTCCTCTATGTATGTTTTCTATGTTGTCAGGGATGCTCCCTTCTATATTATATCTATCTCGTTGTTTTTATACTTTGTTCGCATCCTTCTAGTTTGATTTCACTGAAATATGTAGATCAAGCTAAATATTAAAATATGCAGAGCACGCTATGTATATTAAAAGACGCTTGGTTGAAAGAAACGAACTAGTTTTTCAACATGAACAACTAATTAGGGTCGAAACAACAAGTTAAACAACCAAACCATTTCTTAGTTTTGAGTTGACCCAACACAACAGGATATGGACTGTTGTTGTAAAATGCAAACAATAAACTGTTTTACAAATCAATATGAATTTACTAGGTATGAAACCTACAGGGACTAGCAAATTCTCAAGGTACACTGTTATTAATCACTGATCTGACTTTCCTTTTTACAGCCTCTAGCTTGTTTCTTCTAGACAGAAGAATCGTTGCAACGGTAGGTCCTCTTGATTCCTCGATTATTGTCTGTAGTACCATATAGAAGAGTTTATAAATTGAATTGTAATCATATTGATTTTTGTGACTATACAAAGGAATAGTGTACAGACCTGAGAAATGTTCTTAGTCATACGATCTCTGTCCTAGTGCTCTAGACATTGGAATACCCATAATCCGCATGAGTTGCTGCCATACATGATGAAATAAAATTCATTTACGACATCAGTAGTGCGAAAGTGATATGATTCACAAGTACTTACGAATCATCTTGCTTTCCAATTTCATATTTTTTTAATAGGCCAAGTATCGACGTCAGGAAATTGTTTGGGTGTTGTTTTGTTTGTCCACCATATGTCTAGTGCAATTTGTCCTTTCTGCAAAAGATTAGGAGTTAGTGAAACGCCAAAATATAACACGGTTTTGATGAGAAAAGTAGATAATACCAAGTCATCCACAACTGCATGCGAATAGGTTAAATTGTACTTAGGGTCAAGGACTTGGAACTCCTTCTTGCTGTTATGCATTACAACTATCACATAATGTTCTCCGCGTATATTCAGAGGGAAATATGCCTACAAAATAAGATCACTAGCATGTACTATGTAGGATTCCAAATAGTTAACAACAATATTAACTTTATAACACAACACTTTTTACCTTGTCACGCGCAAAATATTCATTCATAACCCTTCCTACAGCTCCTGGTCTTGGCACTTCTTCTACATCAAACTTTTTTAATTTTTTTTTCGTTTTGTACATTTTAATGGCTTCATTGATAAGATAGGTTGACCTCAATGGTCCACATATGTGCCGATCATAGTCAATACAGAGAGCCAGCTCTAGAATGTAGGCATCAAGTATCTGAAAATAATAGTTGTATAATGATTGCATGTTCATACTGCTTTGTTGTAAAATAACAATAATAGGTTAGCGAATTACTTATAGCAGTACTAAGTCATTCTTTTATAAGGACATCATTAAGATTTTTCAAAGACAAGATGGCCTCATCTGTGTTCTGATACGCCCTTTTTACAGCTTCTTTGGGGATCTTCGCCAAAGTTGAAACATACTTCACAACACCTTCTATTTCAGTAGGTGTTAACATAGTGTAACATTCCCCAATATCATGCTATTCAAATAACATCACTGCATAACATTTATGAAAACACACAAGTTACCGCGTTGAACCATTTTGTTTGGTGAATAAAAATAATTAATGAAATCTATAAAGCATTATACCTTTCATATTTTTTGATTTACGTTTCGGTTGTTTCTGTTGCTCAAATAATGGGGAGCCATACTTACTATTACCCTTGGGTACACGTTTCCTTTTGCCTAGACCATTATCAATTTCCTTTTTGCCGCTATCAATAGAATTACCACACTTTGTTGCATCTTCCTTCCCCGCGGTAGAAGTCATATCATTGCGTGCATCGTTCTACATGACACCGCTCTGTGCACCATTTGGTGTATCCTTCTGAGTACCAAGAACGCATGACGGTACCTCCAATGACGACGGAGACTTGGTATTTTCATTTACGTCCCACGAATTCACCTTTGTACCATCCATTTTCCGAAGGTGGTCTGGTGTGTTCATTGACATGTCAACAGTAGTCCTCGGTATACGTTTTTGCTTTAAGGGTGTGACGTAACTGTCACCACCAAATGGATTATCCGCAATAACTGCTTCAAAATTAGCCGACATTTTTTTCAGAATGTCATCAAGCTTGGCTTCTTTATTACCATGTTTATAAACAAATTCTTTGCCTGATTGTGATTCACTAGGAACAGATTGTACATCTTCACCATCTCCTCCTTTGTCCGACTATGATGCTTCAGTTGGTTTGCACATGACATCATTTGTATTTAATAATTTTAGAACCTCCTGCATAACAAAAAATATTAAGTAGTGAGTTTTCATTCATAGTGTAGTATCGTTATCATTAACATGACACAACACATAAAATATAGATCGTATCACCTCTACACATATCTGCGGTATAAGTGCTATCTTCATGTCCATGTGATTTTTCAAATCTGTCGTCATACGTTTGAATAGGCAGTCAATATTATTGACCCGTTTGTTTGAATTTGACTGTTCACCATTCATTAATGGTTTCTGTACACTCTTTTTCTTATATTGCTTCCTAATATTATTACGGATCTGCATGTTCCAAAAATGAACAAATTATATAAATTACAAATACAAACACGATCTATGTATGGTGGCATATTAAAAGAATGATTAAACTGACTACCATCACTTTACCGTTGTTTTCGAGGCCTCGACCATTATTTTAATCATAGCAACATCTCCTTTCTGATTCGTCTTCTATCCATTTTTTCATTAGTGGCCGAAAAGACACATGGGGAATATAAGTAGGATCAACGATCACCAACTTCTCCCAGTAAAGAAACTGTAAACAAATTGTACAGACAAATAAATTTAGTTTTACATCGAGAGTTGAACATAAAAACTGATGATTGTTTGACTTAACATAGATACCTGTGTTAGACCTAGATTTCCTTTGGGCCATGCTCTCATAATAGATCCTACAAAGCTATCCTTCAAACTATCTACGAGAAACTTCAGTGTGAAGTAATTCCAGTTAATCTGAAAAATACGAGGAACATCTTCCACTAAACAATAGAAGGTCTTAGGTACAGTTACATTACTCGCTTGGGGCTATGACAAGACCAATTAGCGCAAGCACCGCTTTGCAGACGAAGTTGTCATCGGACACCATCTCAGTCTTTATGTTATTAATCAAATCTCTTATCACTATATTACCGCTTGACTTGCTGAGAAAACATGGGGGTATGTTATGCATATTAGTTTAACCATTTGAAATGCAGAATAACCTTGGTTATGTAAACCATAAATATGTTCTACATCCTCACAAGTTCCTACTATTTCTCCTGATCCTTCTTTTATGACGAAAGTGCTAGACGATGTATTGAACAACTCAATGATGAATCTGATTAAGTTTTCCCGCATCATGATTCGTGGCACGTCCAACATCGGCCACAAAGTAGTGCTAGTAAATCTCGCACGTTGCGCGCTTGTAAAGCCGGCTACCAAATCTGCCCATCTTATGTAGTTACAAAATATCTTCCCATCCAAATCTTCCATTCTGCACGAATCATTTAGAGAATGTGTTAATGTTTCTCCATCTTAATCTACAGCAGATTTCCACAAACCTATATGAGCATCTTGTATACACGACAAACAATCAATGAGACATGGAATCATTACCTGGACGACAGATGAGAAGAGGCGGCGAAGGGTGGCACGAATGAGAGACGACGAAAGGGAGTCCTGCGAGGATGAAGTGGTGACAGGCGGCGTCGATCCCTAGATGACAGACAAGAGGGGGTGGAGAAGGGAGGCGGCAATGTGGGACGGGGAGGGCGCTCGTAATAGAGGCAGTGGTGAGAGGCGACCTACCTAGGTTGAGTCGTGGGTTGATGAACGATCGACGTGCCGATAACTACGCCCTCCGTGATTACAGCGATGTTGGGCCAGTTGTAGGTAGTTAATTGGGCCTACAGGGTTATTACTTTTTAGTGGCTTGCTTTTTCTATTTTTAGGCGTTTTTTCGTATTTTTAAGTGTTTTATTGTATTCTTTAATGTCTTACCATATTTAGGGGTTTTTTTTTTCCGAATTTGATATGCACAATACGAACTTTAATTAATAAACAGATCGAATCAACTTCATACGATGGGAGTGTTGCTCCTATCTTTAAAGAACTTTTAATACGTACATCGCAAAGGATATGTATGGCGCACACGAGTCCTACCGAAAGATCACCGACATGTGTTCACGGCGAGAAACCCCAAATGAAAGATCAGCGACATAAGAAAAGGTTTGGATAAACCCAGATGCAAAACCGTAATATGGGTTCACGACGAGAAACCCAAATGAAGCATCAACAATTGTGAACATAACATGAAATGATGATTACTTAATAATTTCATATAGACTGAACTAAGTAAGCCATAATCGTTACATAAGTGTTTCACAAACATGAGAGTACATAAGCATAATATAGAACTAGAACACGAATTTGAGATTGATTTCACACTTGATCAACCAGTAGCTTCGTAGTACCATCATCTCCACGACGAAACCAGAACACGAATTTCTGGTTAACTCTCATACCATTTTGCCTGACAATGTCTATCCAGTTTGTTGTAATCATGGCACCTCCTTTAGGTACTCCATTCACTTGGGACTTGTTCATCATCAACTTAACGTGTGCAACTTTTCCATCTCTGGAATAGGCTTTTATAACTGCTGGCAATTGAATGTTTGTAATAATATGCTTCATGGTGAAGCTCCTTGAAAAGTACTGCACATAGATTTGACAAACCAGTTATACAAATTATTTCACATTTACGCAAACAAATAAATGTGAAAAGTTCGTATGTATGGAATAGTTTACCATTTTAGCTTTACTTTTCACTGTGTTGGATTTTTTGATGCTGCATACATAAAACGGGTCTTTTGGCATGTGAGCCTCGACTAGTCGCTCAAGTTCATCAAATTCTTCCTCGGTCATCTTCACGTGATTGCCAAACTCAAGGAAAGCTTCAAAATCGTGCTCGCTTTTTATTCCAGGACCTTAGTGTAATTTTTGCACACATTAGCAACATCCAATATATCAATTGCTTACAAAATGAAATTGGCACAAATACTTACCCCTGACAAAAACAAACTTTTTCTTCCTTTTGATTATTGCACGGATCTCAGCAGCGGTAACACGTAATGGAACCTGACGAAATATAGAAGAATAATTAAATCACATGTCATATTATGACATGAATAATGCTGAACTTTTATATACGTGCTAAGAGATACAAACCGTACGAATTGAAAATCAAAAGTAGTCAAGCATCCCATCGTCCAAATGATTTTCGCTCCCTAGGGCATAGTCCGCACGCGATAACACCGATCTACGACGAACACATTTAGATCTGTATTTTCGAATAATTTGGGTAATTATAAATCTGAATTTTTCACGACGAAACAAAAAATTGCGAGGATTAGATCTACGTCCTCTTAGATCTATCGTCTGTCCGTGCTGTCTGTGAACAATAAGTTGACCTAAATATAGATCGTTGACATGACTTTGATTTTACGTACCTGCGCCATGGCGACCGAGGATCTCCGAAACTACCTCCTAGCGACCGTCGTTGACAAAGCTCTCTCCCGTATAGTTTCAGATGACACGAAGCGATGTGATGAGGTGACGGGTAGATCTAAGGGAATGTGTATGTGCAGGAGGTAAATATTCCTGGTTTAATAAGGCAGTTACCTTAATGGCCGAGTTTACCTCAGTATCCTCCTAGTGGGCTGGACCAACCTAATATATTAAATTTTGAATTTAAATATAAATTGTATAACCATATGTTTGAAAATGACAAAAAAATACGGTTGTGTTTCTAATAATACGGACATCTTAGAGTTTTTTTAGAATATTTAAAAATAATTGAAAACCTTGACTTATTAGTAATAGTCCTCTCAATAGGCATAAACGGTCTATTTTGTAGACATGTGATTTTTTCAAGACTCTTAAAATTGCCTCAATTTTGTAGTACATGTTTGCGAGGGCATGGTGGAGCAATGTGCAAAAGTACAGCACATTCCTTAAACACTTTGCCCGACGATTCATTCGTACTTGTCCAAAACACCCCTAAAACCCTAGATTTTAGCCGTCTACCGCGCGGAAGGCATGCCCAAGCATGCCAACACTGCTCACTGAAGTGATATAAGTGTGTGATGTGTCACTGTGAGCCATTGTGCCAAGTTTGACGCCATTACTCAATAGTCCTGCCACTAACCCGACGGGTAGACGCGTTACACCCTACTACCCTAGACCAAAGCTGGCCAGTGTCAGAAGTGCATGGCCAAGCACCATATTGTTTGTAAAACAAGGGATGTGAGTGTTTGTGAGGGCATGGTGGAGCAATGTGCAAAAGGAGAGCACATTCCTTGAACACTTTGCCTAACGATTCGTCCGTACTTGTCCAAAACACCCATAAAACACTAGATTTTAGTCGTCTACCGTGCCGAAGGCATGCCCAAGCATGCCATCACTACTCATTGAAGTGATATAAGTGTGTGGTGTGTCATTGTGAGCCATTGTGCCAAGTTTGACGCCATTACTCAATAGTCCTGCCACTAACCCGACGGGTAGACGCGTTACACCCTACTACCCTAGACCAAAGTTGGCCAGTGTCGGAAGTGCATGGCTAAGCACCATATTGTTTGTAAAACAAGGGATGTGAGTGTTTTGAGGGCATGGTGGAGCAATGTGCAAAAGGAGAGCACATTCCTTGAACACTTCGCATGACGATTCATCCGTACTTGTCCAAAACACCCCTAAAACACTAGATTTTAACCGTCTACCATGCCGAAGGCATGCCCAAGCATGCCATCACTGCTTATTGAAGTGATATAAGTGTGTGGTGTGTCATTGTGAGCCATTCTGCCAAGTTTGAGGCCATTCCTCAATAGTGCCGCCGCTATCCCGATGGGTAGACGCATTACACCCTACTACCCCAGACCGAAGCTGGCCAATGTGGGAAGTGCATGGCAAAGCACCATCTTGTTTGTAAAACAAGGGAGGTGAGTGTTTGTGAGGGCATGTTGGAGCAATGTGCAAAAGGAGAGCACATCCTTGAACCCTTGGCCTGACGATTCGTCCATACTTGCCCAAAACACCCCTAAAACACTAGATTTTAGCCGTCTACCGTGCCGAAGGCATGCCCAAGCATACCATCACTTCTCATTGAAGTTATATAAGTGTGTCATTGTGCGCCATTGTGCCAAGTTTGAGGCCATTCCTCAATATTCCTGCCGCTAACCCGACGGGTAGACGTGTTACACCCTACTACCCTAGACCGAAGCTGGCCAGTGTGGGAAGTGCATGGCCAAGCACCATATTGTTTGTAAAACAAGGGATGTGAGTGTTTGTGAGGGCATGTTGGAGCAATGTGCAAAAGGAGAGCACATTCCTTGAACACTTGGCCTGACGATTCGTCCGTACTTGTCCAAAACACCCCTAAAACCCAAGATTTTAGCCGTGTACCATGCCGAAGCATGCCCAAGCATGCCAATACTGCTCATTGAAGTGATAGAAGTGTGTGGTGTGTCATTGTGAGCCATTGTGCCAAGTTTGAGGCCATTCCTCAATAGTCTTGTCGCTATCCCGATGGTTAGACGCGTTACACCCGACTACCCTAGACTGAAGCTGGCCAGTGTGGGAAGTGCATGGCCAAGCACCATCTTGTTTGTAAAACAAGGGATGTGAGAGTTTTTGAGGGCATGGTGGAGCAATGTGCAAAAGTACAGCACATTCCTTGAACACTTTGCCTAACGATTCGTCCGTACTTGTCCAAAACACCCATAAAACACTAGATTTTAGTCGTCTACCGTGCCGAAGGCATGCCCAAGCATGCCATCACTACTCATTGAAGTGATATAAGTGTGTGGTGTGTCATTGTGAGCCATTGTGCCAAGTTTGACGCCATTACTCAATAGTCCTGCCACTAACCCGACGGGTAGACGCGTTACACCCTACTACCCTAGACCAAAGTTGGCCAGTGTCGGAAGTGCATGGCTAAGCACCATATTGTTTGTAAAACAAGGGATGTGAGTGTTTTGAGGGCATGGTGGAGCAATGTGCAAAAGGAGAGCACATTCCTTGAACACTTCGCATGACGATTCATCCGTACTTGTCCAAAACACCCCTAAAACACTAGATTTTAACCGTCTACCATGCCGAAGGCATGCCCAAGCATGCCATCACTGCTTATTGAAGTGATATAAGTGTGTGGTGTGTCATTGTGAGCCATTTTTCCAAGTTTGAGGCCATTCCTCAATAGTCCTGCCGCTAACCCGACGGGTAGACGCGTTACACCCTACTACCCTTGACCAAAGCTGGCCAGCGCGGGAAGTGCAGGGCCAAGCACCATCTTGTTTGTAAAACAAGGGATGTGAGTGTTTGCGAGGGCATGGTGGAGCAATGTGCAAAAGGAGAGCACATTCCTTGAGCACTTGGCCTAACGATTCGTTCGTACTTGTCCAAAACACCCCTAAAACCCTAGATTTTAGCCGTCTACCATGACGAAGGCATGCCCAAGCATGCATCACTGATCATTGAAGTGATATAAGTGTGTGGTGTGTCATTGTGAGCCATTGTGCCAAGTTTTAGGCCATTCCTCAATAGTCCTGTCGCTATCCCGATGGTTAGACGCGTTACACCCCACTACCCTAGACCGAAGCTGGCCAGTGTGGGAAGTGCATGGCCAAGCACCATCTTGTTTGTAAAACAAGGGATGTGAGAGTTTGTGAGGGCATGGTGGAGCAATGTGCAAAATTACAGCACATTCCTTGAACACTTTGCCTAACGATTCGTCCGTACTTGTCCAAAACACCCCTAAAACCCCAGATTTTAGTCGTCTACCGTGCCGAAGGCATGCCCAAGCATGCCATCACTACTCATTGAAGTGATATAAGTGTGTGGTGTGTTATTGTGAGCCATTGTGCCACGTTTGACGCCATTACACAATAGTCCTGCCACTAACCTGACGGGTAGACGCGTTACACCCTACTACCCTAGACCAAAGCTGGCCAGTGTCGGAAGTGCATGGCCAAGCACCATATTGTTTGTAAAACAAGGGATGCAAGTGTTTGTGAGGGCATGGTGGAGCAATGTGCAAAAGTAGAGCACATTCCTTGAACACTTCGCATGACGATTCATCCGTACTTGTCCAAAACACCCCTAAAACACTAGATTTTAACTGTCTACCATGCCGAAGGCATGCCCAAACATGCCATCACTGCTTATTGAAGTGATATAAGTGTGTGGTGTGTCATTGTGAGCCATTGTTCCAAGTTTGAGGCCATTCCTCAATAGTCCTGCCGCTAACCCGACGGGTAGACGCGTTACACCCTACTACCCTAGACCAAAGCTGGCCAGCGTGGGAAGTGCATGGCCAAGCACCATCTTGTTTGTAAAACAAGGGATGTGAGTGTTTGTGAGGGCATGGTGGAGCAATGTGCAAAAGGAGAGCACATTCCTTGAACACTTGGCCTAACGATTCGTCCGTACTTGTCCAAAACACCCCTAAAACCCTAGATTTTAGCCGTCTACCATGACGAAGGCATGCACATGCATGCCATCACTGATCATTGAAGTGATACAAGTGTGTGGTGTGTCATTGTGAGCTATTGTGACAAGTTTGAGGCCATTCCTCAATAGTCCCGCCGCTATCCCGATGGGTAGACGCGTTACACCCTACTACCCTAGACCGAAGCTGGCCAATGTGGGAAGTGCATGGCAAAGCACCATCTTGTTTGTAAAACAAGGGATGCGAGTGTTTGTGAGGGCATGTTGGAGAAATGTGCAAAAGGAGACCACATTCCTTAAACACTTGGCCTGACGATTCGTCCGTACTTGTCGAAAACACCCCTAAAACACTAGATTTTAGCCGTCTACCGTGCCGAAGGCATGCCCAAGCATACCATCACTTCTCATTGAAGTGATATAAGTGTGTCATTGTGAGAAATTGTGCCAAGTTTGAGGCCATTCCTCAATAGTCCTGCCGCTAACCCGACGGGTAGACGCGTTACACCCTACTACCCTAGACCGAAGCTGGCCAGTGTGGGAAGTGCATGGCCAAGCACCATCTTGTTTGTAAAACAAGGGATGTGAGTGTTTGTGAGGGCATGGTGGAGCAATGTGCAAAATGATAGAACATTCCTTGAACACTTGGCCTGACGATTCGTCCGTACTTGTCCAAAACACCCCTAAAACCCGAGATTTTAGCCGTCTACCATGCCGAAGGCATGCCCAAGCATGCCAATACTGCTCATTGAAGTGATATAAGTGTGTGGTGTGTCATTGTGAACCATTGTGCCAAGTTTGAGGCCATTCCTCAATAGTCCTGTCGCTATCCCGATGGTTAGACGCGTTACACCCGACTACCCTAGACCGAAGCTGGCCAGTGTGGGATGTGCATGGCCAAGCACCATCTTGTTTGTAAAACAAGGGATGTGAGAGTTTGTGAGGGCATGGTGGAGCAATGTTCGAAAGTACAACACATTCCTTGAACACTTTGCCTAACGATTCGTCCGTACTTGTCCAAAACACCCCTAAAACCCCAGATTTTAGCCGTCTACCGTGCCGAAGACATGCCCAAGCATGCCATCACTACTCATTGAAGTGATATAAGTGTGGGGTGTGTCATTGTGAGCCATTGTGACAAGTTTGAGGCCATTCCTCAATAGTCCTGCCGCTATCCCGACGGGTAGACGCGTTACACGCTACTACCCTAGACCGAAGCTGGCCAGTGTGGGAAGTGCATGGCCAAGCACCATCTTGTTTGTAAAACAAGGGATGTGAGTGTTTGTTAGGGCATGGTGGAGCAATGTGCAAAAGTACAGCACATTCCTTGAACACTTTGCCTAACGATTCGTCCGTACTTGTCCAAAACACCCATAAAACACTAGATTTTAGTCGTCTACCGTGCCGAAGGCATGCCCAAGCATGCCATCACAACTCATTGAATTGATATAAGTGTGTGGTGTGTCATTGTGAGCCATTGTGCCAAGATTGACGCCATTACTCAATAGTCCTGCCACTAACCCGACGGGTAGACGCGTTACACCCTACTACCTTAGACCAAAGTTGGCCAGTGTCGGAAGTGCATGGCTAAGCACCATATTGTTTGTAAAACAAGGGATGTGAGTGTTTTTGAGGGCATGGTGGAGCAATGTGCAAAAGGAGAGCACATTCCTTGAACACTTCGCATGACGATTCATCCGTACTTGTCCAAAACACCCCTAAAACACTAGATTTTAACTGTCTACCATGCCGAAGGCATGCCCAAGCATGCCATCACTGCTTATTGAAGTAATATAAGTGTGTGGTGTGTCATTGTGAGCCATTTTTCCAAGTTTGAGGCCATTCCTCAATAGTCCTGCCGCTATCCCGACGGGTAGACACGTTACACCCTACTACCCTAGACGGAAGCTGGCCAGTGTGGGAAGTGAATGGCCAAGCACCATCTTGTTTGTAAAACAAGGGATGTGAGTGTTTGTGAGGGCATGGTGGAGCAATGTGCAAAAGGAGAGCACATTCCTTGAACACTTGGCCTGACGATTTGTTCGTACATGTCCAAAACACCCCTAAAACCCAAGATTTTAGCCGTCTACCATTCCGAAGGCATGCCCAAGCATGCGATTACTAATCACTTAAGTGATATAAGTGTGTGGTGTGTCATTGTGAGCCATTGTGACACGTTTGAGGCCATTCCTCAATAGTCCTATCGTTATCCCGACAGGTAGATGTGTTACACCCTACTTCCCTAGACCGAAGCTGTCCAGTGTGGGAAGTGCATGGCCAAGCACCATCTTGTTTGTAAAAAAAGGGATGTTAGTATTTGTGAGGGCATGGTGGAGCAATGTGGAAAATGAGAGCACATTTCTTGAACACTTGGCCTGACGATTCGTCCGTACTTGTCCAAAACACACCTAAAACCCTAGTTTTAGCCGTCTACAGTGCCGAAGGTATGCCCAAGCATGCCATCACTTCTCATTGAAGTTATATAAGTGTGTGGTGTGTCATTGTGAGCCATTGTGCCAAGTTTGAGGCCATTACTCAATATTCCTGCCGCTATCCCGACGGGTAGACACGTTACACCCTACTACCTTAAACCGAAGCTAGCCAGTGTGGGAAGTGAATGACCAAGCACTATCTTGTTTGTAAAACAAGGGATGTGAGTGTTTGTGAGGGTATGGTGGAGAAATGTGCAAAAGGAGAGCACATTCCTTGAACACTTGGCCTGACGATTCGTCCGTACTTGTCCAAAACACCCCTAAACCCCTAGATTTTAGCTGTATAGCGTGCCGAAGGCATGCCCAAGCATGCCATCACTCCTCATTGAAGTGATATAAGTGTGTGGTGTGTCATTGTGAGCCATTGTGCCAAGTTTCAGGCCAATCCTCAATATTCCTGCCGCTATCCCGACGGGTAGACGCGTTACACCCTACTACCCTAGACCGAAGCTGGCCAGTGTGGGAAGTGCATGGCTAAGAACCATCTTGTTTGTAAAACAAGGGATGTGAGAGTTTGTGAGGGCATGGTGGAGCAATGTGCGAAAGTACAACACATTCCTTGAACACTTTGCCTAACGATTCGTCCGTACTTGTCCAAAACACCCCTAAAACCCCAGATTTTAGCCGTCTACCGTGCCGAAGACATGCCCAAGCATGCCATCACTACTCATTGAAGTGATATAAGTGTGGGGTGTGTCATTGTGAGCCATTGTGACAAGTTTGAGGCCATTCCTCAATAGTCCTGCCGCTATCCCGACGGGTAGACGCGTTACACCCTACTACCCTAGACCGAAGCTAGCCAGTGTGGGAAGTGCATGGCCAAGCACCATCTTGTTTGTAAAACAAGGGATGTGAGTGTTTGTGAGGGCATGGTGGAGAAATGCGCAAAAGGAGAGCACATTCCTTGAACACTTGGCCTGACGATTCGTCCGTACTTGTAAAAAACACCCCTAAAACCCTCGATTTTAGCCGTCTACCGTGCCGAAGGCATGCCCAAGCATGCCATAACTACTCATTGAAGTGATATAAGTGTGTGGTGTGTCATTGTGAGCCATTGTGCCAAGTTTGAGGCCATTCCTCAATAGTCCTGCCGCTATCCCGACGGGTAGACACGTTACACCCTACTACCCTAGACGGAAGTTGGCCAGTGTGGGAAGTGCATGGCCAAGCACCATCTTGTTTGTAAAACAAGGGATGTGAGTGTTTGTGAGGGCATGGTAGAGCAATGTGCAAAAGGAGAGCACATTCCTTGAACACTTGGCCTGACAATTTGTTCGTACATGTCCAAAACACCCCTAAAACCCAAGATTTTAGCCGTCTACCATTCCGAAGGGATGCCCAAGCATGCAATTACTAATCACTTAAGTGATATAAGTGTGTGGTTTGTCATTGTGAGCCATTGTGACACGTTTGAGGCCATTCCTCAATAGTCATGTCGTTATCCCGACAGGTAGATGCGTTACACCCTACTTCCCTAGACCGAAGCTGTCCAGTGTGGGAAGTGCATGGCCAAGCACCATCTTGTTTAAAAAAAAAGGGATGTTAGTATTTGTGAGGGCATGGTGGAGCAATGTGCAAAATGAGAGCACATTCCTTGAACACTTGGCCTGACGATTCGTCCGTACTTGTCCAAAACACCCCTAAAACCCTAGTTTTTAGCCGTCTACAGTGCCGAAGGTATGCCCAAGCATGCCATCACTTCTCATTGAAGTTATTTAAGTGTGTGGTGTGTCATTGTGAGCCATTGTGCCAAGTTTGAGGCCATTACTCAATATTCCTGCCGCTATCCCGACGGGTAGACACGTTACACCCTACTACCTTAAACCGAAGCTAGCCAGTGTGGGAAGTGAATGACCGAGCACTATCTTGTTTGTAAAACAAGGGATGTGAGTGTTCGTGAGGGTATGGTGGAGCAATGTGCAAAAGTAGAGCACATTCCTTGAACAATTGGCCTGACAATTCATCCGTACTTGTCCAAAACACCCCTAAACCCCTAGATTTTAGCTGTATAGCGTGCCGAAGGCATGCCCAAGCATGCCATCACTCCTCATTGAAGTGATATAAGTGTGTGGTGTGTCATTGTGAGACATTGTGCCAAGTTTCAGGCCAATCCTCAATATTCCTGCCGCTATCCCGATGGGTAGACGCGTTACACCCTACTACCCTAGACCGAAGCTGGCCAGTGTGGGAAGTGCATGGCGAAGAACCATCTTGTTTGTAAAACAAGGGATGTGAGTGTTTATGAGGGCATGGTGGAGCAATGTGCAAGCACATTCCTTGAACACTTGGCCTGACGATTCGTCCGTACTTGTCCAAAACACCCCTAAAACCCTAGATTTTAGCCGTCTACCGTGCCGAAGGCATGCCCAAGAATGCCATCACTGCTCATTCAAGTGATATAAGTATGTGGTGTGTCATTGTGAGCCATTGTGGCAAGTTTGAGGCCATTCCTCAATAGTCCTGCCGCTATCCCGACGGGTAGACGCGTTACACCCTACTACCCTAGACAGAAGCTGGCCAGTGTGGGAAGTGCATGGCCAAGCACCATCTTGTTTGTAAAACAAGGCATTTGAGTGTTTGTGAGGGCATGTTGGAGTAATGTGCAAAAGGAGAGCACATTTCTTGAACACTTGGAATTCTTACTCTTGATTTAATACTGCTTATTAAACTTCATTGAGTAAATAGAGTTTGTTGAAAGTTTGCAATAGGACTTCTAAACTTTAAATTCACATTCAAAACAATACGATACCAGTTCATAAAGTAAATATCCAAAATTCTATAGTTCTATTATCTCAATTAAAACTAAGCATAAGGTAGTAAACAGATGCGAATGACTACAACAAATTATGCAAATTCACTTTGATTTAGTTTATGATAAATTTGGTTCGACTAATCCAAATTAGAAATGAAATCCCACTCAAAAACGACATCCCTCGTGCCTTTTTGGTGATTACATGAATTAAATCCACTACACCAAATCCGATCATCACGTGAGTCGGTGTAGCTTCAAAGGCGAGCATCAATATGGGCATCACATCAACTATATGACTTATGCTTAACCTTTTGGTCCTTGTTTCGAGGCCATGTCTGTACATGCTAGGCTCGCCAAGTAAGAACCTTAGTACTCACGTGTGTAAAACTGTATTACACCCGTTGTATGAAAGCGTAGAGTCGAGTACACCTGATCATCACGTGATGTCTTGAAACGCAATCCATAGAATGGTGCATACTTAAGGAAGAACACATTTTTATCTTGATATTTAAATGAGGGATCATCTTATAATGCTACTAAAACGCCAAACAAGCAATATAAGATGCAAACATCATATGTGTAGAGTGAAATGACATGGTTTTTGCACTTGATCACTATCATGTGGTATGATCTTTATCATTCCTTTGTGTGTAAGGCCAAGGTCTATGGAAATTACACGTTAGGTGTGTTGTAATAGTATCAACTATACATCAACTTACAACATTACCATATCATGAAACTAGCCCAGCAATGATCTAAACTAGATGCCTCTAATTTATCAATTGCAAGTTTTTACGTGGCTTAGGGCTTTCGAAGATAGAGCCGGTCTTACCTACGAACATGGAACCACAACGATGATAACTAAGTTATTAGAAACTCGTTGTAAATCAGATATTGACTATAGTAGGAGAGACAGACACCCGCTAGCCACTTATGCAAAACTAGTTGCATGTCAAATGTGGAACATGTCTCATGTGCGAGGACATGTAAAGTTAGTCCAGGCCTCTTCATCCCACTATGCCACCAATATCCAAAATACATATAAGATGTAATAACCTGATCATCATCGCCCACATACCCATATGTGTTCTACCCGTGCAAAGCATCTATGCATAGATCAGGCTGTGATACCACTGAAGGGTTTGCAGCATAGAAAATAAAAAATTTACTACGATGTGAACTATTATACGCCAGGATCTATCTACTAGATACAAGCAACGGGTGGATATACATCCATAGAGAACATACCCTCAAAGACAACAAAGCTTTGTTAACGAGATTGAACTTGTGGATGATGTAGTCGTTTGCTTGCCGATCTCAAGATCGTGTGGAAGTCCTAGCACCGCAAACCAGCAGCGCATCCGCACTCGCACACATGTTCAGGCCACCGAACAACCTCCGCCTCCTTGCTCTAGCGATGCAGCGGAAGCAGTAACTCCTTCTAGACGAAATGCCACCGGGAACATGTATCTCGCTAATCCAAGACCATAGGGGAATAATACTAGAGGGGGAGAGAGATCCTTCACGAGGAGGTGTCTATGAGAAGGAGTGAGAGGGGGGCTTTATATAGGAGAGGGGTAGCCCCTCCCCATGGCCGGTGCACCCTGGGGGGTGCCCCCACCTCTTCCTCATTCATGTGGAGGGAGCTCCACTCACATAAATTGCCCCTCATTTTCGGCACTAAAAAATCCCACTCATATGTATTAAATTTCCACCAAATATAATACAACTCTTATTAAATAAAACTCCTTTATTTATTTTATTCAGAATTTTGTTAATTATTTTAATTAACAAACATTCACATAAAACCCTCTGCAATATTTCAATATCACATGCAGAACCAATTTTAGCAATTTCACCAGAAACAATTCCGGTGTCCATTGAAATAATTCTAGCGCTTTGTAATTCTTTCATCTAGAATATATTTGCTCCAAATGGTGTTGGCAACCTTAAGTGTGTCACCCTACGGTTCGTGAATAACGCAGACATTATCGAGACCCCTCTGAGATCCATAATCAGAAGCGGGACCTGGAGATCCATACTGACTCCCACACATTCAATGATGACTTCTGTGATTGTGAGAACCTTTAATGATAGTAACTAAATCCCTTTGTCTCGCGATATATTACATGTCCGATATTTGATCATCAGTATCTCAATACCTAGTTTGACCTCGTTACCGACATGCACTCTTTTCTCGTTCCCCTGATATAACATTCTAGTGATCAAATCACTTGCTTGCAAGCTATCTTAATGTGATATCACCGAGAGGGCCTAGAGTATATCTATCCATCATCAGGATTGACAAATTCCATTCTCGATCCATGAGCCTCAACATAACACCTTCGGAGTGTCTGAACCAACCTTTATAGTCACCTTTTGATGGTGTGATGTTTGATCTTATCAAGTCACTCTTCCGATGTTAGAAATTAACATGATCTCATGGTCCAAGGACTAAGATTACTTCGTATGATGTTATAGCAATATAAACATAATGACATTGATCGTAATGCTATACTTCAGATGAATGTTCATCACATCATTTCACAAATGTTGTGACCTTGTTATTAACAAGATCCAAAGTCCATGTTCAGGAAACCTTGATCATCTTGTTAATCAACGAGCTAGTCTATAAGAGAGGCATAACTAGGAACTTTCCTTTTGTTTATTAAACACACACGTATTAACGTTTCCAAATTAATACAATTATAGCATGCAAAATAAACATTTATCATAAACAAGGAATAAGATAATAACCACTTTATTATTGCCTCTCGGGCATATTCCCTTCACCCCTGCCCTTTGCCCCTTCTTCTCCACAGCAACTCCACCGCCGCTGCTGCTCCGGCCTTAGCGCTGCACCGTCACCGCCGCGCTTAGCCACTACTCGCGATCGCGCCACCGCCTTTGCTCAAGCCTTCTGCCACGGGGACCTGCACCTCCAAGTTTCCCACGGCCGGTTACTCTTTCTCTGACTACTTTCTTGAGGATGTTGATTTATCCATGACTGAGGAGGAGGCCGCCATCGTTGCTCAGGAGGAGGAAGAAGACGAGGCTCACAAGCGCAGCACCTGGGCAGGTGTGTCCGTGTGCCAGGACGACATCGATTGGTTGTATGCGATGCGCCGCATCCCCGCCGGCGTCACATGCCGCCTCGCCGCCCAGGAGATAACTCCCTCTCCAAATCCTGGTGAATTCGTTGTCTTTCTTTCCCTTTTTTCAGCGCGGCTTCGGCCTGCCCATCTCTAATTTCTTTTGTGATTTCATTTTCACCTATCAACTTCAGCTGCACCATCTCCCTGCCAATGCCATTACATCTCTTTCCTCTTTCGCCTCCGGCATCGAGGGTTACCTTGGCCTCTGGCCTACCAAAGAGCTTTGGATTAAGTTCTTTGGTCTCAAAAAGAACGTTGTCCTAGATAAGAATCTTGCTCCAGCCAAAAAATATCTGACCCAGTGCGATGGAGCCTCAATATCTCCTCGTAAGAATTATGCCTTTTCCCGGGTTACCGGCCTTAATCTTGCAAAGGCTGGGCCCGAACCTTCTTCTATGTCCGGAACAACTCGGACACGGACTTGATCCGGCTCCTCCCCTTCAAGACGGGTGTCCTGGACACCTCTCTGTGGGAGAAAGTACCAAAGCGGCCTACTGCCTTGGCGAACCAGGTGGATCGCTGGATCAAGGAGCTCGTCGAGCTGCAGCTGCGCATCGAGGACATTATGATCACATTTCTCCGCAGCCGAGTCTCTCCCCTTCAGAAGCGCTCCCACAAGATTTGCCATTTGAGTGACCCCCTTGACCCCCACCGGACCTCCTCCTTTGAGCTTAACAACTCCGAGGTGTTCTGCCGGTTCAAGGACATTTTTAAGGTGGAGAAGGAATTCTCCGATGCTTGGAAGTGGGGGCTTGCACCCTTCACCCGGGACAACTTTCCTCCTAAGGTAAACCCTTCTCTTGGTATCTTTTCCGGGTCTTGCGGTATGTCGGATAGCTTCCTAACTTAACCCTTTAGTACGTTTTCTCTCAGCTATTTCTCCAGCAGATAGTTGAGGACGGCAAGGAGCTGACCCTCAAATGGGTGGCGGACCACGCAGAGCCGGATGAGGAGGAGCTTGACTCGGAGAGGTTCTTGCCTACTCCTGACAGCACCAAGCGCACCTCTGGTAAGGTCTCTTCTCTAAGGGATTGGCCAGATGACGATGACTCGGATGTTGAGGTTATGGAGGTACTTGATCCGGTGCCTATCTCTTACGCGTTCTCGGTTATGTCCGAATCTTCAGCTAACCTGGCCGGTCAGGTCCTCGAGGTTCCCCCTCTCGCCATGGATGATCCGGCTCCTTCCCCCTCCCAGAAGCGCGCGACAACCTCGGCCACAACTTTGGAGGTGCCCCAGCCCAGGAAGAGGCATAAAAAGTTCGGGGTCTAGGCTCTGCCCAAGCCTGCTGCCAAGAGCACAGTCCGGAGAATGCCCAAACCCCGACAGCCCCCAACCTCGGATGAGTGAGTCCTTTTTCTTTCCTTGTTCATTTTTGGGTCTTGATCCATTTGCCTTTGCCTTTTACTTGCCTTTTTTTTCCTTTGTTTGATTTGTTGTTTTTCGCTTTTGCAATGCTCCTAGGGTTATTCCCTAGAGTGGCCCCAGCATTTCCTATCCAATCCGGAGCAGCCCATCTCCCCTCGTAACGATGATGTTCGTCCGCTGAGTCCTATCCAAGAGGATTCTGCGGCAGCGCCAGATCAGAGCCCACCTCGCCATGAGGAGGGCAACGTCGACGTGGGGGCAGTGGAGTGGCCGAGGACACGGCGATGCCGGATCTCTCCAGATTTTTTGCTCCACCAGAACCTTCAACCTCTGAGGTGCCAGCTTCATCGACACCTCCCCAAGCAACATCCTCTTCAATTCCTATTCCTCCAGCATCACCAGCAGTACCAGCACCAACAACACCAGTAGCACCAGCAGCACCAGTACCAGTGTCACCAGCACTAGCAGCACCAGCAATGCCAGCACTAGAAGTACTAGTACCAGCAGCACCAACACCAGCAGCACCAGCACCAACAACAACAATAACCACAGCTAAGCCAGCTGCCAAGAAGAAATCTCAGGCTGCTCCCTCTGGATCCACTATGTCTATTAAAGACATTTTTCAGCCAGCCTCCCAATCTCAGTCTTGCGCGACAGCCTCAGCTCTTCTTCAGCGGCCAACATCATCTAGCAAGAGCAAGAAAGCTATCGAGCCAGCCAAAGATTCCACTTCTGGCCCTCCTGCTGCTGGATCTGAGAGCAGCAAGCAATTGACCTTGCATACCAGTCCTGTTGCTGCTTAGTCCGCGAGGCGGGAGGCCCATGCCAAGGGCTTGGTGACAAGCCATGCTGTTAGCGGTGAAAGTTATAGTCCGGCGCTCATAGAATATGTCGATAACTGGAATGACGCCGAGTTTATCAACCCACGAGATGATTTGCTAGAGAAGTTTTGTCTGGTGGAGTTCAACGCTCAGATGAATTCCGCTACCAAGGCCATATCCCTTGCTGGCCGGATGATGGAGGTAACCCTTCTTCTGCTATGCCTTTTATGTACGCAAACACTTATAGATATACCCACTAATCCCCGAGCCTCCAAGGGAGTAATTTATTACTCAGTCAGATGCTCTTAGAGAATTAGCGCAAGTCCTTAGAATTTGCAAATATCCACACACCTAGAGCCGGGTTAAGTTCCACTTCGCCTGGATCTTGTAGACTTTGAATATCCACACACCTAGAGCTGGGTTAAGTTCCACTTGGCCCGGATTTTGTAGACTTCGAATATCCATACACCTAGAGCCAGGTTAAGTTCCACTTGGCACGAATTTTGTAGACTTCGAATATCCACACACCTAGAGCCGGGTTAAGTTTCACTTGACCCAGATTTTGTAGACTTCAAATATCCACACACCTAGAGCCGAGTTAAGTTCCACTTGGCCGGATTTTGTAGACTTCGAATATCCACCCATCTAGAGCTGTGTTAAGTTCCACTTGGCCTAGATCTTGTAGACTTCGAATATCCCTTTCTTCCATTTTCTAAACTAACATCTGCTTGTTTCAGATCACCATATGCCATCTTTCAGTAGTGTGGGTAATTCAGTTTTGAGGCCGATAACACTTCACTCAAATAATACACCGGCCTTTGCACCGACTTTTCTTCCTCGTCATGTTCCACCACTACCACTTCACTTACAACTCGGTTGGTTGCGGCTATATAGAGCAACATTGGTTCCTTAGGTAGTGGGGAGGCTAATACTGGTGCAGAAGACAACATCTTTTTTAATTCTCGAAACGCGCTATCTGCTTGTGGTGTCCATGTAAATCTGTCTGCCTTATTCATTAATTGGTAGAGGGGTAATGCCTCCTCTCCTAGCCGACTTACGAACTGGCTTAACGATGCTAGACAACTAGTGAACTTCTGCACATCGTTAAGGGACTTTGGCAGTTCCATTCTCTCGATAGCCTAAATTTTTATTGGGTTAGCTTCGATACCTCGGCTGGACACGAGAAAATCGAGTAATTTTCCAGCCGGCACACCAAAGGTACATTTTTCCGGGTTAAGCTTCATCCGGAACCGTCTTAGGTTCGCTAATGTCTACCGGATATCATCAAGGAGCGTATTGCTTTCCTTAGTTTTTATCACAACATCATCCACATAGACCTGCACGTTTCGACCTATTTGTTCATGCAAACATTTTTGCATGCATCGCTGATACGTTGCTCCTGCATTACATAATCCAAACAACATAGTGTGATAGCAATAAGGCCCGTAAGGGGTGATACATGTAGTCTTTATTTGATCATCGGAATTCAGAGGTATCTGGTGGAAACCAAAATATGCATCTATGAACAACAACAATTCACATCTGGCAGTTGAGTCTATGACCTGGTCTGTCCTAGGCAGTGGGAATGGATCTTTTGGACACGCCTTATTCAGGTTCGTGTAATCAATGCACATACACCACACCACAGCCACATTCGAATCATCTTTCTTCTTTTCCACAAGCACCGGATTAGAGAGCCAATCCGGGGAAAGTACTTCCATGATAAATCCGGCTGCGAGGAGCCTAACTATCTCATCACCAATCAATTTTCTCCTGTGTTCACCGAAGCAGCGGAGAGGTTGCTTCACTGGCGTAGCCCCGGGTCTCACATTCAAAGAGTGCTTGGCCAACTCCCTCGGTACACCTTGCAGGTCTTGTGTGGACCAAGCAAAGATATCCCGATTCTCACGAAGGAAGTTGACGAGCTCGCTTTCCTATTTGTTGCCTAACCTGGCACCAATAGTCACGGTGCGCTCTGGGAACTGATCATCAATTGGCACTTTCTTAGTGTCCTTTGTCGCTTAAAACGACACACTTCCATGCGGGTTGGTCAGGGTCGGCATATGCTGCTGCGTGAACTGAGGCAATGCCGCCACTTCCTGAATTTTCCTTTTTTCTTGAGCTATCACAAGTGAGTCGGCTAGGTTAGATCCGGTGGAAGCACACTCGATCGAACGCCTAAAGTACCCTGATATAGTAATCACTCCCCTTGGTCCGGGCAGTGTCATCTTCAGGTAACTAATGTGAGTACTTGCCATGAATTTTCTTAGAGCGGGTCTGCCGAGTAACGTGTGATAAGCACTTTCCAAGTTCACCACTTCAAACTCCAACTTTTTGGTCTGGCAGGTATCCCTTGTCCCAAACAGCACATCAACCCGGACCTTACCAATGGGTTCGCAGGAGATACCAGGCACAATTCCATGGGAAGTAGTCCTTGTAGCTTGGAGCATGTTCTCCGAGATTCCTAACTTGTGCATGGTATCCTTGTACATGATGTTAATTATGCTGCCATTGTCTATCAGCACCTTGGAAAAACTCACATTGATATTCGGACCGATGAACGTTGGATCCAGCACCAACGCATACGATCCAGGACTTGGCATGAGCTAGGGATGATCCTTGATAGTCCACGTAATCTCCTGATCTGACCAAGGCATATACCTCGTCATTGCATGCATTACCGCATTTACTTCCATATGTCGGCACTGCAAGCTTTTCCTGTCAGTCTCTTCCGTGGTAAACACACAGTAACTTTGGTGATGCTCTCTATACTCATTTCTTCCTTCATTACCATGGTAACCTTGGTCTTGCCGTTGGTTGTTATTCACTTGATACACTGCATGCCTTCTTTCCTGATTTTCATACCTCGGTGGAGGTGGTGGCAACATTAGTTGCTATCCATTCCCCTATGAGCAATGGCTGCTGAGGTGCCTCATTCCGAGGTGGTTAATTCCGAGGTGCCTGAGCATTCCCCGAACTTCCCTGCTCTAGTTTACTCATCCACTCACATTGTCGGGTCATATGGTTCGCCAGACTATTTGGACTTGGCGTGTGGAATGTGCAAGGCTGATCCAACATGGACTCAAATGTGATCTCATCCATCATCCATACATAACGAATTGGTATGGTATATTCATACCATAACATAAGAACAATAAGAATCGAATTCTTATCGATACTGGAACTCAGAGCATAGGAGGGAAAGTCGATTTATGGATGGAATCAAATACGCAGTATTTACAGAAAAAAGTCTTCGTTTCTTTTTTTAAAGATTGACGAATCAAATGATATTTCTGTTCTAATTTCTGCCGCTTCTTCTCCCTCTGAATCAAACTTTTTTTTGCACTTTATAATATTTTTTAGTATTTTTCGGATAAATAAGAAAAGGGTGCACGATCTCGACGAATTACTTCTGAATAAATTCATAAATCATATGGAAGAACCATAGCTTTTCTTCCTCTGGGCATCAAAGGAGGGCGTAGACCAATATTTCATTATAAAAAACTCTTCATCGCTCGTCCTTAGGAAATGGACTCGCTTCGCTAGCTCTAGGTGAATTTGCAAAACTGAAGTTGATAAATTGGTTTCTGATTTCAGCCTTGTGAGATTGCAAGAAGGAAAGTAATAGTTTGGTTTTCAACAGGTTCATGTGTGTATGTTTTCTATTCCTTTTCCATTTGCTTCCAATAGTTCGACCTATCCAGAAAAATTGTCGGCCTACGAATGTGGGTCGTCAACTTCTTTTCTCGGAGAAGAAACAATGACGGTATCTGAGGAATAAGCATCGGCTAACTCTGTGCCAGCAGCCGCGGTAATACAGAGGATGCAAGCGTTATCCGGAATGATTGGGCGTAAAGCGTCTGTAGGTGGCTTCTACCAAAAACAGATCTGGTAATCGGAGAACTTTCTAATGAAGACATAGAGTTTGAAGAGAAAGATATAAGCTTGGGGTCTATAGTGTGTGCCCGGATCACCCTTTTGAAGTTTTAGATTTTACCTATATTTCTCTTCTCATTAGGAAGAGATGTAGGGGCCCTACTATGATCCCTCAATTGAGTGATCGCTCAAGTCATAGACCTGAGACTGGGCCAACAATCATTCAGAATGGCTCATTGGTATACTACGAAATCCAATCTGATTCAAATATGGAATATCTCTCCTTGTCGGGACAATTTGAGCAGTATTTCTTCTATTCCGGAGTCCAAGGCTTCTTGCCCTCGCCCTTTTGTTGCCAATGTTGCCCTCTAGTTTTCTGGTGATAGCTTGCGCCGGCATTGGGCTGATCTCGGTCTACAACTGCCACCTGTTGCGAGATGTACCTGTAATCCCTTCGATCATCCCTTCTTTTACCCCGGAAATCATTTCTCCTGGATTATCCGGAGCCATCCCTGTTATAGTATTCTTCGTTTGACTCACTTGACATTATCCGGGGTTGGGTTGGATCTCCCAAAGTGTACAAATCCGCGATCTGGATTGTCTCGGCTAAGGTGGTTGGGTTGGATCTTGCCTACGATTCAATTACCCTCTCACATGAGTTGCGCATGTTGCACCATCGAGTCAGGAAATCTCGATCTGGCTCATTCGGTCTTTGCCGGCATAACACCAAAGTTTGTGGCCTATTGGGCCTCTTGTAGGTGCTTGAGAAATTACTGATGAATAGTTCCTCAAAGTCTAGCCAATAGTTTATGCTCCCTGGTGGCAAGTTGTTCAGGCAAACTCTTGCAGGTCCTTACAACATCTAGGGCACATATCTTACTGCTCATCTGAAAATTCCTGTGGCGATTTTAACTGTTGTCACATAGTCAATGAGCCAATCCTCTGGCTTGGTGCTACCATTGTAGGTCCAAAGCATGCCGGACCTAGAGAACCTTGCACCTTGATCATCTTCGAACTATAAATTCTATCCAACTTCAGCCTTGCGTCATCCGGCTGTAAATTCCTGCTTCCTAGCCTTGATCCAATCACATGGTGCTCTGGTCTAGGGTATCCATTGTTGACCATAGCTGAGTCACCACCATTGTACCTATCTTGATCCGGATGAGCATACTGTTGCTGCATCACTTGGCCAGCACTTCTCTCCTACCGAGGCGCGTATTGCTGCTGCTACTGCCGAGGTGCATTTTGCTCTGCTCCCGCCGGATCACGTTGTCCGGCATTGCCGTTGGCAACGTTTCTTTGACCGGCATTGCCTTGGTCGTGGTTACCTCGTCCAGCTTCACCTCCGCTGGTACTGTGGCGATCCTTATCAACTTGCACCGCTTTTCCCTTTCCGGCTCTCACCAGGTCATAGGAGACCATCTGTTTGTCCTTTCTACCCGAGTTTACCACCTCCTCTCTCCTTGGGCTATGACCAGGGGATGATGTAGGTCTAGCGGATTTTCTCGTGGTGGTGGCACGGCAGATGCCATGAATAGGCTAAAGATGGGGCTAATGTGCACTAGAGGAATCCAGGGAGGGATAGTGTGGTGATTCCACACACAATTGTTTGTATTTCCACTATGTCAATGGTGGATTACAAGGCTCCTTGACCTGTTAGTGAGAAGGAGACTAGGTATCTTACCCCCCACAACTGTGCTCTAGAGTTCTATCTTACACAGAGAAAATGATCGATCCCCTTCTATGGAGGCCATGGTGCTCCTTATATAGGCAAGCCTAGGGTACAAAGTTAGGGCACACGTGGCAGCATATTCCCCGAATATGCCCTTGGGTTAACGCTAGATGCCTCTTTACTCACTTTAAACAGCTAGTCCAGACTATAGATGTAACCCTCTGCGAGCTCTTTGTATTTTGGTGTGAGCAGATATGGGATACGTCAGGCAACATTGCCCGCGTCACCTTTGCCGGCCACGCCTCGCTGGTCCTTCCCTCTGTTTGCTTCGCTCACGCTACAGTGGACAAAGGCTACCTTTTGACCAACAGGAGATTCCTTCCTTCTCTTGGAAGCCAAGTGGTAGCCTGGCTAGCGCCTGGCTAACCCGACTGCGAGGGTACCTATGCACATAGTAGATTAAGTATAGCCAACATATATCTTATGTCGGCCAGGTTAGTGTTAGTTGAATACTATCCGGGCCAGGTTACCCCATAAGTCGGCCTGCCTTGAGGAGACCCAGCCAGCACTTGCTTTGACCATGTCGTACCTTGGATAACTCGGCATCTATACCCGAGCGTGACCCTACCCAGGGGTATCTCCCCAACACGGCGGCTGCAAGCGGCATCCCAGGAAGAAGACGACCATGTTTACCTCTTTCCTTGCCTGGCCATAATTTGGCCCATGTTTTCTCTCTTAGTTTGACGCAGATAGCTCTCCTTTCCTCTCTTAAATTGGCCCATGTTTAATTAAAAAAAGACGAGCCAGACAAGCCGGACCGGGCCGAGCCCGAGCCATCCCAACCTCGCTGCGGTCCAGCATTGGAGGCTCGGCTAGGTCCTACAGCCCCAGCGGCCCAAGCCCAGCTCGCCTTGACCCGCGAAAACTCGGGCCGAGCCCGGTGGCCCAAGTTTGGTGTCCATGTATAGTGATACTGGTAAAACCTTTCTATGGAATGCTATTATTACAGCTCTGCGAGCCGATGACCGTATTGTCTTGGCTGTTTCTTCATCGGGAGTGGCTTCTTTGTTACTTCCAAGAGGAAGGACATCTCACTCAAGATTTAGGATAGCACTTGAAATTAGTAATTCTACTATGTGCAACATAGCTCGGGGCACCAACTTGGCAGAGCTTGTGGAAAAGACAACACTTACATTATGTTTGGATGCATAGAAATGCGCCTCTGAATTGGAATTCCGGAATTGAGTAGCGAATTCAGTTGTTTGGTTGTCTTAGTATTGAGGCTTGGAAACGGGGGCCATATTCCAAGGCAGCCCCGTGCGTGGCTTGTCAGGCAGAAGCGAATACGGAGGTTTGAGCCTCCGTATCGAGGCTGAATTGGCCCCCGCGGTACCGCTTCGTCTCGACCTCTCCCTCTTGTTGGAAATATGCCCTAGAGACAAATAGTAGTAAGGACTATTATCATATTTCACATAGTTTATGATTAAGTTTTATATCATGCTATAACTTTATTGAGTGGAAACATCAATACACGTGTGATATACAAACAAACCAGGGGTTCCCAGTGAAACTCTAGTCACTGGTTCATTGGTCAACAGATGATCATGTTTCCTGATCATGTGGCATTTATGCCAGTTGGAAATGAGGTCATCTCATTCTGAGAATGAGATGATGAACCAATACCAACCTAAACATCCTGACCTGATCATGTCACGAAGTTCAAGTTACGATGATTAGAAAAGGATCCTCGTAGACTATTCCTTAGACCGTTGGGCTATATCAATCATTGTCTCCCGAGAGTGCTTAGATAGCATCAAAGGCCATCTGGTAATACGGTGGTTATAAAGGTGTATTTAGGTACTTGGAGGAAACCGTAGAGGCAATATATGTCAAGAGCGGGATTTGTCCGTCCATGTGATGGGAAGATACTCAAGGGTCCACTCGGAGAAGGTATATCCAATAGCTGCGTATGTTGGGGATATACTTTCCGGGTATCCTCACAGTTCCTCGCTGACCAGGGTGGCCCACTTCGGGTTAAAGCTTTGCTTCACGGGCGTCCCAGTCAGGGAGAAAAGACGGAGTCCAATCCGGTTACGGGAAGGCCCAGAAGACTTACCGACTTAGGCCCATAGTGTTACTTGTAGTTCAAGATGTACTCTGTAACCAACTCTTTGTCGTAGCCGGACTGATCTCTCCTGTAAACCCTAGGTCGGATATCTATATAAGCCGTCCTAGGGAGAGCCCTTAGGGCACCTGCACCTACCCTCATAATCTACAAACTCACACAGGCGAACCCTTGTAACCCATCTTCCGGCTTTGCCGGATTACTGGATTGCTAGCAAGAGTAGGATCCATCCAAAGCCGGCGGATTCGAACCTGGGTAAACTTGTGTGCTCACCGTCCCAGAATACCGTACGTCTCACACCCTCTCCCCCGCACGCCTCGAGGACCCCCTCATGGAATACTTGTCATCAATCCGATGATAGTTGGCGCCCACCGTGGGGCAAGTGAGCTTTGATCTGCGTTCCGAGCGGAATATGCAAGAATCGGAATCGGTGAAATTATCGCCATCGGCCGCGTCCTCTACGCCAGCGACATCCCTCTGATCGTTCTCGACGAGACCTGGTTTCCGGCTAGGGAGGCTATGACTGCCTACACCATCATGTCTTTTGGTGAGATCGATGTTTACATCGGTTTTGCTGAACCTGTCCCATCCACCCCAGCGGTGATGATAGAGGCAGAAGAATCTTCTGGGTCCCTTTTGTCCGCGGAGGCGGCAGAGTTCCGGATCTCAGAAAACCCTAATCCCACCCAGCACGCACCAGTTGCGGAGATAGTGGAGAAATCCGAGCCTGAAGAAGACCCGGCGATCCAAGTCGAATCTGGAGGAACTCCCGGGAGAGGCCGGATCCCAGATCGACCCACCCACCAAAGTCGAAATCCAGGAGGAGCATAACAACGACACTGATTCCGGCTCTGATGACGCCGGGACAGAGATGGCTTTCCTAAGGTACACACTGCGACGTATGATAATGCAAGACGCAAGCACAGATGCAATTCTTGAGACCATCAAAAGTTTTGACGAAGCTGATCGCGAGAGCCGTAGGTACCCAGGAAGCACGCGTCGCACTTCGTCGGATATGTGGGATCCGGATCCGGCTCTGCCGATGCTGGATACAACACCAACTCTGTGCTGGAGGCAATTGGAACAAACGCCGACGTACCCGCATCCTCGGATGAATCGATGACGTCAGCGGATTTTCGAAAGTTCTCCGCGGAATATGAAGAGGAGTATAACTCCAAAGCTGCAGAGGAGGGAGAAGCCATGGATGAAGGATCCCGGGAACACTCTCCCAAAGCACAAGATGACATGGAAGTCGGAGATAATCCCGAAGTCCAGATGTCCGAAAGTACCGATCAGAGCTTGACTCCGGGAAACGGACCCAAAGCCGTCTTTGCTACCGGCGCTGCCAAGAAGGCAAAGAAGAAGAACAAGAAAAACAAGACCCCGGCAAAAGACCCTCTGGCAGAAGAGGTGATCGCCAAGGAATACGAAGAGGACTCGGATGGAGCACTTATCCTAGACGAGCCCAAAAAAGAAGAATCGGTGGATGGACACGTGATCACTGAAGGTGCGCGTAAACTCATCGATGCTGCATTAACCACACCTATTCCTATAGTTGTAGAACTTACTGTGGAAGAACTGGACGAGAGGGCGCATGCCCTAGAAGCGTGTCGTCAAGTACTCCTCGATGAAGCGAATAACATTGAGGAGGAAAAGAAACGCATAGCATCTCCGGAGAAGTACAACTCCAGGCAATACCAGAAGACCAGGAAGCGTCATACCAATGACAACCAATTCCCGTAGATTCACGCCGTCCTTTTCAGAGAAGAGATGGGGAAGCCTCAGAAAGATAGCAGAGGGGATTGGGTGTATCCAACCCCAGTACAGAATACCTTGGTGGCCCGAGAAATTCTATTGGCTAATCTAGGTCCAGAGGAGATCCGGTTGGGAATCAAACTACTCAACAAGGGACTGGAGCAGCAAAAGGTCGCCATGTCCGGTAGTCAAAAACTGGTCTCTGATTCTGACCAATGTCACATGGATCCGCCATGGGCTGATGTAAGACCCCAACGTGTCCCGGAGCAACACTACCGCCCTGAACACCGGGAAGACAATTATTCGAGAACCGGATCTTCAGGACAGCACCACAAAGCTGCCCGTGGATGGCGTAACGTTAACCCAGTTCCAGAGTAAGAGGCAATTGCTGCACTGGATCCGAGGAACCAGCCCCGGCGAGAGTCAAAAGACCGCAGGGAGGATGATAAGGAGAAACGTCGGGAGGAGGACCGACAAAGGATGCCACCTCCTAGACATGAAAGCCGTTCGGATGACGGACAACGGAACGACAGACACCATGTTGGGACAAGCCGGTAGGGGGCTCGTCACGACAAAGACCCTCCCCGGAACTGGATTCATGACGCTCCGGACGGAGGCCGGCGATCAGCCGGAAAAAATCCAGCTACTCCACCCTCTCCACCAAGTAGCCATCACAACGGCCCCGAGGGAGGCAATGGAGGTCGTCGTGGTGGAGGAGGTGGCGGCAGAAGCCGAAGTCAGGCTCCAAGGAACCGCAGCCACAGCCGACATTCGGGACGATCTCTATCCCCGAACGACGCAAGGCACAGGATCAACTCCAATATAGAGGCGTGGCACTATGAAAACGATGATATCTACGTGGGCCCAAAGTGCTTCGGACCACGCATCAGAGCTAAAAGATTCCCGGAAGGATTTGCTATCTCACGACATATCCAGGCCTACGATGGCATTGCTCGGCCAGATACCTGGCTACAAGATTTCTTCCAAGCTTGCTGCATCGCCAAAGGCGGAAACAGCCTGGTCGCAACCCGATATCTCCCACTCATGTTGCGGAAGACGGCACGATCATGGCTTAATGAACTTTCAGAGAACACCATTCACAATTGATATGACATGCAAAGTGCGTTCTTTCGGAATTTCGAAGGCACATACCGGAGGCCCTGTACGGTCGGAGACCTACAGCGTTGCACCCAGAAGGCCGGAGAAACTTGCCAAGATTACCTCGGATGATGGATCGACACCAAGAACTCCTATGAAGGAGTAAATGATCAAACTGTGATTGAAGCTTTCATTGCAGGTCTCCCAATTGGTCTACTACGTCATCGCTTGAAGTGCGACAAGGTCACTGATTTAGGAGAGATGATAGAAACAGCGAGCAAGTATGCAGATACTGACGACGATGCAGAGGGACTACTCAACGCCCTAGCTGTGCCACAGTCGGCAAAACAACCAAAGCAACAAGCTCAGAAGTGCAAGAATACCTCGGAAGAGAAACCAACGCGGAAACGGCAGTTTTTACTGCTACTTTCGGGTCTGGAGGACGAGGAGGACATGGCGCAGGCCGCGGGCGTGGCCGTGGGACTTCGAGAGTTCAAGGTAGAGGAGACCAACAACCAGGCAAAACCTACACTTGGGCCGACATTGCCAATAACCCATGTGTACATCACTTAGATGCCAATGGGGGCTCGTCCCACACCAACGCAAAATGTCGTTTCAATGACAACATCAAAAGAGATGATATCGCTGGCTACAAAGCTAAGCGGAAGAAGGGAAAGAAGAATCCCGAAAAAGATAAAGAGACCAAGGAAGATTCTGACATGGAGGAAGCCGATGCTTCAAATCCCAAGCCAGAAGGGAAGAAAAAATTTCCGACCAAGAAAGACACTTACGTCACCTTCCTCGGATCTCAGCCAGCAAAGGTCAAGAAAGCAGTTCTACATGAGCTCAATGCAATAGTTCCAGCTGTCCTCCAATACCTGGACTGGTCGGAAGTGGCAATCACGTTTGACCGCGCTGATCATCCGCCTAAGCTACACAGGCGAGGAAAATACACCTTAATCGTCAATCCACTTATTGATGGTTATGGTTTCTCCAAGACCCTCATGGACGGTGGCAGCAGTATCAATATTCTCTATGTCGAAACGCTCCGCCGGATGAAGATCTCGGAGACCCAGCTAAACCATAGCTCTGTGATCTTTCACGGAGTTGTCCTAGGAAGACAAGCTAATTCCTTGGGAGAAATCACTTTGGATGTTACCTTTGGAACTCCAAAAAACTATCACTCCGTTCAAGAGCACGTACCACGCTATATTCGGACGTCCGGCTTACTGGGCTTTTATGGCTCGGCCGTGTTACATTTACAATATGATGAAAATTCCAGGTCCCAACGGCGTAATCACCATCAGGGGAGACCCGAAGAAAGCGCGAGAGTGCGAGGATGGAAATGCCGGCTTTGCTGAAGCCGTGCTGCACGCCCAGGAGTACCAGGAGATCAAGAAGAGCATAGATCCGTCTGAGATGCCAGCAACAAAGAAGGAGGTGACAAAGCCGAATCCGTAGTTCAAGGCATCAGAAGAGACGAAGAAGACGCCATTGAAGGATGATGACCCCTCCAAGGTGACCCAGATAGGCGTAGGCCTAGATAGCGCATAGGAAAGCACGCTCGTCAAGTTCCTCAATGCAAATCAAGATATCTTCGCATGGCAGCCATCTGACATGACCGGAGTACCTAGGGAACTTGTCGAGCACTCTTTAAATGTAAACCCAAACGCTAAACCCGTCAAATAGTCCTTACGACATTTCGGTGATGAAATGCATAAGGCAATAGCTAAGGAACTAGCGTGGCTCGAGTTAGCCGGATTCATAGAAGAGGTCATCCACACTGAGTGGTTGGCCAATCCTGTAATGGTCCCTAAAAAGGACACCACTAATTTAAGGATGTGAGTTGATTATACTGCCTTGAACAAGGCTTGCCCAAAAGATCCGTTCGCTCTGCCTAGGATTGATCAAGTTATCGATTCTACGGCAGGCTCAAAACTCCTCTGTTTTCTCGACACATATTCCGGTTATCACCAAATCCGGATGAAGGAATCTGACAAAGTCAAAACTTCATTCATAACCCCCTTCAAAACCTTCTGTTTTGTTATGATGCCCCTTGGGCTGAAGAACACAGGAGCTACCTACCAGCGCACGATGCAGTGTTGCCTCCACGACCAACTTGGACGCAATGTACATGCATACGTGGATGATATTGCGGTGATGTCCAAAAAGAAGGAAACGCTGATTTCCGACTTGGAGGAAACATTCGCCAATCTTCGAAAATACAACATCATGCTTAACCCTAAGAAGTGCTTCTTTGGAATACCAGCCGGAATTTTTTTAGGTTTCATCGTGTCTCAAAGAGGTATAGAGGTGAACCAGGACAAAATCAAGGCTATACTCAATATTTCTAGGCCAACTCGCCTGAAGGACGTACAAAGACTAATTGGTTGCATCGCTAAAGTCAGTCGGTTTGTAAGCCAGCTTGGTGAAAGAGCCGCCCCATTATACAAACTCCTGAAAAAGACCAAGGATTTTGTTTGGACTGAAGAAGGTGAAGCTGCACTACAAGACCTAAAGAAAGTACTCTCATCTGCTCCTATCCTTGCTGCACCGGAACCACAGGAACCGATGTTGCTTTATCTTGCTGCAACAAACAAAGTCGTTAGTATCGTCATGGTGGTGGAGAGACCGGAGGAAAATCAGGAACACCTGGTGCAGCGTCCGACTTACTTTGTCAGCAAGGTCCTGACAGAATCAAAACAGCGGTATCCACACTATCAAAAGTTGGCTTACGGTGTTTTCCTAGCATCTCGTAAGTTATGACACTATTTTCAGGAGCATCCAATTACCGTGGCGAGCACAGCTCCCATGAGAGATATAATCAACAAGAGTGACGCCACAGGACGCGTCGCCAAATGGGGCATAGAGCTTTCAGCTTTCGATATGAGTATAAACCCCGGACAGCAATCAAATTCCAAATCCTTGCCGACTTTGTCGCTGATTGGATAGAGATGAAGGAAATTATGACCCTCCCTGAGTCAGAATATTGGACCCTCTACTTTGATGGGTCTAAGGCTCGAGGGGGCTCGGGGGCTGGCGTGGTGCTCAAATCAGCCCAAGGAGATAAACTTCTATACGTGTTGCAGATCCACTTCACAGCAACAAATAATATTGCCGAGTATGAAGCACTGCTGCATGGAATCCGGATTGCTAAGGATATTGGCATCCGATGTTTGATGCGTTATGGAGATTCGGATATTATTGCTCAGCAAGTTTCGGATATTTGTAATGCAAATAAACACATGGCAACATATAAAGCTGTCGTGGATGATTTATCTAAATCGTTCGAAGGGTTTGAGGTTCAACACATCCCTCGAGCAGAAAACGAGGAAGCAGATGCACTATCTCGGATAGGCTCTGCACGGAAAGAGGTCCCAGATGGCGCTTTTTTAGAGCACCTCAAACTTCCCTCAATAAAGGGAGTAGATGAGGAATATCCGACCAAATCTGAGTCGCCTCTAATTGCAGTTCTGGCTGTAATTCCTAGATGGACTCAACCCTACCTTGATTATCTGGTAGATGGAAAATTACCCGAAGACGAGGTTCTGAGCCGGCAGATTATCTGACAAGCGAAAGCCTATACTATAGTTAAAGGTGAGCTCTATAAGCGGAGTGCTTCTGGGGTTTTTCAGTGCTGCGTATCTCCGGAAGAAGGAGTGGAGATCTTAAGAGAAATCCACGAAGGCGAGTGTGGTCACCACGCTGTAGCCAAATATTTAGTGGCAAAAGCTTTTAGACATGGATTTTTCTGGCTTACAGCTCAGGCAGATGCCGAACAATTAGTCAAGACGTGCAAGGGCTGCTAAAACTACGCCAAACAAGCTCATGTTCTGGCTGATCAGTTGCGAACAATACCTATAACATGACATTTTGCGGTCTGGGGGCTTGATATGGTAGGACCATTTAAACAAGCTCAAAGTGGATTTACTCACCTCCTAGTGATGGTGGATAAATTCACAAAATGGATTGAGGCTAAACCCGTCACTAGTTGTGATGGAGCAACAACCAAAAGATTTGTCGAGGATGTTATAATCCGGTATGGTTATCCGCATAGCATTATCACGGACAATGGGAGTAACTTTTCTATGGGAGAATTGGCCGAATTCTGCAATGAACAAAATATCCGGCTTGACATTGCGTCAGTCGCACATCCACAGGCTAATGGACAAGTCGAAAGAGCAAATGGTTTAATCCTGCAAGGCCTAAAACCGAGACTCGAAGCACCACTACGACATGTTGCGGGGGCTTGGGCAGAGGAATTACCCTCTGTAATATGGAGTTTACGAACGACTCCAAACAGGTCAATCGGATACACACCTTTCTTCTTGGTCTATGGCGCAGAAGCAGTTCTTCCTAGTGATTTGATCCACATTTCTCCTAGAGTGGCTACATACATCGAAGAGGATGCCGAGATTTCTCGACAAAATGATCTCGACTTAGTCGAAGACGTTCGCGTCGTTGCTGAAATGAGATCAACAGCCTATCAGCAGAAGTTACGAGTATCATAGCTAGAGAGTCCGAAACAGATCCTTCAATAAGGGTGATTTGGTTCTCCGGCTTGTTCAACAAATAAAGCACAAACTTTCCCCAGTATGGGAAGGACCCTTTTTAGTTAGTCGAGTATTGCACAATGGTTCGTACTACTTAACTGACATGAGGCCACTCAAAGAAAGACCTGCTACTAAGAAGAGAAAGAGAGCTAGATGCAGTACAAATCCGGATGAGTTAGACAGACCATGGAATATTGCTCAGCTACGTCCCTTTTATTCTTAGTTTATCCTTCTTTGTAATCATACATATGTACATGTTCTGTGAGAAATAAAAGTCTTGGTTGCCTCGAATTTTTCTGAGAAGTTTTTACCATCTTATTTCCTAATGATCATGTCATAGTCAAAAATCCCTGAATACTTGAAAGTACTTTATGCTCATGTTTGTTCTAGTCTAGATTTCTGATTCTAAAAATGCTACCTTCGGGTATAACTCTAAAATTTCTAGTCTATACTTTAGTTATTTGTCTAATTGCCAGATGCGGGTATTTTCCGAGTAGTGAATTGTTGGTACTGGAAGCCGACTTTGTTTCCGAGTTTAAACTGGTTTAGCAATTGAGCTTCGTTGCTCGGTAAAGTTTCCATGCAGAAGGTTTAGCCGACTCACGAAAGGGACAAGGCGGAAAGCCAGATAAACAGTAAGTGTAGACGAAAAATTATAAGTGCTTATGTAAACATTTTAGGCACATAAAAATTTAATCCCAAAAGTGCTGAATAGATCAAAAGCTTAGCACTAGCAAAATTATAGTACTGCATATTTCTAGGCCCATCATGTTTCTCAGAATAATACAATTGTTTCTGGCAATCTATGATGCAGGAGGGGAGGAAGGAGCTGCCGGCTTGCTGGATACATCGCCTTGATATTGTTCCGAGATGTCCACATGCGAAATGGTGTGGTCATCGTCGGAATCTTCTGCTGATTCTTCGGGAGGCGGAGGCGGCGTGTCCACGCGGGTAAAGAAGGGAGTGTCGTAGCTGGTTAGATCAGCTACATGGCACCCATATCCGGCGCAGGAGTCCATGATTGCCTTGATGTCTTGCTCCTGTCCGTCTTCGTCCACTTTGCAGTACCCTCTGGTCACTTGCCATATCTCCATGCTTCCATGGTGGCTCATGACCATGGTGAGAGCGTTCTGCGCTGCGGATCGCGCGTAGGACATGTTCCAGTCTCGAACGAGCTGCGGCATCTCCAGAGACTTGTCCCGCACCTGAAAGTCCCGGACGAGCTATGCATATCCGTAATCTTGAGAGCTTCGCCAATATTCTCAAGGGATTGGCGGAAGTCATGAAGCAGGTCACCGACTTGGGTAAGCTGGTGGGTGCGAGGCTCGGCAGAAGTGGAGTCCGTCAAGTTCAGAGGACCTATACACAAAAACAGTTAAGAAAATCCGACATTGAAAGAAGTCAAAGAAAATAGACAAAACAGACAGATGGAACATACCAAAGATGACATCGTCAACTTTGGTCTTCTCTTCCCGAAGACTCCGGAGTTCAGCCCGGAGTGCCTCGGAAAGGTCCTTCTCTCTGCACAACTCATTATTGAGGTCCGAGATTTTCTGATCTTGAGCAGCAATCTTACGATCACGCTCGTCAGTAGCCATGGAGGAGGACTCGAGAACTTGAGTGATGCTCTTCTCATGATCTGCTTTGAGATTATCCGACTCTTGGCGAAGTTCCTTGTTCTCCACCACTAAGGTTTCGAGGTTCTCGACCTCTTCAATCATAGCGCAGGACTGTTTCACCAGCGCTGTAAGTCAAAAAGAACAATAGTTCAGTAAAAAAATCGACTATGAAAATGAGAAAGACAAGGTTTGAGTCTCGGAATGTTTACCTTCGGCCTCATCCTTGGCAACCTTAATTTCAGCATTCTTAAGTCGGAGAGCTTTGATCTCTCTCCACTTGTTGTAGAAATTTTTAACAAATCCTGGTTATAGGAATATACTTTCTGTAAGTCAGAATACCCAAAGTCAGAAGTCTACTAAAGACTCGGGCTAATATTTTTGCTAATATCAGCATGAGCCTTAGGGGCTACACTAGTTCATTCTTTGGCATCCTAAGGAAGCATAAACCCGGATTATATATCCTACTTCATGCTTGGGGGCTAGAGGATATGATATGAAATAAAGGAAAAACAGGAGTTAGAATTCCGACTTACATATTGTTCACGAGTAAGTTTATCCAAACTCGCAATCACTTCAATAGCAACCTTCTCGGCGAGAGTCAGAGGGACCACTGGCGTAGTTGGAAGCACACCGGTCCTTATCCTCTCGTCACGAAGACGCACTTGTGCAAGAAGGTCAGAGTGCTTGATGTCCTCTGCCTCTTGTGCTTCTTCTTCGGCAGATAGATTCCTTTTCTCCAGGCATTGCCTGGCCAGCCGCTGGATCTCTTCCGCAGATTTCCGGGACAAGCCAAACTTAGCAAGCCTCGGATTGCTGAGAAGGTTTTCGGCAAAGGTCTCTGCCGAGGGATCATTACCCGAAGAGGGTTCACCCTTATCTAAATTTGACTCACTCATGGTGACGTCAGTTTGCGATTCAAGGATCGCTGGCCCCGTTGAAGGAGCCGAATCTTCTGCGACAACCGACGACGGAGTAATCACCAGCGTTTGCAGAGGATTGGGGGGCAGGAGTTGGAGGAGCCACGACAGGAGAGGCTATGGTCAGCTTCGTCTGTCGGAGGGGCTTTGAAGAAGTTCCCTTCCCCTTACCCTTGATGAGCTGCTTAGCTCTGAGATTGTAATAGAATGGAAAACATTACATCTCGGAAGAAAATTTGAGTAAGGTACAAAGTCAGAAGTTGTGTTGAAAGTTACCTCTTCACGACATGCACCTCCTTTGTGCCAACATCCACTGTCGGAGCTTTGCGCTTCTTGGGCACAATGTCCAGCAATGGGACCAATTCCGCCTCTTGAGAAAACTCTGGAAGATATCCCTCGAGGGGAGAAAATTCTGACTCGGGGAGGTCAACAAGCTGAAAAGAGGAAAACATATCAGTATTGCGATATAACTTAAAGATTGAAACACATTAAAAGGTTTGTTGTTAGAAGCTTACCGGCACTACGGCGTTCTCTGCTGTGTGCATGTCCAGAGAAACCTCCGGGATCCTCCTCTCGATCTGCTCTCTTATCAGCCATTTAATCTGGCTTATATAACCTTGCGAGGTATAGGCTCTGGGGCTGATGCAGAGGGAATCTTTTTTGGACGACGTAATGGAATGCATCAGTCGGTCTCCGTGGTACTGAAGGGGTTGTATCTGGCGTGACACCCAAGATCGGACCAAGTCGGATCCCTTCAGTCCTTTGTGCTTTATCAAGTATTCAACCTGCCTCTTGGCGAGAAGCAGATCATCACTAAGATCCGGAGCGGCCTCGTCCCAACATAATTAAGACGCGGCGGCTCCGTCGATGAAAGCCGACAAAGCAGTGGCTTTGCCAGGAGCCGAAACATCCTTGTGATAAAAGAAAGTGGATGGCCATTGTTTGACTGAGTCACTGGCTAGAATCTTAGGATATGCACGCTCACGCCTAAGTGAAAAGCTAATTGTACCGGTAATATAAGGATTACCATGAGTGATAGAATTTCTCCGGACATGGAAGTAGTACCAGAATAAGGTAAGACTCGGCCTAATGCCGATAAATCCCTCACATAAAGCCGCATAGGCTCTCATCTCTAGGAGGGAGTTGGGGGGAAGATGGTGAAGTTGAACACCATAGTGATCTATCACCTCAGAAAAGAATTCTGATGGCGGGAATGACAAACCTCTGTCGAGGTGGGTGCGAAAGTGTACCCGCTCGTCGGCGCGTGGGTTAGGGATGGTCTCGCCGGAGCCGCTCCGCCAGTCGCCGGCGCGGAGGAGCCCTTCGGTCTCCACGCCACGGAGCTTCTCGTCGTCCAGCACATAGGGGATCCAAACCCCGCGATAGCTTTCCTTCTCCGCCGCCGCCGTCGTCGCCGCTGCCGCAACCAAGCTGGAAGATGAAGACGATGCCATTCTTCTGGAGCGCCGGTGATCTTAGATGGGAGGCGCTGGGAGTTTGGGAAGCAGGGGAGATCTGTGCGCGGGGATGATTTGGAGGAGAAGAAACAGCAAGGGAACAGGTGAAGAGAGGAGAAGGAGAATCCTCACCCCTTATATCCACCTAACCATGCCAAGATTCGTGCAAATGGTACTGTATAACCGCCACGCGTCGTGGATGGAACTGGGAAGGACCCACGCGATGATTACGTCGCCTCGATCTCCGCGTACGCATTGAAACGGCGCCTCGGTTCCGTGAAAGGCGGACCCACCAATGGTCGTGCTGACAGGATGTTTGTCAGATGACGTGACTTGACCATGACGAGTGTCAGATGACGTCAAAGACCAAGTTTCGGCTTAGTTTGAAAATCAAGCTGGAAAATCCGAGTAACATATTGATAGGTCTGACTTATTTTTTTAAGACCCGGATCGTATTTTTTATTGTGAAGTTTCAGGAACCTTTCAAGATTCTGCAAGCCAAAGATCAAGCTAGACGATGATAAATCCGACTTTGGATCTTGGAGACTTCCAGGGGCTGCTGTTGGGGATATACTTTCCGGGTATCCTCATAGTTCCTCGCTGACCAAGGTGGCCCACTTCGGGATAGAGCTTTTCTTCACGGGCGGCCCAGTCCGGGAGAAAAGACGGAGTCCAGTCCGGCTACAGGAAGGCCCAGAAGACTTACCGACTTAGGCCCATAGTGTTACTTGTAGTTCAAGATGTACTCTGTAACCAACTCTTTGTTGTAGACCGACTGATATCTCCTGTAAACCCTAGGTCGGATATCTGTATAAGACGTCCTAGGGAGAGCCTTTAGGGCACCTGCACCTACCCTCATAATCTACAAACTCACACAGGCGAACCCTTGTAACCCATATTCTGGCTCTACCGTATTACTGGATTGCTAGCAGGAGTAGGATCCGTCCAAAGCCGGCGGATTCGAACCTGCGTAAACTTGTGTGCTCACCGTCCCGGATTACCGTACGTCTCACACCCCTCTCGCCTGGACGCCTCGAGGACCCCCTCATGGCGTACTTGCCATCAATCCGACGACAGCGCATCGTGTGATTTTGATCACGGGGATATCACTTGTCGGAATGAGTCAAGTAGCATTGTTCATTAATGAGATTGAACATGACATGGTGATGTCATTGATCAGATATCGGGAAATGCAAGTATCGAGTGACAAAGGGAATAAGACACGACTGTCCCGGTTCAAACGACGAAAGATCTTCGTGGAACGCACAGGGTCACATGGCCATCCAGGTCCCTTTGTCGATCATTGGTGCGGGAGTGTCCCAACCATGTCTGGAGTGTTCCCGAACCGTGGGGTATCACGCTTAAGGGCTTGATGATGCTTAGAGAGTGTTTATAGGATCGGTAGAATCGCCGAAGAAAAGAAGAGAGAAAACCGGAAGGGTTTCGGTGAGTCCGGAGGATGTTCGGAGTGGAGGTGGAAGGTGTTCCATGACCATAGATGTTGAATAATATGTGAATGAATGTTAAATGTTGATTTAATCATTTATTTAATAAAGTGAAAATCAATTAAAGGTCAAAAATGCTTAATGGGCCAATTTCCGGAGGGAGAGGGCCCATTAGGGAAAGGAGAGAGGGAGAAGGGCAAGGGGGGCTGGCCGGCTGGGTCTAGCCCCCCGCACGGGGCCCACTAGGTGGCCGGCGGCCACCTCCTCCTCCCTCCCCTCCTTTAGTCCCACCCCAAGACTTTGAGGGAGGGTGTACCCCCTCCTCCCCCTATATATAGTGGGGTATTTGGCCTAGATAAATACACCCATAATCAATAAAGGTCTCCCCACTTTTGGGAGGACCTCCAATTGATATTTTATATCTCCCCTCTCTCTCTCGTGACCGTGGTCCCAAGTCTGGACTGCACGAGCGAGAGACATCTTCACCGTAGAGCGCCGTCACGCTGCGGGATTCGGAACCAGGAGCTCTACTTCCGCAACTGCTGCTGGATTAGGGAAGCGGGAGTCATCGTCAGGCACCGGACGTGCGTAACTCCCCGCAAGGTGTCACACTTGAGGCACTCAAGTCGTTGGAGCCAGAAGGAGCGCAAGGGCTTCATCACGACCTTGAGGTCGGCTTCGGCTCGTCTACATCAACCACGCTCTCCTGAGCATTGACAATGCTTTTCGGTCTTCAAGGGTAAATTCACGAAAAGCCTCTCCTGTTACTGTATTACTAATAGATAGGTCCTGGCAGCTTCAGGGGTTCAAGGGCGTAGGGTAAAATTTATTGTTTTCATACGCGGAACCCCTTCAGTGGTATCAGAGCTAGATCTATGCGTAGTAATGCTAGTACGGGTAGAACACACGAGATGTAGCGTGTGGGCATTGATCTTTTAGTTGTTACCCTCCCACGTGTACTTGTGTATACCACAGTAATGCTTGATGAAGCAGCCCCCAACCGACTTTACGCGTTCATTCACGAGACTGGTCCATGCTTGACATACGGCTTGTACCGTATGAAGTGGCTTAGGGGGGTGTCTGTCTCTCTCGCATTAGTTGGTATACCAATTGCAACGGAGGGCCCCGAAAGGGGTGTAGTAGAGACAACTACTTGATCATCGTTGTGCTGAAAGTTTGTAGGTAAGAACGGTTCTTGTGTGAAAGCCCATTCAGCCACGTAAAACATGCAAAGATAAAGTAGAGGCGTCTAACTTTGTTTTGCAGGGGGGCGTTGCTTTGTGATATGGTTGTGGCAAAGTTAAAGTGATTACCTTTTGTTATGTTGTAGTAGATAGTCACGAAGGTGACGGACTACCACGCCGGGAAGACACCGGTACCCTGGTGTCTACGGCGCCGGAACCTGGTGACGACGGATGGAGATCACAACGTGAAGGACCATATCACATAGAATTTACATTTAATGTTATTGTTTGTATGTCTTATTGTGTGCTAGTATTAGATACTCAGTGGTAGCCTAATAAGATGATCCCTGTTAAAATTACCAACGATTGTGTTCCCCCTTAGTGTGCACCACCAAGAAAGTTCTTCGGTATGAGGCGATCCAGGGTTACAGGCTTGGGTGTCAGACATATCCACGTTCGCATACAGTGGGTGTAAGCCATGTTGCACAACGAATACACTAAGGTTGAGTTGGCGAGCCTAGCACGCTAGAGAAGCGTGGCCTCGGAACACGGATGGTCAAAAGATCGAGCACGAGTCACATGAATGATGTGACCGATGTTTAGCGTCCACCCTTGAACCCACATTGATGGCCGTGACGATTAGGGGAGATGTGGCTGATAGGGGTCGTGTTATCACTAGGAACCCTTTTGGGGATAGGTGTAGATGGGACCTTTCGTGTTGACAATTGAATGGTTAGAAGGAGAGAAGCTCAGATTAGATGGATCGAACATCTCCATTTGGGTTGCCAGTCTCCATGTTCTCCTTAGCAAGAACAACGTGGTCGACTACATACTCGACGGGATGGATTTGGATCAGCCCACGGACCTTGAGACCCCAGAGGAGCGGAAAGACCGCTATCTCCATTGTCAGATGGCCTCCTATATTTCAGTTGTGATGCGTTTCGGAATGGTGGATGAGTTGTGGCCTTTCGTGGGTGATGTCAACCCTCGTTCGGTGATGCTACAGCTTAGGAAACATTTCGTGGAGCAGACACGCATTTGGGAACATGAGCTGGTGGGAGACTTCCTCTCCATTAAGATGGAGGAGAACTCATCACTGGACGACCACTTGGAGCACATGCATGATGTGTACATGAGGCCTGCATACTTCCTGGACGTCATTACATGCTCTTTTGCAAACACTGCTGTGCTGCGGTCGCTGCCACCAAGCTACCAAGCACAAGTCAGGACTTGCGTAATGAGGGGCGACGCGGAAACAATGGAGTCCCACCAGTTCATGACACATCTCAGGAATGTGTTGGTTGAACCAGATGTCGCCCAGGTCGTCAACAACAAAGGTATATATTTGATATACTGTTTTATAAATGTTATAATCTTGCAAACACATTTGCAGTGTTAAGTATATCTGATACTTGTTCTGTTTTGCTGAAAACAGGTCCTTCTGCATGAGAGGTGCTTGCTGGAGAGGAGGTGACGTTGCGTGTTGATGGCGAGCATGATGATGATGGCCAACGACACTCTCCCTCGACATTTATCATTTAGTTTGTGTTTTAAGATGATTTTTGTAATCAAGATATTGTGAACCTCTTTAGTATGTCTCACACTTCATGAGACGGTTATTCATATGAGTTTGTAACAAACAATTGTTATGCTTTTATAAATGTTTTCTATTCGTGTTCATATCTTGTTTGATTACTTGTGAATTATCCTCGTTGTTTGAAACTAATTGACAATGCACGAACATTTGTAAAACATTAAAATGCCTTGTTTAAAATACCCAACTTAATGATATGATCATTAATGAATGAAAAAACCATTGTTTAGATTCAAAGTTAAGTGATAATATGTGAAAGTCATTCGATTTCTTATCACATATAAATCATGCCTAAGTTCGGCAAAATAACTTGAACACCGTGTATTACTTAAATACAAAGTGTTTCATGAATTGTTAAATAGAATACATATTCGATGTATTGTGTTTTAACGAAAATGGCAATTATCATTAAATGATTGTTTAAATGTATAAAGAAGTTTACCAAAGGAAACATGAATATGAAACTATTTGATTTGATCAAAGTGTTTCATTAACAAAGGGTATAAATATAAAATAAAATCTAATTACTATGATTTGATCAATAATAATGAAGTTCAACTTTATAAGAATGGCATAAAAGTAATTGTGAAATGCAAAGTGTTTTGAAACGTCAAAATGCAGAGCATCACAATGTGATATTAGATATCAAAGGGGTTGAATAGAAGGCACCAAAAAAATCGTTGTAGTGTAGATGTAGAGACCATTAGTTAAATAGTTAGCACTCAATTAGAATGTAGTGAACCATTTGAATTCGTGAAAGTTTTGGGGTTATTCGATATAACCGAAACAATAGAGAATAAGTCCTTGTAGAGTATTTATTGGAAACTTTGAATACAAAAACCCATAGCTGAAACCAAAAGGGAAGCAAGATTCACATTGCTTGGATTTTGGTGCATTCTCGAGAAAGCTCTCTTTTAGTGATGTTTCTCAATTACGGAGCAAATGGGAAATAGTGTAAAACATGATGAAGATTCAAAATCCTGCATCAGAGTGTTGAGAAGCGCAACGGACAACGTTCCTGAATGATTCTCTTCATAAAGGAAAGAATCAATGATATTGATCATTGTGTTTTTCCCACTAGTGTTTTCACTACATGAAGTAGGATTCAAAATGTAATCGATATCTAGTATGGAGACATTTGTGAATCATTTGTCATGATTTTTGGAATATGACATACCTACGAACTACTAAGGAAATAATGGTAAACTAAAATTATGAGAAATCCTAATAGAAAAATCCCCTTGAGATTAGAAAGCAATTAGTTGCTGAATCTCACAAGTAAAAGGAGTTACTTGGAATTTTCCCAAATGACTGCAAAGCCATAGTAGGAAAAAGGGGTAAATGGCAAAAGCACAATTTTTCAGGTATTGGACAAATTCAAATGAATTTGATTCAAGTGTGCTGAATGTCTAGAGGATTTAAAACTAGTAGAGTACTAGTATCTCATGGTAAATCTCAAAATTTGATATTTGATCAAAGTTTTTGAAGTTATTCAAAATAGTAAGGAGATATGCAATTTGCATAAAATTGAGTGGGAGCTATGAAAGTCTTCCTGAAACAATATGTGATTGACATGTTTTTGAGTGAGAGCTTATAGGAGTAATCTTTTATATAATTAAAGTACATGACGGGCTACCAGAAAATAGAGAAATAGTCTAGAAAATCTCACAAAAAATAGAAATATCCAGCCATCCATTTAACTATTTATCCAGTGACAACCGATGGATATAGGAAATAATCTATTGACATTGAAGTTCACAGAAATTACCCACCAATACCACCCTACATAATTTTTTATGCCCCTTCGTTGTTTCTTCTCGCATCTAAAAAAAGTCAATTATATAGCCAACCCTAATACAGCCTCATGCACGCCGTCACCATCGTCGTTTTTGTCTCGGTGAGTTCGGTCGGCCGGCCGGCCGACCTCCACCAATTGATTGCAAGCACACGGGACTCTAATACGTATTTCAATCTCGCTTGCCCTATGCATGGATCGAAGCGATCCACCCGTGGAAACGGAGCCCAGCCAGAGCAACACAATTCATAGAGATAGCAGGTTATACTCCCACTGAATCGTCCTCTCGCACTGGACTTCAACAGCCAGGTTCCACCTCGACTCCATGTACATGCCCCTACCAGTACCTCTGGCTGCAACTCCCCATAATCCCACATTGGCTGAGGCGCACGCGGTGTTGTAATGCCCGTGCTTCAATCCAGATGAAGACCGTAGAAAGACTACTAGGGTTCCAGCCTAGGATTCTCAAATTAGGTGCTCAAATTACTATCAAGGTTTGTGGAAGAGAACTTGCATGTAATGGATACCCGTGAGATGCAGCGATTGGCAACGAACTGTGACAAAGCTTCCCAGGTACATGGTCACACGCTTGATCTTTTGCCGCCAGTGGTACAAGTAGTTGCAGCAGCCTAATAGAATAACGGCGATTGGTGATTTTTTTTAATATGCTGCCTTACAAGTAAGGTACAAAGGATGAGCTAGCCTGTTGTATTGCCGTGCGCTGGTGCGCATAAAAAAATTGCAAACTGTTGTAAAATTCATCATCAACGTACAGTATTGTACTGTTCCAAAGAAAATATTAGTATGCCCTAGCCCTACTTATTTGGTGATCAATTTTTTATGTTTATCTCTATGATTTGTGCAATATATCATTAGTTTCTCTCATCATAATTTGCCATAGTTAGATTTTAGTAGCACCTTTTGCAACTGCGTCGGAAATCAATAACTAATAGAAAATCGTTTTCACATAAAGATTTTTGGTATGTATGATTTCTGTATTACATACGATTTAACACTCACAGTTATGTATTGTCCCTCAAAAGTATTTATATTGTATATTTCTTCTTCAGGTTACCTGTATTCTCCGAAGAAGGTACAAGTACAAGGAATTAGCAAAACATGATATTTTGACGAGGTCAACACTACAAAATTTTGAATTGGCTTATTCTGGGTCGGATTACTTGCTAAGGAGGTATGAAATATCACAATGTCATTTCCACTTACACACTGAGTACTTGGATCTAATTGACATGCGATCTCATCAATTGTTTCTCAGTCGCTACAGAAATCGTGTTTTATTTGTTGCATGATACGTAAACAAATACCATCTGTATTTTATCCGTAAACTACTAGGTAACTGTAGAATATTTTTTGGTTTATCAACTATTCAATCATAATAGTTTGATGTCCTTATTTTTGTTCAGCAATGAGGTTTCGACATGCTAAATATGAAAACTGCGTCTGCAACATCATCAAGATCGTTTTGGAAACTTGATTAATTAGTTATAATACAAAAGGAAGAAAACCTAGAAAAGGTGCAGAGAAAGCAAGAATAGCAAAAAGGCTTAAGTTAAAAATAAATAAGAAGAGGCATCTCGAACAAATAGTTTTAAGAAATCCCTTGATGTAGAATACAAGAATACATAACAAAATTAGATAAACGAAAAAAATGCACAAAAGGTCCTTTTTATCGAGTTTGTTCTGTGATTTAATTTTCTTGATTTTTTATTAAAAATATTATTATGGGATTTATTTTCGTCAAAAACCCATACATGTGACACAATTAGCCATTTTCTTTTCAACCATAAAATGTCAGCCGATAGATTGTGTACCCTTAAATTATGTTCTGGAGAAATTACCCACCATTGCCATGATTAAAAGTTGAGTCCTACCTCTCAAAACATGAATAATTTTCCTCTTGTATCCTTATCTTTCAGGAACATCACAAGCCCATGGTGGCCACCCTACCCATGCTAATCTACTCGCCCCCAAAATAACTCTTGAGCCGCCCTCCTTATGGAGCTGCCACCGTGCTGCAACGTAACTCCGATTATCCACGAACGCTCTATTCTCTTTTTTACTCCCAGACATGATTTTACTGTTACTTGGACGAGACAGAGAGATCGCCAGAGAGAAATCACACTGAAGCACAAGTCTTCTAAGCAAGCATGTTGTGTACGGGTCTTCTAGGCAAGCATGATGCAACTAACTTGGTACGTGATTGATTGTACAACAATGCAACTTGATCGGCGAGGTCACGTAACTAATTTTATTCGTTGTTGTTCTTCGTGGGCTCTCCTTCCATTCGCTGTTGTTGTTCCCTGTTTCCTTTTTATTGATCTTTAGATAGCCTATCTTGGATCAATTTCGATTCCTTCATCAAATGTTGCATCACATCCACGCCCATGTGGCCGGCCGGCCGCAGTATGAGTGCTTGATCGATGACTTACATGCTTTATATATATTTATATATTTCAATACTGTTTGCAAAGATTAGGAGGGCATAACAGCAGGCATAACAGATTGAGGAAACGTGCATATACAGTTGATTTTGATTATTTGAAGGAACATGATTAATGATTAGTGGATACATAGCTTCTTTTCTTATAATGGAAATTGTTTTGGCTGCTTGATTTATCTAAGACAAGTTCTTCTAGATAAAACTTCCACTTTAGTTCCCGTTGTTCACGTTCATCTGATCGCAACTTACTACAAGTTGGAATACAACAACGAGGACCAGCCGCATAGGACGATATTTTGTCTACGAAATTATTTTGATTAGAAGAAAATGAAGTATGTTGATCCAAGAAATTTATTATGATACAACAGTTCCGGTACATGCCGATTCATCATTTTTGGCAAGCACATGGTTTTAAGATTGCTAAAGGATAAGATCCAAATGCACATGATTTTCATGTTCGCCGCAAAAGAATCAAGAATCAAGGTCAAATAGTTACATTGATAAAACATGCTAATTAGTTTTTGGTTTGGGATTATTCATCCTTAATGATCGGCATAAGTTATCTATTAGTTTCTAAGTAAGCACAAACAACATTGAATTTTGCTTTTGTTGTTCAATTGCATTCATGTGAAGGATAGCTATACCTTACTTTGATTTGACAATTCAATTTAAAATCTTAATTCTCATTTGTGTAAATAATACAAATATTAAAACAATAAAAAATAAAGCTATTCACTTTATTTGACACATGCTTAAATATAATGCAAACATTTTATTGGATGCCACCACGATTGGTTTCATTTTTTAATGTGGAAAACATTGAAGGCATAAATAATTATATAATTGTAAAAATCGAATGAATCATAAGTCAATGGTGTTAGAAACTTGCATACTATTATTTGTTATAAGTATTTTCTAGCATATTAACATTATCTTTAGGTCTGTAGGATTGGCTCTAATATCGAAAAACTCCATGTTAGTAATTTAGTTTGCAACTCTATATCCCAACGATAATGCTCATAAGTTTTAGTCTTATTTTCAGTCATAAAAACGAATAAAGATGATGCCTGCGCGAATGCGCGGGCCACTGTGCTAGTTCTTAAGTATGTTAAGAATAAAAGGCGCAAATACTTATAAATAATGATTTATAAGATGTAGAAGTTGATAATAAACTGTACTATGATATTATGTAGTATTCCTTAAGGGATTCTGAAAGGGGTTTCAGAATAGAAGTTAATTAAGGAACTGATCCTTGATAACTCAAATTAGGAATAGTATTAAGTTTGACAACAATGGCTAAAAGAAATAAAAAGGATGATCGTCATCCACTATGTTAAAGACATAGGTTCTATCTTAGTAAACCATGATGATAACTTAGCATAATATGGGATCCAATAAGGAATATTTAAAAGTGATTAAGTTTGAATCACATAACGTTGAGCTAAGTTTGTCCGCAGTGTCTGAATAGAGAACTGTAGACATGTTTTCCAAATCCATTAAGGATGACGTATTTTAAAGCATAAAGGGTTATATTATAAGGGAATATGTTGGAAACTCCTGTAGATACCAATTAAAGTCAAGTAGGAAGCGAGGTGAACAAAGACATCGAAAGTTGCACAGAGTGCACTAGTGTTTCGATGAATACATTTATAATAATAGGTAAGGGTACCATCTAAAGTGTTGTATAATGTTATGGCGGGGCTAGTTCGCTTTTAACGTAGAATGATGTGTCCCAGGGCACAATGCCATGAGAAAGCCCTCAAGATTGATCTAACGTCACTGTAGGCTCCTGAAATTAGGCCTTGTTCTGCTACCATAGCAACAATGCATACATACAGATGCTATCATGTGATGATAAAGTATTAATGTCAATTAAGGTGACATTAGTAAGTTGCAAAGGATTTGGGACTGTAAAGTACAGACCCAAGACTCAACCTCTTCCATAAGCAAGCATGTTCAAGGTACCGGACATATGGTGCCAAAGATTAAGGACAAATGCAGCTAGTGTATTTGTAATCTAGTGCACGTGGGAGACTGTTGGAAATATGCCCTAGAGACAAATAGTAGTAAGGACTATTATCATATTTCACATAGTTTATGATTAATTTTTATATCATGCTATAACTTTATTGAGTGGAAACATCAATACACGTGTGATATATAAACAAACCAGGGGTTCCTAGTAAAACTCTAGTCACTGGTTCATTGGTCAATAGATGATCATGTTTCCTGATCATGTGGCATTTATGCCAGTTGGAAATGAGGTCATCTCATTCTGAGAATGAGATGATGAACCAATACCCAACCTAAACATCGTGACCCGATCATGTCACGAAGTTCAAGTTACGATGATTAGAAAAGGATCCTCGTAGACTATTCCTTAGACCGTGAGGCTATATCAATCACTGTATCCCGAGAGTGCTTAGATAGCATCAAACGCCATCTGGTAATACGGTGGTTATAAAGGTGTGTTCAGGTACTTGGAGGAAACCGTAGAGGCAATATATGTCAAGAGAGGGGTTTGTCCGTCCATGTGACGGGAAGATACTCAAGGGCCCACTCGGAGAAGGTATATCCAATAGCTGCGCAGCGTGTGATTTTGATCACAATGATATCACTTGTCGGAACGAGTCAAGTAGCATTGTTCAGTAACGATATTGAACATGACATGGTGATGTCATTGATCAGATCTCGGGAAATGCAAGTATCGAGTGACAAAGGGAATAAGACACGACTGTCCCGGTTCAAACAACGAAAGATCTTCGTGGAACGCACAGGGGTCACATGGCCATCCAGGTCCCTCTGTCGATCATTGGTGCGGGAGTGTCCCAACCATGTCTGGAGTGTTCCCGAACCGTGGGGTATCACGCTTAAGGGCTTGATGATGCTTAGAGAGTGTTTATAGGATCGGTAGAATCGCCGAAGAAAAGAAGAGAGAAAACCGGAAGGGTTTCGGTGAGTCCGGAGGATGTCCGGAGTGGAGGTGGAAGGTGTTCCATGAACACGGATGTTGAATAATATGTGAATGAATGTTAAATGTTGATTTAATCATTTATTCATAATTATTTAATAAAGAGAAAATCGATTAAAGATCAAAAAGGCTTAATGGGCCAATTTCCGGAGGGAGAGGGCCCATTAGGGAAAGGAGAGAGGGAGAAGGGGCAAGGAGGGCTGGCCGGCTGGGCCTAGCCCCTCGCGCGGGGCCCACTAGGTGGTCGGCAGCCACCTCCTCCCCCTCCTCTCCTTTAGTCCCACCCCAGGACTTTGAGGGAGGGTGTACCCCCTCCTCCCCCTATATATAGTGGGGTATTTGGCCTAGATAAATACACCAATAATCAATAAAGGTCTCCCCACTTTTGGGAGGACCTCCAATTGATATTTTCTCTCTCCCCCTCTTTCTCTCGTGACTGTGGTCCTAAGTCTGGACTGCGCGAGCGAGAGACATCTTCACCACAGAGCGCCGTCGCACTGCGAGATTCGGATCCGGGAGCTCTACTTACGCAAGTGCTGCTGGATCGGGGAAGCGGGAGTCATCGTCAGGCACCGGACGTGTGTAACTCCCCTAGAGGTGTCGCACTTGAGGCACTCAAGTCGTTGGATCCAGAAAGAGCGCAAGGACTTCATCACGACCTTGAGGTCGGCTTCGGCTCATCTACATCAACCACGCTCTCCTGAGCGTTGACAACGCTTTTCGGTCTTCAAAGGTAAGTTCGCGAAAAGCCCCTCCCGTTACTGTATTACTAATAGATAGGTCCTAGCAGCTTCAGGGGTTTAGGGGTGTAGGGTAAAATTTATTGTTTTCATACGCGGAACCCCTTCACCTCCTTCCCGAGCTCTCCCGAGCCGCACTGAAGCAACCGCCCTGCCGCCGGAGGCAGAGGTATGCCCGCGCCACATCCCGCCTGTCCCCACTCTGGCGACTCTCTCTCCCTCCTCCTCCGTCCCTCCCCCTCTGTGTTCCAACCTTGTGGCCACCCTCTCCATGCTGCCCTCGGCGCCTCCATCTCTAGTCCAGCCCTAACCCTAGCGGCGGCCTGAGGCAGCGGAGGGTCAACGGCGGCGGACCAAGATAGAGGGCGGGGAATGTTGTTGCCGTGCCCTCTCTGTCCTCCTCCTTTCCCCGACCTCTCAAGTAACGCATGCTTGTGAAATTATTTTGTCAAAACTTCTCATGTTTACTACTTTGAACTACAGATTACCTAGAGTTTTGAGTGTAGTTGATTCCAATTCAGGTATAATATCTACTCTAGTTCTTGTATGACTACTGTGAATTTTTTCCTCTACTCTAGTTCTTGTATGATTATCGTGTGATTTTATTCATACGTACACATGTATAGTTGACCCCTTTTGTACCTACTATGAAAATGAGTATCACGTCATATGAATATTCATGTTTATAAATGGTGTATGTATTGTAGCTTTGTCATGTCTCACTTAGACTTGGTTGCTTTCATTACCGAAGAGAATAAAAGAAGAAAAAGAAAATGGATATTGTTGACAAAGGATTATTTTGAGATGTCATGCCTTGCTTTAGCTTATCTTAGTATGCAAAGGGCTCCAAAGGATCTAGGATGCTTCAATGATGACAAGGAGAAGGTTGCATAGAGGAAGTATATATTGAAAAAAACTTATAATGGGTCCGAGACAATATGCTATGACAAGCTGCGCTTAACTAAACGAAACTTCCATGATCTTTGTGCTATGTTGTGTGAGAAGTGTGGTCTAGAAGATACCACGTTTGTGACAGTAGAAGAAATTCTTGCTATGTTCCTACAACTTCTTGGGCATGGAATTAAAATGAGAATATTGGGAGGCACTTACCAGCGGTCTTTAGAGACTATTAGTAGGCACTTCTCAACTATGTTATAAGCCATCCTTTCTTTAACTGGTGAGTTCATCAAGCTTCCTGATCCTTCTGTTAACCCTCCTAATGATTACAAATGGAAGTGGTTTGGCGATGCATTGGGAGCACTAGATGGATGTCATATTCCTGTGTTTGTTAATGCCGCCGACAAAGGGAGGTATAAGAACAGAAAACAAGAAATCACCACTAACATGCTAGGTGTGGTTGACTGGAACATGAAATTTCTCTATGTTCTACCTGGTTGGAAGGGCTCGGCTTCAGACTCACGAGTGCTAAAAGATGCTATGAGAAACGACCGTTGATACGTCCATTTTGCATCACTATTCTATGTCATAATACACTGTTATTCATTGATATATTTCGTATTGAGAGGTGATACTTATGTTATTTCATCTGTTTTTGCATGGTTGATGACTTTTGGAGCATGGACCGCTGCAGTCAAGATTCTGATGGAAATGGTGCTGTTTGGAGGAAAAATTCGCGAAGATCAGAAAATCCGGGAAAATACATGGAAAATCCTATTTTTCCAGAAGACGAAGGAAGCCAGAAGGGGGCCGGAGATAGGCCACAGGGCGCCCACACCACCCCCTGGCGCGGGCTAGCCTAGGCCGCGCCACCAGGTGGTGTGGCCACCCTAGTCCACCCCTGCCACTCCCCTCTGGCGTATATTATCCTCCAAAAACCCTAAGACTTGGGGAGCAACCACAGAAAGATTCCACCGCCTCTGCGGGGCAGAAAACACCGAGAGAGAAAGATCTCTCCGGCAGACAGATTTCTGTCAGGGGAATTCCTTCCCGGAGAGGGGAGATCGTCGCCATCAACACAACCATCAAGCTGGACTTCATCGAGATCATCATCATCATCATCTACACCACCATCACCATCAGCACCCTCATCACCATCTCCATATTGCTGTAACAATTGCGTTGAATCTTGCATAGTTCATAGGGGAAACTTTCCCGGTGTTGATTACTCTTTGTAGTTGATGCTATTGAGTGAACCATTGAATTATTTTTTATGTTAAGATTGTTATACATCATTATTCCATCTCTGATTATGATCCATATGATGTCTTGTGAGTAGTTCGTTTTGTTCTTGAGGACATGGGAGAAGTCATGTTGTTAGTAGTGGAGTTGTGTTGAGAAAGATTCAATAGTTTGATATTTAAGTTGTGGTGTACTTCTTCTAGTGGTGTCATGTGAACGTCGACTACATGACACTTCTCCTATATGGGCCTAGGGGAATTCATTGTGTATTTGGCTACTAATCGTTGGGGTTGCCGAAGTGACAGAAACCTGAACCCCCGTTAGGAAACCATTGCACAAGGGACATAAGGGTCTTAGAGTTTAAAGCTGTGGTTAGGTTTCTACCTTAATTACTTTCTTGTACTTACGGATGTTTGCAAGGGGTATAATCACAAGTATGTATTAGTCCTAGGAAGGTCGGTACATTAGCACAGGTTCACCCACACAACACTTAGCAAGCTAAAGAAGATTAATCAACTATATGAAGTGAAAGCACTTGACATTCTTCCCATGTGTCCTCGAGAACGTTTGGTCATCTTAAGTAATACAACCGTCTTGTCCTTTGCTGCATAAAGGATTGGGCCACTTGTTTCATTTATTCCTACTCTCCTTTATTTACTCGTACTTTGTTTACTTGCTTTATTGAAAACCCCTAAAAATCTGTTTGCTAAGTATTTGCAAAGAATTCCTTATCCATACCACTAGCCAGCACCTTCTGCTCCTACTGCGATACACCCCCTATACTTGTGGGTCATCAAGACTATTTTCTGGCATCGTTGTCGGGGAGTGAAGCGCTATTGGAGAGTGGAACTGGTAAAGGAAACTTCTACTGTGAGTATTGTTTACTGCTATTAGTTGCTTTATTTCTGTTATGGATAATTCGCTGAGTTTCTTATTTGGTAATGCTACTACCACTGCTAAGGTAGTAGATGAACCACCACCTGCTAAGAATGATGCTTTCAAAATACCTACACGAATTATTGATCGTGTTATGGATAACTACTATGTTGGGGATGGAACTGTCCATCCCGGTGATCATTTACTCTTTATACACAAATTATGCGGGTTGTTGAAGTGTGCAGGTATTACTATAGATCAAGTTAAGAAGAAGTTATTTTCATTATCACTGAATGGAAGAGCTGAGGAATGGTATAAGCTGCTGAAGAATGGTCAAGCTCTGGAATGGGAGGAAATAGTGCCTCTCTTTTATTCAAAGTTTTATCCTCCTAGTGAGATTCATAAAGATCGGAATCAAATATACAACTTTTGGCCTCTTGATGGAGAGAGTACAACTCAAGCTTGGGGGAGATTGAAGTTACTAATGCTCAAATGTCCCATTCATGAGCTCCCCAACAATATTATTATCAATAACTTTTATGCAAGGCTTTCTCTACATGATAAGGATTTATTGGACACTTCTTGTGCTGGATCATTCACTCGCATGGAAGAAGAAGCTAAATGGGATCTTCTAGACCGTATTCAAGATAATGATGAAGCTTGGGAGAATGACAAAGGTAGAAGTCTGGTATAAAGTATGATTATGAATGCATTGAATCTTTTATGGGAACTGATGACTTTCAAAATATAAAAAATGCTTATGGTCTAGACTCTCAAGCTATTGTTTCTTATTTTAAGGCTTTTGCTTCCTACATTGAAGTGCCTAAAAAGAAGTCGAATAAGTATCATGAACCTTATAAAGATGTTGCTAAGAGTGTTCCTGCAAGAAATACTGAAGTTTATACTACTAATCATGTCTTACCTGAACCTTATATTGAGAAAATGCCTTTCCCAGTTAAGATGAAGGAACACTCTATGATAGCTAGTATGGTTAATGAAAGTACAAGTAAAGCTATTGAACCTGATAAACAAAAGGTTGATGAACCTATTATAGCAAATGTGAAAGACTTTGTTACTAAATACGTAGAAAAGGGACACACTATCCTTTGTAAGGATACCTCTAATATTGTTTCACATAGTAGTGTTATGAGAGATAGTATTCATGTGTTTTCTGTTAGAATAAGTGATCATTGCTATGATAGTTCTTTTGATAGTTATATTGTTAAGTTTATGCATGATACTGAAAGTTATTATGAGAGAGGGAAAAGTGTTCTTATGCATCTCAATAATATCAATTTTCCTCGTTTTATGCTGAAAGTCTTTATGTTGCACTTGTTTAGCCTTCTTATGCAAGTAGCCTCTGGTTTCAAAAACTTGTTTGTTTACAAAATTCCCTTGCATAGGAAGTGGGTTAGACTTAAAATGTGTGTTTTTGCTTCTTAATGCTCTTTTTCACTTCAATTCATATTCCTATGTGAGCATCTTCAAAATTATCATGCCCATCTTAATAGCTATAAAGAAAGAGCTTTTTGGGAGACAACCCAATTTATTTTTGCTTTCAGTTTGTTTTTGTTTCTTTGAGTCTTGAAAGTTATTACTTCGTTAATAACCTCTCCTTATCCGTTTTGTTTGGTTTTTTGTCAAGATCAACCTCTAATGAGAGAGAAGTAATATTTGGGGAAGTTGCTGTCCCGAAACAGATTTTTGTGCTTCAGCGTAAACATTCGTGAGAGTTCTATGTATGTCTGATTGATCTGTAATTTTTTGTGCTTCTGCCCCAGGTTGTTATTTAACTTTCGTTAGTTTTGCACTTTTTGATTTGAGCAACAAAAGATTTTCGAAAAAATTTATCTTTACCTGCTGGTCTGTTTTGACAGATTTTGCCACTCTTGCATTTGCTTTTTTAATCGATTTCCTTTTTGAATTCTTTTTGGATTTTCGGAAGGAGTTTCTACTGTAACTTATGTTTTGATGGATTTCAGTTGAAGTTGGACTCAAAAGTTTTTATCACTTCATATATACTAATGTTGCTAATGAGAACTGTGTGGAGTTTTCTTAGAAAGAAATTTCTAGGTAATGGAGATAATGGTGCAATAAGGAAGAGAAGGGTTTTATGACTCACAGTAAGTGTATGAAGATGAAGATATTGATTTTATTCAAGTGGTGCCTCTGGAAGAATATATCAAAGACCAAATTCAGAGACCTGCAGACTCCGTTTTCAAATAGGTAACAGTTCTAGAACTACTTTTGTAAGCTTAGAAGCACGATGGTGTCCGCCAAGGACAAGGGGAAGGAGCCTATGGAGGAAGATCTCCAAGACCCCAAGCAGGGGCTGGTACCTTTAGTCACTTGCCCTGCATCAACGGAAGCCCTACGAGTCACTAAGGAGTTATGCGATAAGTACCGAGACTTGAGGAGGAAAGTGGACATGCTTCAATGGGAGAACAATAGGCTTCGCGAGATGCTGGAAGATTTCCTCATGTCAACTAAGAAAATATTACCACCACCACTGAAGGAGTAATTTGTCATCAGGTTTGGCATCCCCTTGGTTTGTTCCAAGCTTGGGGGAGTGCCGCGGTATCACATCACTTTCTTCTATCTTTTTACCTTATTTGCAGAGTCATATCATGAATAGAGAAGTTATTATGTAGGATGGTTTGCATTATGAAAGTGTCCCCTCTCTCGTTAGATATGTATCCCTTGGTGTGAGTTTCCGTTATGGAATATTAATGAGAAGTTCTATCATTTACTCTTTTGCATAGCTTATATTAGTTTTCAATTCATGGTTATATGATTGACCTTGTTGTTAGTATTGGTATCACTTTGGGATCATTGAGTTAATTTAATTGGTTTTGGCAAACCTGGCTCGGTCAGTAGCAACACTATTTTTGAGAGTTGAATGAAAAAGATAGAAGTACTCTAAAGAAAAATAATTTCATCATCCTTATTTCTTGATTTGCTCATAAGTCTAGTATTCCCTAGTTAAGATCTTTTGTGCTTCCAAGGAAGATTGCATGTTTGTTTTTATCACTTGTATGTTTGTTTGTTTCCTTCAACTCTTATACTTGCTACCCAGCCTTGCTAGCCAAAACCTTGTAGTGAGAGGGAATTGTTCTCGTGCATCCAATCCTCAAAACCAAAACCTATGCCATTTGTGTCCACCATATCTACCTATTAGCACTATTGCTATTCCAAGTAAATTTTTGTTTTATCTACCTCCTAAATTAAACTTGTTATGTGAAAACTAGTGATTAAAGCTCTCACGAACTTGATGGCACACTTTACTTTCTTGCACTTAATAAACTTGAACCATTGTGCTCACCTATGTTGCGTATATGCTTGCGCTTTGTAAGTTGTGAATTAGCAGAACCATGTTGTCATGGGGAACGCTTTCAACATTGCACTGGTACTTTGTACCTAGTTGATATCATGTTCTTTTGTCTATGGATGTCGTCGGTGTGAAATGAAAGGGGAGCTTGTAAGTCCATGGAGTTATGCATGTGTGATAGAGAAACTCCTGGGCCGCTGGTCTAATCCATGCTGACATGGTGGAAACCTGCAGCGTAACCATAATGAGCTGTCTATGAAGCATTCTTCTTATAAAAAAGAGTCCTATATTGAGAAAAAATAGAAAAGAGAGAAAAAAAGAGATTATGAAAAGAGGAAAGAGAGAAAAAAGGACCATATTCCCATGGTAAATAAGAAGATTGCTGAGATGCTCGTTGTCTGCTTGCCTTGTCATTTTGATATGGGGATTCTTCCGTATCATCGGCCAAGGGGTACCCCGTTGGTGGTTCTCTATGATACACATATACTTACGATGACAAGAACTTACCGGTGACTAAACTTGAGTACCATGAGGAGTGGCCCTCGTATACAAGGGACATGACATTTCTAACTTATACTTTGTCAAGCATGTACACCATAGTTTGTTCACTTTAACCTTAATCACTTCAAGATGCTTATGATAGGGGAAATGAGAGCTGAAAGCTACAAGTACCATAATTTTTGGAAGCTTTTTATGAGACTTGAATCCCTACTTCCTTTTATAAAAAGCCTTTCTTCCAGCATTATATTGAGTCTCCACCTTCTACCTTTATGCACCTACTTTGAGAGCATAGTGGCCATTCTTAGTTCTATGCGACTAGTTGATTGATGCATAACTTGATATTGCTTGCTTGAGTAGCATGAGGAGCGACCCTCGTATTCAAGGGACATGAGATTCTTAACTTACAACTTGTCAATACATATCCTCATATTTGATCACTTTAACCTTAATCACCTAAAGATGCCTATGATAGGGGCAATGAGAGCTGAAAGCTAGTAAGTATCATAATTGTTGGGAGCTCTTTATGAGACTTGCAATCCCTGCTTCCCTCTGCCTAGGGCCTTTCTTTTACTTTTTAGTTGAGTCAGTAAACCTACTCCCTTCTATCTTAGAAAGTATTTTGAGTTGTTGTGTTTCATTCATTCATATGATGATTTATTCAATCATGTTGCTTATGTTCCTTGTTTTGCACATTGCTCTTATCTTGGTGTTTACTACTCTGAAAGCTATCATTGAAAATCAGTTATTTGTGAACTCCAGCAAATTATCAACTATTCTTCGACCAAGAGCTAAGTTTGCCATTACCAATTATGATTTACTTCATGTATCTTTATTGTGTTTCCTTTACTCATTACAAGTTGAGTTATATAATAGTGAGTTTTCTTCTATTATGATCTATGTATTTGATGAATGTGATGCTTCTTTTCCGTATTCTTTTATCGACTCTTCACTCCATAAACCTGAGGCCATGTTTATTGAGCTCAGTTTCGCTTGGGGACAAGCGAAGTCTAAGCTTGGGGGAGTTGATACGTCCATTTTGCATCACTATTCTATGTCATAATTCACTGTTATTCATTGATATATTTCGTATTGAGAGGTGATACTTATGTTATTTCATCTGTTTTCGCATGGTTGATGACTTTTGGAGCATGGACCGCTGCAGTCAGGATTCTGATGGAAAAGGTGTTGTTTGGAGGCAAAATTTGTGAAGATCAGAAAATCCGGGAAAATACATGGAAAATCCTATTTTCCAGAAGACGAAGGAAGCCAGAAGGGTGGCCGGAGATGGGCCACAGGGGGCCCACACCACCCCCTAGCGCGGGCCAGCCTAGGCCGCGCCACCAGGTGGTGTGGCCACCCTGGTCCACCCCTGGCACTCCCCTCTGGCGTATATTATCCTCCCGAAACCCTAAGACTCGGGGAGCGACCACAGAAAGATTTCGCCACCTCTACGAGGCGGAAAACACCGAGAGAGAAAGATCTCTCCGGCAGACAGATTTCTGCTGGGGGAATTCCTTCCCGGAGAGGGGAGATCGTCGCCATCAACACCACCATCAAGCTGGACTTCATCGGGATCATCATCACCACTATCATCACCATCAACACCCTCATCACCATCTCCATATTGCTGTAACAATTGCGTTGAATCTTGCATAGTTCATAGGGGAAAGTTTCCCGGTGTTGATTACTCTTTGTAGTTGATGCTACTGAGTGAACCATTGAATTATTGTTTATGTTCAGATTGTTATACATCATTATTCCATCTCTGATCATGATCCATATGATGTCTTATGAATAGTTCGTTTTGTTCTTGAGGACATGGGAGAAGTCATGTTGTTAGTAGTGGAGTTGTGTTAAGAAAGATTCAATAGTTTGATATTTAAGTTGTGGTGTACTTTTCTAGTGGTGTCATGTGAACGTCGACTACATGACATTTCACCTATATGGGCCTAGGGGAATGCATTGTGTATTTGGCTACTAATCGTAGGGGTTGCCGGAGTGATAGAAACCCGAATCCCTGTTAGGAAACCATTGCACAAGGGACGCAAGGGTCTTAGAGTTTAAAGTTGTGGTTAGGTTTCTACCTTAATTACTTTCTTGTACTTACGGATGTTTGCAAGGGGTATAATCACAAGTATGTATTAGTTCTAGGAAGGTCGGTACATTAGCATAGGTTCACCCACACAACATTAGCAAGCTAAAGAAGATTAATCAACTATATGAAGCGAAAGGACTTGACATTCTTCCCATGTGTCCTCGAGAACGTTTGGTCATCTTAAATAATACAACTGGCTTGTCCTTTGGTGCATAAAGGATTGGTCCACTTGCTGCATTTATTCCTACTGTCCTTTATTTACTCGTATTTCGTTTACTTGCTTTATCAAAAACCCCTAAAAATCCGTTTGCTAAGTATTTGCAGAGAATTCCTGATCCATACCACTAGCCAGCACCTTCTGCTCCTCATTGGGTTCGACACTCTTACTTATCGAAAATACTGCGATACACCACCTATACTTGTGGGACATCAACCGTTAAGATGCATTTGTTGTACCGCGGAGTACGAATCGCCTATGACACATAGGTGCTGCTTTGAAGCTGTGGACAGGAGTATGAGGGATGTTCTATCCGTAGACGACAAATCTGAGAAATCACTTCCTTTTGGTGGTAAAATAGTGGTGTTGGATGAAGATTTTAGACAAGTATTATCGGTTGTAGAGGGTGCAATTAGGGCTGAGATAATTAATTCCTCTCTTAATAGATCACCATTGTAGCAACATCTCACTCTGCGTATGCTCCAGGAGAACATGAGGTTGTCTAATCCAATGTTGTCTGTAGAGGAGAAAACTGAACTAGATTTATTTGCATGTTGGGTACTTCGTATTGGTGATAGGACAGTTCCTATGGAGGATCGAGGAGAAGAGTTGGTTCCTTCCTGGCTTTCTTTGCCTCACAACTATGTGTCTGCTATTACTGGAGAAATATATGATTCATTTGGCAAAAGTTTCTCTGATGTTTCTTATCTGGCCGACCGTGCAATAGTGTGCCCTACTAACATGATCACCAACAAAATTACCGATGTACTCTTCTCTATGGTTCCCGGAGATGCAACAGTCTTCGAGAGTTTAGATGCTATTTGCAAATCTACTGATCATATAGCTGATTCTGATCTATTATATCCTCCAGAATTTCTTCATAGGATTGAGCCTCCAAAAACATACTATTTCATTGAAGGTTGGAGTTCTAGTCATGCTTTTACGCAACATAAATCAGTCTATCGGGCTCTGTAATGGTACCCCGTCTACGAAACTGGGTGAATGGGTTCGTGAGGCCAAAATAATGACTGGAAGTAACATATGCGAGTATGCAACATACAAAGGATTGTGTGCACGCGTCTACATGATGGCCTTTTACTTTTTTTTGACCGTGAACTTGCATTATAGAAGAGGGGAAAATGATCCAGTTAATAAGGAAAACTGGACCTAAAAACCATACATCAAGCGGTTAAAAACCTGGCAAAACCACACACTACAACTCATGGCACATCATCTGTACCAGATAAAAGAGCGCCCAGACCTATGAACAGAGGTTGTGCCTTGTGTCCGACAAAGACAAACTCCTCAAACACACATGAACTCTCCCCCAATGGCAGCGCACCACACTGGACCCTCACAACAGAAGCGGTCAAGCATTGACCTTAACTAAGGTATGCACCGCCTCGATCACCTGGGGCGTGTATTTCTTTTTGTACATCTGCAGATAGTGTTGTATCTTCTCATTCAGGACTTCCTCGGAGGCTTTTCCTTTGCTCTTGTGTGTTGGAATCTCCCTAAAAGACTTCGCTCGCCTATACTCCATGTGCTTGGCTACATGAATGTCGCAACCTTTGTTTTTCTTGTCCAATCGGCACCTGTGTCGCTCTAACAGAGAAGGGGCAGCCTCTTCCACCTGCAAATTTTGGGGCATGCTCGACACAGTGAGAGAAAGCTCTTCGAGGAACTCCCCCATGGAGAGGAAGAGTCCCTCACAAGTGGCTCATCTACATCCATCTAGATTAACTTCTTTGAAGATTTCCTAGTGAAAGGAGCACCAGAAACCTTCAGCTGCTCCAATGTGGACTGCCCAATAGGTTCCATATCAGACAGCTCCATGTCAAAGCCAGATGTCACTATTTCAACATCCACCTTGGCCTGGTCCTTCACGCATTGAATCACCATCTCAGGCTGGACAGAAGCCAAATCAAGAGGATCATCTGTGAAATGCACCAACACACCACTAGCCACAATAGGAGACGCAGGTTCACCATGCTCTCCCAACACTGAAGAATTGGCGAGAGCAAGACTTCCAACCAAAGCTTCCATCTGCTCCCTATTGCCTAAGACATGCTCAGTCCAATCGTGCATAGCGGCAACCAAGTCGCGAAGAGGTTGGAACACCTCCTCTATACGAGCGTCAAAGATAGCCTGCAACTCAGTGCTAAGCGCCTCCGCCTGGGCTACAAGTAGAGGCTGATGCAACCACAACACAGACGCAGAATCCCCCAGCGAAGCCACAACTGCGCCCGAAACAGCCACCTGATCACCTGGATGAGCAACAACCGATGCCTAGGAGAAAGGAGGCGAGCCACTACAGGGGCCAGAGACCTTGTGCACCACTAGAAGTGCAACAACGGCAGCCCACGACTGGAGCAATGGCCGGCGAGGACTACCAATAGCCAGGCCGAAACGGAGGGGGTCTAGATTGGCTTGTTGATGCTTCCAGCTGTCGCGCTCGCGGTGTCCAGAGCAGTGGTAGGCCAGACATCTGATGCTACCAAGATAGACGACTTCACGGTGGTCGGGATCCAAACACCGGAAGCACCAGCCGTGCGCCCTCCGCCTAAAGGCGACAGCATGGTCAATCCTCTCACAACGAGGAGAAGGGGACGGCTTGTTCCGCGACAAGTGATGATGGTCTCACACCTCCTGCCAACCTATCTCGCTACCCACCTCTTTCAGAACAGCACACGGCGACCCAACCACCTGTGGCTTGAAGTTGGATGGGAGCTTGGCCGGAGGAGGTGGCAGTAGTGGCGCCAGGGCCGAGATCATAGGAGCCGGAGCAGCAGGGGCGAGTAGCACCCCATCCCCCACCGGAGCGGCTACCAGAGAGGGGTTTGGGTCAAGATCTGGATCGGGGCAACCTTCCCTAGGGGAGCTGGGAGGGGGAGAAGGAGGTGGGACAAAGCCTGATGCTGGAGCGGCAGTGGTTGGGGAGGCCATGGGCCGGGGCTAGGAGGAGGAGGGGCTAACGGGAGGGGCAAAGCAGCGACGGCGGCCGCGGAGGCACCTGCAGAGTCGCGGGAGGCCTAACCTAAAGCACTAGTGGTCCATTGCCACACAATTCTACAACCGGCCTTTTACTTTGCAGCGCCGAAAAATCCAATCTGACTTTGCTATGCAATGATAATTAATAAAAGTCAGCGTCAAACACTTGATGAGGTTGGTGTTTATCTTCCAAAACATGTATTTTCCCACGGTCAACTTTATGTAGCTATGTCGAGGGTCACCTCTAGAAAGTGGACTAAGATTGCTCGCTCTTGTTGAAGATGGCCAACCAATAAGGGATACAAGGAATATAGTACTCCCTCTGTCTAAATTGCATTTGTATAGATTCACGTGTATCTATACCTAAAATATGGCTAGATACATGCGAATCTAGGCAAATGGAAGTTAGTACTTGTCAATCTTTAGACATTAAGCCATGTGAGTGCTTCCCCCCCTAACTTTTCTTCTCACATTGTTTTCTCTCACCTTAGCTATGTATGCTACAAAAAGGGAGAATGTGCTCTTCTGCCTTTATATTATATAGTAATGCATCCTACTTTATTCCTTTCTGCACTATATTGCTAAAATCATGCATTCCTTTATTGCAGCAACGATCATGCCGAAGAACGGACACAAGCCAACGAGATCTTCCCCATTGGCATCGTCATAGATCCTCCAACATTGAGAAAACTTCTGCCATCAGCTAAAAGAATGAAAAGCATAACCATCTGCACTATGACGGCTTGCCCGCCGATATCTCATATGCAACATAATATGCACCTCGTCGTTCACCCTATCAGCAAGATATATTTGTAGTACTACTATTTTATGCCTTGTGTAAACCTCTATAATGTTTACGCGGCTCCTCGAAACAGGCATACGCCCCAACTATATTAATATGGAAACCAACTTGAGACCGCTGCTAGGCCAGATAGCACAACATCCGAAAGAAAGAACAAACAAAAGATGAGAAAACAAGAAGAAAAGAAGAGAAAACAAGGCCGATAACAGCAGCTCGACAAAAACAAGGGTGACCCACCACCGCTGCGCCCTCTGGAGAATATCCACCACTATCCTAGCGTTCCAAAGCATCACGTACCAAGCAACACCTCCATGAAGGAAAGCGACGACACTGACGATGCTGCCTGGACTGATCCTAGGGTTTCCCCCGATACGCGGCGGGAGGTGGGGAAGAGGTACCCCCGATGCCCTTCAGGAAGGACGGTAACACCCACAGGCGTTACCATGTCGGTGTAAAGACGACTAGGATTTCTCCTGGCCCCTCATAAAAACCACACCCCCAGACGCTTCGGATTGCTCGACCACTCTCGCCGCCCACCAGCACGCGCCACCACGGTCTTGTAGCCACCACCGTCATCGCACCATGACCCACGTTGCAAGGCCGGACAGTCAAAAAGGAGAGGACTTCAGAGAGGGTCGATGTTATAGAAGCACGAGGGAGGTAACTGCCTCCACTATCGAAAAATGGTAACCGACAGGATGCAACAACAAGGGCAAACCAGGCCCTCTCTGGCCTGGCCGAGCCCGAATGGTCCCATGAAGCCCCGTCGCCGCACTTCAGTAATGGTGCCAGTAACAGTGCCAACCCTAGCCCTATTACATACTCCTCCAACCACCAATATATCTATTGCCACTACAGATCTCTGCCACCAAGCAGCAGCACCGTTGCCACCGTGCTCACCCGGGCCAGCCGGACCGCCACCGATCCGAGACACACCAACGCAAGCCACCTCCCGGAGCCGCCTCCGCCAGAGGAACGCCCGTCTAGACCACCTTCCTGGGCCACCGCCCCGGCATCCGCATGCTCGAACCCGCATTGGCAACTAACAACACCCCACCGCGATCTAGACCGAGGGATCGAAGACACCGCCCGAAACCGTTGCCAGAGCCGCCAGATCTGGGCACACCTGGGTCATGTCGACAATAGCGACAGTGCAAGGGCACGCTAACATTGACCTCCCCTAGGCCCGCCTGGCCCAGGGCGAGGCCTTCAAGGCCCAGATCAAGGGTGCTTGGCCCCAAGATCTGGCTGCACTGCCAACATGCTCGCATCGCTGCTGCCTCGGAAGCAACTCCATCGCGCCTACCTTTGCCTCTATTGGAACCGCCATGGCTGGAGCGTCACCGGTGACTCGAACTTCTTTCCACCTCTGCGTCGCGCCTCCTCACACTGCAGTAGAGGAAGTCGGTCATGGCTAGTGCCGTCCTCGCCCCCCGTCGCCCAGGCTAACAACCTCCAGCCAGGACACGGCCACCGCCCCACCGCCCATCATGCCGCCGTAGTAGCATCGTCATGATGCCCGGCGCTAGCGCTACGATCTGCCCCGAGCGGATGACCCCGTGAACGGCCCCGAGAGAGAAGATGAGAACTCCCCGCCGCCGCCGGCACTGGCCGAGCTTCACCAAGGCGTGCCCTCCTGGAGGCGGCGAGGGTAGGAGAGGGGTGTGGGGAACAACGGCGGTGGGCAAGATAGGGTTCCCCCTGTTGCCTCGTGGGGGCGACGAGGGGAACGAGTCTATCAATGTTTGCGCGCCTCATCCTCTGATATGCACCAGCGACGACTCTGTAATCTGTTGTGCACTCCACATGTGAACTATTCTTTTTATCGTGCATACTGCCTAGAGTGGACTAAAATGAACATGCGTGTCTCAACTCCACAGCATGGACAGGAAATCAGGAACATGCTTGTCACCTCCCCCTGACCCCCTATGCTCGATCTCCACCTTCACTAACCTCCCATTTTTGGAGCTCCTCCCTGCCATCCTCCACATCTCACGCTGATTGAGCCCACCAGTAGTACGGGAACAGGGGAGAGCAGCAGGGGAGGAGCGGCACCAGTGCTCGATGAGGATGGCAGAAGAACAGGTGGTGCCTGCTGCCATGGAGCATCTCGGCGTGTGAGAGGGGCAGCCCGAGGAGGCAGTGAAACAGTAGGAGGCACGACGCGTGCGAGATCATCATCCCTGGACTTTTTGTCCTCCGTAAGTTCTCCCCCATGTTTGACCCCCCCCCCCGCCCTAATCTATAGCCCTCGCCTACGTCTTCGACGTTGTTGCGGTGGTGGTTGTAGTAAGGTGGCGGACGCTTCCCGGGCACGGAGTGAGTTCACCATGGCACAAAACGACACTAAGTCGTGCCATCTTCGCCATGGCCCTAGGCGGCCGCTGAAGTCAGCGGAGGACTCGGCGTTGCCCACCGTAATGGGTGGTTGAGTAGCATGTGAGCTTAGGCAGCCACTATTGCCGCTGCATCGCTCGGAAGGGCGCCGCTGCTTCGACATCACGAGGGCTCCTATCCATCACTAGGACGAGCGCCAACTATTGTTCTGGCTATAAGGGCGTGCCATCGCCATTCACCATGACACCATCACAAGAAGGAGCACTAGTCGGCCGTCCTCGTATCGACAAGGCTACCTACCCACGGTTACATATTGAGGTTCTTCTTCTTCCTCTACGGACACTTCCGTCACCGTTTTGTTTGTAGCTTAGTCTAATGGAGACGGAGGCGTTGGTGCATGGGCGAAGGAGAAGCATGGGACGTAGGGGCGAAGGAGAAGAATGGGATGCAGCTTCGGTCATGTTCAACACCTTCCTCCACTCAGGTTGTCAACTTGGTGAGGACATAGCAAGATCTTAACTTGCTAATTATATGTTTTATAAACCCTGCATTTCCACTGTTTTTGCTCAATTTGTTTGTAATTTTTTCTAGGAACAAAAATGATGAATAAACAATTAGGATGGAATCAACGCCCACATAACATGTGTCTGCTTGTACGAAGCAACTAGCATAAACTTGACTCTTATACCACTGATAGAGAACGCACAAAAGAAAACAAAATTGCTCTCGACATTGTTGACAAAAACCGAGATCCAATCTACGTAGATTCAAGTAATGATATGAGTAAGATTTTCATACCCTTGATGATAACGAGCGGATTTTTTAGCAATGTTGGCTGATGAAGTCCTCCTTGTGATCCAATCTGATCCAGCACCATAACTGACGATACCTCCGAGATTAGAACACGTATAGCGCAGTGGAATCCCCTCCTTCTTGATTGATCAAGACAAAAGGAAGAGGTAGATAGTATCTTTTCTAGCAATAGGACGGGGTGGTAGCTAATGTGGAGGAGATCTCGCGGGAAACGCTTTGCCAGCACGTGAGGGGGAACAAGGAGGAGCAACATGAGGGAGGGCGGTGACCAGAATTTGGGATGGATGCCCCTTTTGAGCCTTCGCTCCTTTATATAGCCATGGAAGGCTGGTGAGACTTCCCCCAAACCTATTGCTGGTAGCCAAAGGGGCCGGGGTACTTTCCCTCCAAGTCTCCATCTTTCCTAATTTTGTGGCGGCTAGAGTTTCCCGTCCATTGTCCGTATAGGCCAAGATAAATATGGCGTCCTAGACCATGTGGGAATTTGGCACCACCCATCAGGTTTGACGAAGGATAGTTTTCATGATGCATCCGTACTCTCACTTCCGAGGAACGAAAAAGAGTTTATTTGTTCGGCAATCGGCGTGGGCAACAAGTTTGGATCTCCAAAGACAAAGAAGAAGGTATATGTGTAATGGGAAGGATTCCCTCAGAATCTATTCATAAGGTGATTGAAAGATCGTACAATGTTTCTATAAGATGATCTCAGTAGGTTTATAATGATACCCGATGAGAGAGATGAATCTAGAGCTTATGAAAATGGCTAATGGTGAAGACTTGGGTGATTATGGTGTGGCCCTTTTAGATGAATGTCCTCCAACACTTATAGGCGTCAATGGTGGTAGAGTCTTTCTTAGTCACACCAGGTCTTCATCTTGTCTTGCACGTAATAGTGATCCTCGATCTCCCTTGTACGCATGTCTGGTCTTCGGGATCTCTAGAGAGCCATCTCGCATCCCCACAGGTCAGTTCGTTTGAGGTGAGGTCGATTGAGAGCTTCTAGATACATGTCTTCAGGTCCTTGACAACGGAGGTAGGCATGGGCAGCAATTGCGGATTAAGATCCATGTGAGGTACATACCTAAACCCACCGATCACCGACAAGCCCCCGATCAATACCTTTAATAACACAACCTTTCTTTCAGCTGAGTTGCTTCAACTCGTGCTCAACCTCCACTTGGTGAGCTCAATGACTTTTTATTGGTCTTGAGGCACGAGGCCTTGGTGAATCCTTGAGGTATTGACATAAGGTCTCCCGCACATAGTGACGTCTTGATCAGGCAGACCTTCCCGTGCGCTTGTCTTTAGAGCAAGTCTGATGAGCCTTCCCATCTCGGATGTCCCAGAGTAATGGGCTTATGTTGAGGTCCTACAAAAAGGCTAGTAAAAAAAGGGAAAAACAATCCTTCTGCGTGGAGGTGTGGATAACTTAATGAACAGAGAAGGTCTGAGGGAGAGGTCCCTTATGTGACATGGAGTATCGAACCGAGAGGTCGAGAAGGTATATGTAATCTTAGATCTTATCATCTTGAAGCTAGTGGAAGCTTGCTTGTGGATGCATCTACCATATTAAAGTCATAGCGGGGTTTAGGTCTAAATCAGGATGATGTAACCAGTGACACTAATAGCTGTTTTAACTTTTCTTGTGACCTGAGTTGGTCTGCTAAGGGGATCTTTTCCGTGGCCATGAGAATCTTAATCTGAATAAGTTGGAGAGGTATTTTCAATAATTGTTGCTTCTCATAGCTCTTATGTCACGTGGAAATCTGTTCCGTCCGGCGAAATTGACGGTGGTGATCATAATGAGATTTCTTCCCATGAGTGATGGGACGTGACCCCGTGCAAACATAGAGTAAGTTATTCGCCTTTCGCGACACGGTTACTCCTTGGGATTCTGTCCTTAAGTGGAGTGATTTTCGACTCCGTGATCCATATCCACCGATCTGACTTCATGATCCATGACCTTCCTAGGCTCTTTCCTCATAAATACCACTACTCAGACCTTTCCTTTCATATCCCTTCCAACTCTCCCCCACCGTTGCACTGGAAAAACCCTTACCCCTGAGCATCTTCTCTATGGCCGGTGACAACAACTCTCACCGGAGGAGGGAAATCAGATGCACCCAAACCATGGACAGGGCGGTAAGAGCTCACCATCAGTCTAGAGGAGTTCTGCCATTCGTTGAGCCTCTCGAGGAGCCAATGATCCGTGGCCTCCTGAGGGAGATACATGCCGGGAGAATCATGGTGGTGCACAATGTTCCGGTGACGCCGTCAGAAGGCATCCCCATGCAACGATCTCCCGATGGTGACAAGTAATACTCCTCTTTTTCTAAATTTCTTCTAATATCGCAATTTCCCCTGAGGATTTTCCTTTTCTTTTCTCACACTTCCGCTGAATGCCCCAACTTTTAATTTCTTGCTTCTAGGACCTCTAGGAACATTCCGCCCTTACACCTTTTCTTGGACGAGGTGGCGAAGGGTCCGTTAGTGGCGACCCCTCCCGCTGACCGTGAGACTAAGAAAGAAAGGGTAAGAGCACTGTTCCTCCCTCCATAGCTTCCAGTCTTGGATTTGGCTCCTTTGCTTCTGTACTGTATGCACATCATCCTTCTGTTGAATCATTCCTATTCCATCCATGAGCAGAGTCATCGGGTCTCGGCGATGATTGAGAGCATGTTGAAGGGCCTCAACCTAGAGTCGGAAGACCGCATGTCCTTGGAGAGGGAGGTACTCAGGCTAGACAGAGCCTTGGTGGCTGAGAAGGAGGTTCTAGCCATAACCCAAGGGTCCCTTTTCCAGGTGATCGGGGAGAACGTCGACCATCGTCGACAATCAAAGATCTAGGAGGATATCCATTAGAAGGACTAGGAGGCAATGGACGTCATTGGACATCAACGGGTTAGAGTCCACGCCGATCTTGCTAATAAGGAGCTCCTGGTGGTCTTGTTGAAGGAGGATAAGTCCCGCTTGGAGGAGGAGGTACTCCAAGTGTGACTCCAGATTGATGAGGTCCTCGCGTCCCGCGTCATGTTAATGAGTCTAGCCTGATCTCTCATGAAAAATGCCCTTAGCTATGTAAGGGTGTCTTGTTCCTTGTTGTAATCCCCCCAAATTGGGTCTATACAGATCTTAGCATTCCCGCCAAAATCCATATAGAAGCAATTCAAATAAGTCCCCTAGACACTTTCGTGTGGGTGGATTTTGTAACAAGTATCACAATAGTTTACAAGAAAACCAACAAGAAACATATATATATATATATATATAACAACAACTCAACAAGTCAAGAACACACATGACACAATACAAAGATACAAACAATGATGAAAGCAATACAATATCCGATTATGGACACGAATCAAATGGGACTAAGAGACCTGGAAATAACCAAGCCACATCCACAACCCTGCCTATGCCAAGCCAGGAGGGTAACTGACATAGGTATGATTACTTGGGTACTTATGATTTACTACTCAGGCCTGAAGAAAGGTTTACGACCCATGAAGAGTCAAGATGATAGCCCGAAAGGAGCAACTGACAAAGACTATAGTTGTATTAGGAAAGAAGAAAAAGCACCGACATTGAGTTGGTATTGTAATCATGTATATGTAATCTATCTGCATATAGCTTTGAGACCCGGCCTATTATATATAGGGCGGGAGAGGCTTAGGCAAGGATACCGAATAATCCCCAAGCGATTTGTAATATTGCGATTCACCAGATATTCACACGACTTTGACTCCATTGTTCTCCTGACATCCAACAAAATCCCCAGCATTCTCTTCCCGCTAAACCCTAAGTCCTTCTTCATGGACATTGCCGAGGTTACCCCTCGTCAGTAACCTTGCTAATATCGTCAAATTCGTACCTGTCAAAGAAAAAAGGGGTTCTAACAAAGGGCAAGGGAAAAAGGGAGTAGTTAGTAATGAGGCCAGTACACGGCGAGTCTTAGAATTCGGCGGCTCTCGCCTACATGGGTATGGTGGGATCAGCATTAGCAAAGCTTGCACTAGCTAACTTATAGAGACACGCTACCACTTCGACTATTAGAGCGAGATAAGAGAGCGATGTACGGTAACGATAATATAACACCAATCATAACCCATCTGAAGATTTCCCCCTCAAAAACTAGTCGAGAAAGTCCACTCACAGAACACACGGATTGCAATTTTAGTTAAGTAGTTGCTTAGTTGGTATAACTAATTACTAATCATATTATTAGAGGCAAAGCATTAGTTGTGTTGTCTATGATCATGATACTGTACTCCTGAGGCATCCATAACCGTGGAAACACAGCTCCTTGAAAAGATTTACGCTGCAGGGGTGCACTACTATACCAAACGCATGTTCAACCCTTCAGGCAACATATTACGCATGCCTTCCGGAATCTCACAACAAGAATTGTCCCATAACTACGCGCATATCCAGGTGGCACAACATTCACGCTTACTGGTGGATCGGGCCCCGCGGGTAACTTGCATTCTTTGGGGGCCGCCTCCATGTACCGTGAATTATGTAAGCGAGCCATGGCAGTCCACCAAAATATCAAGTCTGAATACATATTCCACACACCCATATCCGAGGACATATTATGCATATGCACCAAATAGAAAACCATTTTTGTAACCCTCTAGATATATGAATAGTGCCTACAGTCGAGGAGAGATCCCAGAGGCCCCACATTTGGTTAGCACTATCAACTAAGAATTAGCACCATAGAACGAACGGTTCCTAAGTCGACTCAAGTAGTCCCCAAAGGTGGTCGCTGATACGTTGCAAACATATCTATAATTTTTGATGTTCCATGCTTGTTTTATATCTACTTTCTTATGTTTTGTCCACACTTTGGAGTATTTCTATACACTTTCTGGGACTAACCTATTAACAAGATGCCACAGTGCCAGTTGCCTGTTTTCTGCAGTTTTTGGTTCCAGAAAAGCCAGAAAATGAATATTCTTGGAATTGGACGGGACAAAAGCCAAAGTCGAAATTTTACCGGAAAACTCACGGAGCCAGAAGATAAGACGGAGATGGGCTAGTGGCTGGCCACACCATGTGGTGGCGCAGGTCCCGTTGGCCGCGCCACCAAGAGGTGTGGGCCCCTAGTCCACCCCCTGACATTGCCCCTTCTCCTATAAGAAGCCTCCCGATGAGAAAACCCTAAATAATCCATCATACAGCCACGAAAAGTTCCGCAGTGCCGCCGCCACCGAAGAGGAGGTTTGGGGGACAGAAGTCTCTGTTCTGGCACCTAGCCGGGACAGGGAAGTGCCCCCGGAGCCATCTCCATCGACTCCACCGCCATCTCCATCGCCGTTGCTGATTCCCATGATGAGAAGGGAGTAGTTCTTCCTCGAGGCTAAGGGTTCTATCAGTAGCTATGTGTTCATCTCTCTCTATGCATGATCATATTGTGATAATGAGCTTTGTAATCAAATAGATGTACTTTGCTACTCAAGTGCTTTAATAGATATCCGGCTCTTCCCACGTGTGTGAAGTTGATAGTGTGCACACCGTGTGGCACTTAGGCTAGAGATTACAAATACTTATTATGAGTTATATTTGGAGTTGGATGTCTCTATGAAATTGTGGTGTTTGTTGGAACCATCTAGCGCTCAAGGTGATAGTGTGTGATTACCTAGATGGAGAAGGCAGACTTTGAGGAGTGCTATAATAGCCCTACAATGGATTAGAGTGTCCAACCGGAGAGTAGTTCAGAGTAGTATCATGAAGAGAAGATATTTATATGAGAGTGTTCACTAGCGAAAGTATGATCCCTAGGCCTTGTTTATAAACATTGAAACACCGTTTACAACTAGATCTGTTACATGTTTGCTTGCTTCCATCTTTTTGCCTTTAGTCTTTTCCTCCCGTCAAGCTCTTTTCTGGCACTGTTGTCTTATATTCATACCACTTGTATTTCACTATCTCTTCACCGAACTAGTGCACCTATACACCTGACAAGTGTATTAGGTGTGCTGGGGACACAATAGACTTCTTGTATCTTGATTGCAGGGTTTCTTGAGAGGGAATACCTTTGACCACTTCCTCCTTGAGTTCGATAAACCTTGGGTGATCACTTAAGGGAAACTTGTTGATGTTCTACAAACCTCTGCACTTGGAGGCCCAACAATTGTCTACAAGAATAGAAGTGCGTAGACATCAGTCGCTCCAGGGGCCTTATCATTAGGTGAAATCATAACCATAACCAACATCACCAATTTAATTCTCATGGTATCCGCCATATCTGGATATCACGGTACACCTATATGAGAGTGGTACTAAGCATGCCTACAACTCACAGGGACAAAGCTAGTGAATTAAATAAGGCAACAGGATAACCAAGGCCATATAGTAGAGCAGGTAAATAAAGGAACAGTACTAAAGCATCCACAATAGGGATAGCAATAGATCAATAGAAGGAAGTAAAGACTATAAATGCAAGATAGGTAGAAGAGGGAGAATGCTCGCCTGCGAAACACGCAAGGGGATCAACCGGAGAAATCGTCATGTCTCGCATCCACTCAATGTCCTATCCGGGAAGAAGCAAAACACTAGAAAGAAACACCAGATGCAATATTTAATACTACGATGGAAGATCCAGCATGTTCATGATATGATGCATGACATGTCAAGATGCGATGTAACTTTGCAATATTAAACGGGATCAGAGCCCCAACAATTAATTAGACAGTTCAAGTTATTTAGCTACCCCACATATTAAATGTTGTGAAATGCAAAAGCATGGCATCTGTGGGCTACACAAATTTAAATACAGTCAAGATAAGACAAAAATATCCCACGTATCCACTCCATATGAAATTTTCACGTGATCGGCTAAATACCCCTAAACAACATGATAAGATGTATGCAAGCATGTAAAATTCAATATGCAACAAGTTATATGTCATTATATAATATAGGGGTCTCGGATAGGGGTTACATGTTGGGGCTCGAAGATCTTGGGTTCGGAGGGGTTTGGGTTCAGTCTTCGGATCCATGAGGCAGATTTTGATGTGCCGTGACAGAGATCTTAGGGTTCCATGAAAGAGATGTTCGGGTTCCAACTTCATGTCCCCGCCTTCCGGAGATCTTGTCGAAAGGAACATTGTAGAAATACTATTTGTAAAGAGGGTCAGATACTCTGCTAGTTGTATGAACGGAACATGCGTGCGCAAAGGCAAGCGGGAGCACTCACGGACAATGTCATGGTGTGCTTGGCCACCCGATTAGAGCTAACGCGCGTGATGTTCATATCGTAAATAGCAGGGCGGGCCTTTACGATGCTATGCTTGCGCGTACAAGCGGTCGCGGATGCGCGCGTCCGTCGGAGAGGAGCAGGCCGGTGAGGTCGGGGTCCATGTAGGTCCCTGGCAAGGACGTAGCTCGTGTGGGGTGAGGGGGAGGGCGATCTCAGGTAGTGGCTGACGAGGAGGCGCACGACAAACGGCGATGGGTCGGTGCAGGGCCAGCGACTGTGGGCAACACAAGGGGCAGTGGGGCACCACAACGGATAGGGGACAAGGTTGAGGATCACCGTCGCACAGATCTTTGGTCGTGGACGGGGGTATGGAGCTCGGGAGGAGGTTGCGGGTCGAGGCATGGGCACGGGCTCGGGAGGCAGACACGCACGGCGAGCAGCAGGAGGCTGCCAGACGGGCACTGCAGGGGAAGCAGAGGCGGCTAGACGCTTGTTGCCGCACTCGCGCGCGAGGGGGGAGGAGGAGAACTGCGGCAGGGCAAGGGGCCGGTAGGCGATCTCGCCGTAGCGGCGGCCGCTCGTAGGAAGGGGAGGCGCTCGCGATGGGGAGCCGACACGGGAGGTGTGGTGGGTGTGCGGTGTTGCATGCTTGTCTTCCGTGTGCGTCGGTGTATGAGGCAAGTCGGTTGCAAGCGGTGTGTGTCTGTGTTTTGGAGATTTTGGCGGCTCGGTGTGCGTTGAGTTACGTGTGCGTGTGTAGCTTGTCCCTGTGCAGGCGTTGCATGTGGTGTTGTGGTGTGTGTCCGGGTGAGTGGCGGAGGGGTCGAGCGGTAGCGTGCTTTTGTTGCATGGTGGGTTAGGTGGGTGTTAGGGTTAGCTGAGTGGTAGGCAGCTGGCTGGCAGGGCCACTTGGGCCTAGTCGGTTGGTTGGCGGCCTCCCCAAAAATATTTCTATTTTTATTTTCATGTTTAAAACATTTTTACAAATAGTTTTTAGATAAATAAAAGATCCGGAAAGACCAAATTTTTATTTGAAATTAAAGGAGGAGACTATTTAGAAAACAAAGTAGGCTTTTGGCGAAAATATTTAATAGGAGAAAATATGCATAATGATGTCATGATGTTGCAAAAAAATAAAATAACAGGCAATTTCTAATATGGAATATTTTCCGGGCATTACACTTGTTCGTTTGGGGACTTCCTTGATGGAGCCGTTGAACCTTTTGATAAGAACCCCTTTTTGGTTGTTGTATAAACTTTTACTATCATCTCCTTCCGAAATCCATGCTGTGTACATACTATTTTCGCCATGTATCCTTCTTCTCCAGCCTGAGTACACGGGACGAAGGTTGATGAGAGCTGATGGTGTAGTAGACTTCGGAGATCCTATCCTTTGAAAGGTGTCATGTCCAATTGTGAGTTCCCAAATCATTGCCCTGAGGATGGAGCACAGGTCGTGGTAATGGGACTGGAGCAGAGTAGGTCATAGTCCTGAGACTAGAGCAGTGTAGGGCCGAGGCTATGTTAACTCGTTCCTAGGCAGGCTCCTTCGTGTTGATTAATCATGACTCCCTCGCTCTCCCGAAGTGTTATATGGGGTTGCAGGTGATAGTCTAGGACAGGTACGAGTACGTGTACCTCTTAAGTAGTGTCTATCTTCGCCTCATACCTTATGTTAGTGGTAATTTAGGACCCATGAGAGTTTCCAGGTCGTCACCCAGTATGCTCGCCCCAAATTTCCGCAACCAGCTCCCTGTACATGTACCCTGGCAATTCATAAGCCAGTTGGGCTGCTCAGTGTTTGAGTGAGGCGAACTGTTGAGGTTAGGTCACATAACCGTGCAGAGTTTTTATCTCTAAGGCCTTGGTACTAAGAACGTGAGGTATGCCGAATACGGGTTTTAGACGCTAGAGGTTTTTTCCATCCCTCGAGAGTAGTGAGGACTACAACCTAGACGGATAAAGAGAGGGAGTGTTAGATAAAAGGCATTCCAATACTCATGTTCCAAAAAAGTTGGAAGTCATAGGATGAAAAACTGTGTGTGTTTGCAGATTAGCAGCCCTTGGGTGTGTAAGGGAGTGAGACGAGACCTTAATCCCTTATACAATAAAGTTTTCCAACAGCAGCAGTTTTGAATCTTCCTGAAACTATAGCAGGTCTTGCCCAACTGAGCTTCTAGCACTTCCAGTTTACATCTAGGTTGTTGTTATTCCTAGGGAAGGCAACGAACCCTTTTTCCATGGAGAGGTCCCTTCTTGTGGAGATGGTGTGCTTCCCTCCACGCGTTGATGTTGTGAACAAGACGCCTGTCACTTCCATGCAAAGGATTCCTTTTCCTTTTAGGGCATTCGTGGTTGCGTTGCCTAAGGGACATAGGGATCTTCACGTGGACCATCATGTTCCTTATACGCATGTATCATGTCCGGTCCTAGCACCGACCGTGGGTTGGTCCTCTAAGCAAGTCTTCCTCTTTGGTTACCAGCCACTGTACCAGTGTTGCGCACCCTGTACGTAGGCCTGCGCCGCTTGCCACAAGGTCGGTCCTAGACTGCTGGCGTGCAATGATCCCCGAGGAGGGCCTCGGAGGAGCGTATAAGCCACTTTCCGACCTTGATCCCGACGTATTGAATTTTCCTAACCGTGACCTTCTTGATGCCAGAGCTGGACACTGGTGCACCAGATGTTGCGCTGATGCAGCGTGTCATTAAGGGGGTACGCTCATCCTCCCCTCTCGGGAGTTCTGCTGATGGGGAGGTGAGCGTGCACCCATATTTGTCCTTTCGTTCTGGCAGGGTTAGCTCTTCCATGCAAGTGCCTCCGATCCTTCTCTTTGAATGGAGGGTGGTTGTCTCGTGAGGGAAGCCCGATGGAGCATGTCTCATCTCGTAGCTACGCCGGTCACGCTCCACTATGTGCTTGAGGGATACCATGACTATTATTACTCCTCTAGGACCTGGGAGTTTAAACATCGGGTCGGTGTAGTTGGGGATGCCCATGAACTATGAGATCTATGGATGCTCGAGAAGTTCATTGTAGACCATGGGGAAGTCCATGACCTCAAAGACGCACTTTTCTATGCAGAAGTTTTCTCCACTCTTGGATGTGATGGGCAGAGTAATCTATTCGACTGGCTTGTGAGCTACTCTGGGGATTATCCTGAAGAATTGGTTCGAGACTGGTTTGACATAAGAGCTAGGGACCTCTATGTTTCCCAGGGTGTCCATTGTAATTATTCTAAAAGAGCTTCCTCCGTCAATTAAGACACTATGTACGGTGGTGTCAGCAATAACCGAGGAGATCACCAAAGGTAGCCTGCCTAGGTCAGTGAGCTTGTCCGAGAAGTTGCTGAATCCGAATGTGATGGGCACGCAAGACCATGTTGGCTTGGAGGTTCTTCTGTGCCCCATCTTGAGGATTGCGTTGCAGACCTGCTTGACTTCCTTGTGTCAGGAGTACCCGTACGACCCTTCCCATAAGTGGTTTACCTCAGGGCTGGTCTTGTGCTCGTCAATGGTGTAAAGGAAGCCAACGCTCCCTCTAGTGGCATACTATCTTGGTACGGTAGCCCCCGGGTCCTGCTACCAAGGTCCAATGGGTGGTCTGGAGGCCCCGTCGGGCAGTGTCCTAGTTGCTATTGGTTTGGGTTGGTGCATCGTGATGGCTCAGGTGGCGGAGGATTGTCCTCCTGCGATCCCTTGGCCACGTCCTTGAGCCACAAGATGATGACTCGGTGATAGCTCCAAATATTAACACTTTCCACCAGGGTTATCAAGTTTCGTTTGATTTTCACCTTTCAAATAATCCTAATATCAGAATTTAGAAAAACCCTGTTCTATATTGTGTGTTTCAGGTATTGGACACTTATGGAAGGATCCTGGGAAATTTATGAGCTATTTAGAGCAAAATAAGCAAATCCTCAATTGAAGACATTTTGATCCGGAGTGCATGGGGGCGTTAACGACCGTGAGTACGAGCGGGCCTTGTCCGTACCGGCCATCCGTACCAGGTGCCCTTGGCTTGTACTTATCAAACCAAGCATGTTTCATGAACGAGGAGAGGGCGAATTGTAGACACAGCCACCACGAAACATCCTAGAAGAGAGGAAATCAGATCTGAGGGAGAAGAAGAATTCCATCAACTTTTTCTAAGATCTCCAACCTCTAGATCCTCATATCCTCCACAATTCCCACTTGTACTGAGAGAAAGAGAGAGAGAGAGAGAGAGAGAGAGAGAGAGAGAGAGAGAGAGAGAGATGAACACCTATAAGATTAGGGATTATAACCTCTATTCCTACTTGGGTTTGTATTTGATTTGATCTCCAACTTTAGTATGATTCTCTACGGTAATATCGAGATGAACTCCATTTACATTATTATAATCTCATTGTGTTATTCTCCTCTCATGTGCGAGTAAATCCCCATAGGCATGGGAGATGTAGGGAATTGGTGAGATGTTTTGTGCCTATTTTACCTTTATCTATTTATGATTATCATTGTAATTATTCTATGTGAGAATGACTGTCTATGTATGGCTAATGCTTGTTATCTAATTTAAGGGACCATATAACATGATCTTGAGAACTCATAGACAGGAACTTGTTTACTAGTGAATCGGTGACCCCCAAGTGACACGGCCGATATCAAAGACGACCTAGTATAACTCGAGGACAACAAGGGGCCACCAAGTTTAGAGCCTTGATCCGGTCTCATAACCTTAATTGATGCACTGACCATTGTTTTAATAACTAGCAGATGGATCATTTGAGTTAGATAAAATCTACCAAGAGGAGTCTTGACTATCACAGGGGTTGCTTTCGTAGTCACATACTTATAAGAAGTATTATAATCACTTACTCTGCTTATTCCATTTGGCACATTCACTATCACTATGAGCTATATCTCTCCGCGCCTAATTTTTCATCTATAGGAAACTCCAAGCAATCTTTGTACTGTTTACGTTTATGTTCTTTTATTTAAGCACCATTCAATATATAAACTCCTTCATTCACACTCACCCTTTTTCCACCTTAACTCTTACAGTCAATTCACTCAAGACTAGTGACACCTTGAGTGCGACAGAAACGCCACAGATAAACACTTTCCTAAGCTCCTTGTTGGGATTCGATATTAAAACTGGAAACAATACTTCCACGAAAACATGCTCTAACAAATATGTGCTCTTGCAGGCCATCGAGCTATTTTCTGGCACCATTTCCGGGGATCTAAGTGCCAAGTGTTTGTTTCTTGACAATTGCAAGTGTTGAAACCATAGATGATCTCTGTTGAAAACAGGATCTACATGTTTAGGAAGAACTTTTATACCTCCTTATATTGAACATGTACCAAGCAAAAGACGCTTGGAAATTTCCAAAAACTTTTCTAACTCATGTGATGTACTCCTCCGTTCCAAAATATAAGACGTTTTAGCTTTGTGAAAGAAGTGTATCTAGACACTTTTTAGTGTGTAGGTTCACTCCAAAGCTAAATGAATCTACACACTAAAAAGTGTCTAGATACACTCCTTTCAAGAAGCTAAAATGTCTTATATTTTGGAACGGAGGGAGTAGATGTGAACACCTTAATTCCTTTGATGGCAGATTTATCTATCGTCACCAGGGCAGAAAATCCTAATAAAACATTGAAGGAATATGGATCTCCTTCTGTGCTTTTAAAAAGAAAACCTATACTCTATCATGATGTCAAAGGCATTGAATATCAGTTAGACCCTGAATTATTTCGTATGATGCAAGAAGATGCTTTTGCAGGAAGGGAAGATGAAGATCCAAGTCACCATCTAACAAACATGCATGATATATGTAATTCTATCGGACCGGTTAGGACTACCTAAAGAGTTCGTCCTTCTTAAACTTTTCTGTTGGTCCTTGAAAAATAAAGCTTTTAAATGGCTACAATCCTTACCTAATAGAACTATTACTAGTTGGAAGGACTGCATTAGAGCATTTATGCAAAGATTCACTTTGTTTAATAAGATGATGTAGGTCAAGCGTGATATAACCAATTTCTTTCAGAATATTGGAGAGAGTTTCACACAAGCTTGGACTAGGTTCTTTGGACTACTTATGAGGGTCCCGATCATGGTTTTCAAGAAGAGTTAATTGAGTAATACTTTTGCAATGTGGATTACTGACGAGTTTCAACAAATGATTGACTCAACCACATGAGGATATTTGAATGACTTAACGGTGAAGGAAGCAATGAACATTTTCTCGTTAAGATCTATAAATGATGAATAGTACAATTTCAATGTGGAGGTCGAACCAAAGAAATGTATGCTCTTTATGACACTTAAACTCATGCCTGAGGTTAAGAAGTCAATGAAGGAAAAAGGTATGTCAATTTAAGTAGTTAAAGAGAACAAACTTGATGTGCTCCTAACCTTTATACCTGGAGAGGAATTGAGCTTAGCTTTGCTACGGTGCAAGCATCAAAAAATCCACTTCCGACATCATTTTAATAAACATCTCATGTTTGAAGAAATAAATATTCATGAGTTAACAACAACCGTTGATGATTTCCAACATGCTACTAGGCATCTAGAAAACCATTAAGATGGTTCAAGTCTAGTGTGATCAAATATGTCATACTCAAGCTTTGATTTTAATTCAAAATAATTTTAGCAAAGCCATTTCTACTAACATTGTTACTAGATGGGGTACAGAAACACATGGATCACAAGGGCTACCTTGGTATCAAGAAGAACATGCACGCAAAGAGAAATAAACCCAAGAAATGACCCAAGAAGAAGAAGAAAACCTCGTCGATCCTCAAGATGATATTGACCTTGAAGAATGAAGACAAGAGGCTTAGAAGGACAATAAAGAAAACAATGTTGGGGATCAAGATGACTCTTATGATTCAGATGCTGAAACAGTTGATCCGAGAGAGAAACCGGAACTTAGCCGTGAACAAGAAGAGGAAGTAATAATATCAAAGGATAAACAACTTGATAAGAAAAAGTCCAAGAAGAAGAAAAATACAAAGGATCCTGAGCCGACTCCAAAGGTAAAGGAAAAGGTAGTAGTAAAGAAAGTTCCTTATCCTAATTGAATCCATCATGAGCTTAACAAGAACATATATGATTCTTTTTCTTTAGCTCTTAGTAAACTATGTCTAGAACTTCCTCTAACTGATGCTATTCAAGTACCCACCTATACAAATTTCATGCGAGGCATTCAATGAAAAAACTAAAAAAGTAAGTAAGACTGTTGCGGTAATGACCAGTTATGGTGATAAACTTCCCGCTAATCTTGGTGATCAAGTATACGAGCTATCACTTGTGCAATAGTGAAAACTAGCATACATAATGTTTTATGTGATTTAGGTGCAAGTGTTAGTGTAATTCCTTATTCACTTTATAAAAAGCTAGATCTTGGCGAGTATTCTCCTACCTCCATTACTTTGCAGATGGCTGATGAAACCACTAAAAACCTATTGGGATGATTGAATATATTTCTTCTCAGGATTGAACAACATGTTATAACCATTGGTTTCTCATACTTTATATGCCCGAAGATGACAAACTTTCCATCATTCTTGGGAGACCTTTTCTTTGCACTTCAGGAGCAAACATTGATTGCAGTAGTGGGAAAATTGTCTTCCACATTTATGATGATCAGATAGTTCGTCACTTCCCAAAGAAACTGGAAGATGGTGAAAAATATATACCACCTGCTAAGATCTCCCAAGAAGTTAGTATTACTAATATTAAGCAGCCAAATGTGAGTATTCTCAATACAAAATTTGGTTGAGCTAATCAACCCTCTCTAATTAAAATGCTCGATGGGAGTCAACCCATCCTTAATAAATTAGAGGTTTTTAGAAGTTTTAATTTTTAGTTTTCCTAATTAAGTTTTTTAGGTTTAGTATTTGCAGAGAAATTCAGTTCTTAAAATCCAAAGGTAAAAGTTTGAAGGAAAGAAAGACAAATTATGAAAAATAGAAGCTAATGGATGCATAACAAGAAGCAGTAGGGTCAGGTCTGCCCGTACCATGTGCTCGTACTGATTATCTGAGAGAAATGGTAAAATATGCGACGAAACACTGATGTCTGCAAGAGCACATATCGTTTGTAGCTAGTTTCGAAGTACAGATATCGATCCCACATGGAGCCGAAAGGTAAATGTTTATGGGTGAAGTCTCTGTCACACCGGAAGTTATCACAGGTCTTCGAGTGAAATGACTGCAAGTGCTAAATAGGAATGGGGTTTTGATTAAATGAGATGTATTTAAATAGAACTAAAATGTAAACTTCAGAACTATAAAGCATAAAAATAAGAACGACTTGGTTGGTTGTTGTTTCCTACAGATGGCGAAAGAAGGCACGTGAAGATTCAGTTCATGGTGATAGTGACTGTGCCAGATGGACGAATGATAAATGTAACAATTATAATCTTATAAATATATATGTAGGCAAGCAACCCATAATTAGCCAAAACTCCTCTTGGTAGATTTCATCCTAACTTCAATAATCCTACTAGCTTGTTACCAAAACCATGGTCAGACACTAGACGATTAAGACCCTTTAGGTCGCTTAGCGATTAAGCTCCTTGGTTCAGACTAATGCAATAAGCACAGTGGTTCCTTGTTATCCTCGAGTCTACTAGCTTTCCATTGATATCCCCGTGTCACCTGGGGGTCGCCGGTCCACTAGCGATCAAGATCTTATCTATGTAGAACAAAGCATCATATTGTTTAGGCCCTTAATTGGACAACAAGCATTAGGCATCCCACAGATAGTCAAGCACATATAATATAGTAATTAGAATCAATAACAAACTAATGGAAAATATATGAAGGCACATCACATCTCACCAATCCCCTACATCTCCCACGCCCAAAGGAATTACTCACACATGAGAGAAGAACGGATCATCGATATAATTGAATAAAGAGAATTTGTCTTTGTATTACCGTGGAGATCCACAATAAGAATAGAAAAATATCCAACACAATTCAAGATGGGAAGAATCAATCTCAAACCCTAGTCTTGCAAGGTGGAGATCCCTCTCTCTCAAGTACAAGTAGTGGCTATGGGGTGTATTGGCTAGGAGGTCAAAGATCGTGGAGCAAGATGAAGAACGTCTTCCCCCTCTTCTATGGATCTCTTCTTTCTCCCTTCTGGATGGTATGGCAGCTGATGTGTTGTGTTTTCGTCCCCGGTCCCTTCACGAAGGTAGTCCCTTTTGACAATACAGAAGTGGCAGCAACTATACGGCGGGAACTATACGGCCGGAAAAATATTCTTGTCGTATAGTTGCTCGTTAAAGCTTCTATGAGCTCCCCTCGCACGCTTCCAAGGTGGGACTCACTTGTTTTCTCCATAATATTGTTCTTCTCTAGTTAAATCCCTCTGTTGATGTTTAGAACCTGAAACTCACATTAAAAACAAAGTTTTCTTTACTACCGAAGTATTAGTATTACGTAAAGCCAGAAAACAATCAAATATGGGAGAAAACCATCAATAAAAGCCATAAAAATGTGTTGAATCTCACAGCTATCAACTCCCCCAAGCTTAGATGTTGCTCGCCCTCGAGTGACAAGTAAATAAGGAAGAATAGCTGAGATTCGAGACTGAAAATAAAGGAACTCACAAGTTTGAATTGGTGTCAAATTATTTTCTTCATAATCCATGCAATCTTAAATATAATCATACAAGTATTCATAAGATTGCACTGAGTCCACTTCCTAACCACGTATATCTTGTTAGCAAATAAATCATATGCCTAAGCAAGTGTTGAAAGTTTAGCTAGGAATGTGAGACAAATTCTTTTGGTGCCTCTCTTTATGGAGAGAGGAAAACTTTTTGTTCTTATTTGTTTAATCAATTAAGAGTACTCAAGTTGGCATCAAAGCATTTAATTTAAGAACAACTCATATACCCCATGTCAAAATTTCAAGACTATCAAAGCACCTCTTTCTTTTCTTTTGCCTTTCAAAAACTTCAGCTCTTCCATAGAGAAATCATGCCACTATTTTTATCATGTTTAATTGGGGCTGTGTTGTGCACTCGTGACCATGCTAATAAATAACTGCTGAACCATAATGGGTCAGAGGAGTACTACAACTTCACTTGGAACGTGAAACCATGAGGAGACTAAAAAATTTACCCGTCATAGCATTGCTGCTACAGACGGTTACATAACTCAATAGCCGAAATCAAGTGGTTTCCCACATTTAGACCATTCATTGGCCAGCGGAGTTAATAGTTCCCCATTGAGCATGACAGAGTTGTAATGACACGCGTAAGGTAATATCTTATGGTAATTATTAGAAAAAGTAGTAGCATAAATTCTACTTCCTCGAAGCATCCATTTTATCAAACAATTTCAATCAAGGGTACTATCAAGTCTATTTATATTAAGCTCAAATGAGATGGAGTAGTTCTAAAATTAAATTCTTTGGGCTAAACATGGACTCAAGTCATCTTCGAGATGCTTTTTCTTGTTGTAAAAATGTAGGAAATATTTTTAACCAAGTTCATTGCTCATTGTTTCAAGGATAAAAAGAATACATTGGCAAGGGAATATAATTTCTAGGATAACAAGCTAAGCAGGGAGTGACTCTAGTGCAAGCAAGTAAATAATTGTAGGACCAGTTCAAGGTTGCCGAGAGGATGATGAAAGGAGTGTGATACCTTTTCTTGCTTGCTTTGTTCCCGTACTTGAGTCGAACCCCCTCTATGTTTCCATATTGCCAAGTCACCTAAAATTAAGCAATCTCCGAGAGAAACAAAGAAACAAACTTGCAAATAAAGTTATAACTAATTTTTTTGTATTTTTGGTTTAGACATGAAAACTGAAAATAAACATGCAAATTTGAAAAAAGTAAACTAAATCAAAAGAAGAAATGAAAATATGAATGCAAAGTTTGGAGGTTTCCAAACCTCCCCCAAGCTTAGGCTATTGCTAGGCTTAGTTGTTGCCGTCATTTGGCGGCTGGTGCGGATACTGCTGGTAGTAGTCGGGGAAGTGGGTCATGAAGTGACTGAAGTTATGAGTCATAGTATTCACATCTTCATTCACTCTCTGAAGAGTGTGGTTGATCTCCCCAATGGGCTGGTTGAGCTACTGGAACTCCTGATAGGGGACATAGTTGTACCCCTATTGTGGCTGGTTGGGCCACGAGTCCCAGGCTCCTTCTCCTCATCATCCTGCTTCCCTCCTTCCTCATCTTCCTCTTCCTCGGGCTGGAGCTCGGCCAAGATCTCCGTCACTTGGTCCTTGGTGAGGATCCAAGTGTTCTTCTCCACAATCGAGAAGGCTTGGGGGCAGGGCAACCGAACCTGCTCACCCTTTGCATCATCAAGATAACTGGATTGATATGCTCGGAGCCTCCTGTTTGCATGGTAAACACCAAGGAAGCCACAAGAAGTCAAATACTTGACGTCCATTAATTTGGAGCGGTCAACAGGTTCCATAATAGGTAGTAGAATGTTTAGCGCATAGGCAAGGTGGGTTACTAATCCACCAATGTGAATATCACCTTTGGTCTTGTTGCTTTGGTGGCGGAAGTGCTAGATGAGTGGAGCTGCAGGACTGGGGCTCTGCGGTGAAGTGGGGAAGAGAGCCTTGGTGATCATAGCCATGTCCGCATTGGCCATGGAGCATGTGTAACCTCTTGCTAGTAGTGTGTTGGCGAGGAACAGAGCGTAGTAGCGGATGGTTGGGTTCTGAATGGTGGGCACCTTCTTCTGATAAAAGTGCCTCTCACCATTAACAGAAATAACCTCCCAAGTCTCTCCACTTGTGACGCTATAGAGGTTAGTAACAGTGGGCTCCCCAGTATGAGGGAAGCTAAAAGAATTGCAAAATTGTTCGAAATTTATTTCATAGTGCTACCGGTTCATGGTGAAGCTTATCGTGCACATGTTACCTTTCTCCCTGTGGTCGTCGTAGAAGGAGGCAAGGAACTCGTGGGTAAGCTCGGCGTAGGTGTCATGGCTTGCGAAGCCAAGTACCGCCAACCCCACCCTCCTGCACATGAGGTCGAAATCCTCCTTCAACCCCGCCGCGGTGAGAAAGTGAAGGGAATATGCCCGAGAGGCAATAATAAAGTGGTTATTATCTTATATAATGTTTATGATAAATGTTTATTTTGCATGCTATAATTGTATTAATTGGAAACGTTAATACATGTGTGTTTAATAAACAAAATACAAAGTTCCTAGTAATGCCTCTCATATAAACTAGCTCGTTGATTAACAAAATGATCAAGGTTTCCTGATCATGGACATTGGATGTTGTTAATAACGAGGTCACAACATTGGTGGAATGATGTGATGAACATTCATCCGAAGTATAGCATTACGATCAAAGTCATTATGTTTATATTTCTATAACATCATACGAAGTAATCTTAGTCCTTAGACCATGAGATCATGTTAATTGCTAACACCAGAAGAGTATCTTGATAACACCAAACGTCACACCGTAACAGGGTGACTATAAAGGTGGGTTCAGTACTACAAAGGTGTTATGTTGAGGCTCATGGATCAAGAGTGGAATTTGTCAATCCTGATGACGGATAGATATACTCTGGGCCCTCTCGGTGATATCACATTAAGATAGCTTGCAAGCAAGTGATGAGATCACTAGAATGTTATATCACGGGAACGAGAAAAGAGTGCATGTCGGTAACGAGATCAAACTAGGTATTTGGATACTGATGATCGAATCTCGGACATTTATTATATCATGAGACAAAGGGATTTAGTTACTAGCATTAAAGGTTCTCACGATCATAGAAGTCATCGTTGAATGTGTAGGAGTCAGTATGGATCTCCAGGTCCCGCTTCTGATTATTGATTTGAGAGGGGTCTCGATCATGTCTGCATTGTTCATGAACTGTAGGGTGACACACTTAAGGGATACCGACACCATTTGGAGCAAATATGTTTCAGATAAAGATTTAAGAAAGCGCTGGAATTATTTCAATAGACACTACAACTGTTTCGGGTGAAATTGCTGAAATTGGTTCTGCATGTAATATTGAAATGTTGTAGGGATTTTATGTGAATGTTTTTAAATTAAAGTAATTAACAAAATTCAGAATAAAATTAATAAAAGATTTTTATCAAATGTGAGAGCATTAAATTTGGAGAAATTTAATGCATTTAAAGTGGGGACTTTAAAAGAGAATGTGAAGGGGCAAATTTATGTGGAGGGAGTTACCACCACATGAATGAGGAGGTGAGGGGTCACCCCTTGGGCGCAGGCCATGGGGATGGGCACCCCCTCCTCCTATATAAGGCCCCCCTCACACCCCTTCTTCCTTACACCTCCTCGTGAAGGATCTCTCTCCCCCTCTAGTTATTCGCCATGGTCTCAGATTAGCGAGATACATGTTCCTGGTGGCTTTATCTTGAAAGGAGTTGCTTCTTCCGCTGCTTTGCTGGAGCAAGGGATGGAGGTTGTTGGGGTACCGTACGTGTGTGCGATCACGGATGCACCGCTGCTTTGCGGTGCTGGACTTGGTGGTGCTGGACTTGCTGGAGCTGGATCTAATGGACGTGCTGGAGTCGGACCTGCTGGACTTCATCACGATCTTGAGATCGGCAAGTGTACGACTACATCATCCACGAGTTCCAACTCGTTAACAAAGCTTTGTTGTCTTCACGGGTAAGTTCTCTATGGATGTATATCCACCCGTTGCTTGTATCTAGTAGATAGATCTTGGCGTATAGTTCCCATCGTAGGAATTTTTTTGTTTGAACCCAACAGTGGTATCAGAGCCTGATCTATGCATAGGTGCTTTGCACGGGTAGTACACATATGTTTATATGTGGGCGATGATGATTATGTTATTGCATCTTCTATGTATTTTGGATATTGGTGGCATAGTGGGATGGAGCGGCCCGGATCAACCTTACATGTCATCACACATGAGACCGGTTCCACGACTGACATGCAACTAGTTTTGCATAAGTGGCTGGCGGGTGTCTGCCTCTCCTACTATAGTCAATATCTGATTTACAATGAGTTGCTAATAACTTAGTTATCATCGTTGCGGTTACATGTTTGTAGGTAAGACCGGTTCTATCTTCGAAATCCTAAGCCACGTAAAACTTGCACTGGATAAATTAGAGGCGTCTAGTTTAGATTGTTGCTGGGCTAGTGTCATGATATGGTAATGTTGTAAGTAGATGTATGATAGATACCCTTACAACACACCTAACGTGTAAGTGCCATAGACCTTGCCCTTACACACAAAGGAATGATAGAGATCATACCACGATGCATATGATGGTGATCAAATGCATGGACCATATCATCCCACTTTACACAATTAGATGTTTTCATCTTACATTGCTAGTTTGGCGTTTTAGTAACATTATAAGATGATCCCTCATTTAAATATCAAGATAAAATGTGTTCTTCCTTAAGTATGCACCGTTCTATGGATCGTGTTTCGAGACATCACGTGATGATCGGGTGTACTCGACTCTACGCTTTCATACAACGGGTGTAAGATAGATTTACACACGCGAATACTAAGGTTCTTACTTGGCGAGCCTAGCATGTACAGACATGGCCTCGGAACACGGACCGAAAGGTTAAGCATGAGTCATATAGTTGATGTGATGCCCATATTGATGCTCGCCTTTGAAGCTACACCGACTCACATGATGATCGGACTTGGTGTAGTGGATTTGGTTCATGTAACCACCAAAAAGGCACGAGGGATGTCGTTTTTGAGTGGGAGTTCATTTCTAATTTGGATTAGTCGAACTCAATTTGTCATAAACTAAATCAAAGTGAATTTGCATAATTTGTTGTAGTCATTGGCTTCTGTTCACTACCTTATGCTTAGTTTCAATTGAGATAATAGAACTATAGAATTCTGGATATTTACTTTACGAACTGGTATCGTATTGTTTTGAATGTCAATTTAAGGTTAAGAAGTCCTATTGCAAACATTCAGCAAACTCTATTTACTCCATGAAGTTTAATAAGTAGTATTAAATCATCAGTAAGAATTCTAGTGTTAGTATCTAAAGTATCATGTTTGCCTCCATGATTATTGATATTCAAAAGTTGTTTTAATATCAAGATTATCTAGGAGCTGAAAAATTGTTTCAGAAACCATCATGTGTGGAAGATATTGTGATATCCGAAACAATGTTTTTGGTTGCATTATGATAGAGTATAATTTAGCAAAATACATGTTCTCATATTATGAGAATTTGTGAAGGATGGAGATGCTAGGCATCCGGATCTCCCAAAAAGGTTTTTGGGAACTAACATTATACTCGCGATTCTTCCTTACATGCTATAGTAGCTTGATCATGAAAGTTGTCATGATAAGGATGAATAGAAGATGTAAGTAAAATGTTTACTACACTAATAGATTACTAAAGAATGGATTTTTGAAAGAATACCAAACATTTGATGATGGTGATCCACTTCAAAGTGCAAGTCCAAAGGTATTAGTATTTGACTATATACGCTTTGTACTATGTGTCATGTGAATGACACCACTATTGATGTTGATAGATTCTTTTAAAAGGAAAAGGAATTGCTGAAAGAGAATCTATAAAATATTTGGCAGAAAAGAAAAAGTTGGAAATGTCCATCTTAGGTCTATAGAAGATACACATGTATGGTTGTATTCCTTGCTTGTTAAACAATGTGGTTCTTAGGTATTGGATACCGGTATTGGATACCGAATTGGTTGGTATGAATTGTCATACGGGACAACGCAATTCATGAACTGCAATGGCCTAAGTAACTAGCAAGAGAATAAGTCATGATGTTCATCGAAAACAAATAAAGTGTTATCGTGTTTTTTGTTGTCGTCAAACCTAGCCTTCAAGATTTGTTTTAATAATTGTTATTTTGTTCCGGTATTATGAGAACAATGGTTGTTCAAATAATTACCGTATTCCATAATGGATGGGTGAACTTTTACAAGTCTAGTGGGAGAAATCACATCCATAAACACTGTTTCTAAAATGTCGCAAGACAAATGATTGAAAGATCACTTATGAAGTGACATCGTTGTTTAAATTATATTGGAAAGAAAACATGAAGAAACTCCATGTTGATGGATTTTTGGAGTCTTTGATTTTGATCAACTAACGCTTGTGAGACTTTCCTTGAGATAACTGAAACTCCGTTCATAGGCCATAGAGGAACGGATGTGTAACATCCCAAAACTTTAATCCAAGGTTATTAAGATCCAAATCACCAAAATAGGGTCAACCAAAAACTTTTCTATTTTAAATTATTAAAGCATTCATATGTGTGTGCATTTAAATTAGGAGTTGATTTGAATTGCCATGATTAAGTGATCCATTGCTTGTAAAATGATTCTTAGGTGAAATAAACATCATCTAGATCATTCCCAAAGAAAAACAAATCAAAATGAATAAAAGAAGTAAATGGTCATTTGTGCCATTTTAATGAACATGTCTTCTTTGGCTATTCCTAGCACTCAAAACCTAACAGAAACAAATGTGGATCTTTGCACCCCTTGCTAGTACACATAATGATGTACCAAGGCCCACTTTATGATCTGCGAAAAACATTCAAACACCAAATTTAAATGGCAGTTAAAAATTGAATCTATTTCATATGGGAAGATCCCACTATTTCAAAAACCACTCAAATGAGCTCAAATTTGAAAACCCAAGCACCCATAGAGTCTCAAGCTTATGCCTAGCACGCTCACCAAAAATCTCTTCAAAATTCAAAAATAAGTTTCTTGCAGCATATTTCCACAAACACATGGCAGGCAGGGTTTACACTCTAAACATAGCTCACTATTTTGTACGGGGTTTTGCACCCAATTTTCCTCAAAACACTCCCACTGTCTCCAAATGATCTAACCAGGCCCTTTGCACCCCATCCCCTACCTCCTAGTGGCAATGCCATGCCATGCCGAGCACATGCTTGTCGGCCGACCATGCCATCGCCGCAGCAGACCACCCCTCTCCTTCTCACCATGTCTAGTAGCTAGCTCACACCTCACCGCCACTCTCTGTCCCCTCCACGTGAACAGCCGAGTCGTGGACCACCGCCAATGCGCCGCGCCCAGTGCATCTGCGCCATGCCGAGCACGCGCCAGAGCGCCACGCCCAACACGCGTGTACACGCTGACCCTCGACCGCAGCCCGCGCCCACCGCGTCACCACGACCCCAGGAACACCGCGGACATGCCCGTTCGCCGCCCCTTGCACCATAGCCACCGCTCGCCGTTGAGACCGCCGCCTCTGCCGCTCAGAGCATGCGCACCGCCCGACCGCATACCACCGTACCTAGGCCCGCATTCACTCCGTAGAGCATCGCCAAGAGACCATACACCGTCCCCTACCTCGAGCCACGCCGCTAGCACACTGTGCAGCCCTGGCCGGAGCCGCCCACCCATGCCTTTCGGTCGCATCGTCGGGCTATAAATAGAGGCCTTCCCCAGCCATTTTCTGCACACCACTCACCTCCCCTCACCTCACTGGTCAGTCCCCACTTCTCCCCGGAGCCACTCGAGCTCGCAGTCGTCAGAATTGCACCAGAGCTGGCCGCCTCTGGAGAAGAAGGGCCCTGTTGATTGCGACCACCCCCGGAGCTACCTCGACCATCCCTGAGCTCGTCGTCTACCAGTTCGTTTGCCCCCATCGCCATCATCGCTGGAGCCCTTACGATAGTACCTACCAAGCTTTCGAGGAGGAGGAGTTCTATCAAGAGGAGGAAGAAAACTTCAACCACTGCACCAACCAAGGTAAGCTAGCACTATCCAAGTTAACCCTTGCAAGTTGTACTTGCAAGCCACCATTAGCAGTGCAAGCTAACCCTTGCAATCTAGATAACCCAAGCAAAGATGCTTTAGGCATGCTTTGGTTATACCACTTTGACTAGTATTTACCCCAAGTATTATTTTCAAGCTTTACTTCCTTTGCTTTACACAAAGTTCTTTACTTGTTTTGAAGGTAGAATAAAGAGTATAAAACTTGACCTATAGAGATAACTTTAGATGTCATTCTATGGCATGAGATTGAGCCCATCATTTTCCACCTTAGTGAACACTCTTAACTTAGTAGTTTAGAGTAGATAAAAACTTGAGTCACTCTAGATGGGAATACTTGGTGAAAATGAATTATGAAAACCTTGGAATGATGAGTCATTCTATTGAGATGATTTGACATGTGTTGAGAAACACAAATGGTTTATGATGGTAAAAATGTTGAGGCATGAGCCTTAACCCCTTTTACAAAACTGATGGTTGGATTCGGATGCGATACCATTCCAAATTTACCGTACAACCACAATACCTGAATTGGGTAAGGCTTAGCCGGAAGTTTATATGCATTAGTATTAGTTCCCTTGCAGGAGAGGTTTGAGCTGCGGCTACCTCTCAATGTTTTCCACCTATGTAGTGCCCAAGATGACAGATGGTCATGGTTGGGAGGCCATGCTCATAGGAGAGTTGCTTATACTAGGGTGTGTAAAGGAAAGGTTATGTTTGATTATCTGCATACTAAGTATGATGATTCAGGGTTATCCCTGACAGATGCATCGAATCTTGTGGTGAAAGTGTACCACCTCTGCAGAATGTCAAACTATTAGAATAGCCGCGTCCGCGGTTATGGACAGTTGGAATGGCCATATTGTTTCGTTGTCAGATGTTTTCAAAATGACTTATGAAATGAATGATAAATCTTGACTTGACCACAACAGGGTTGTGACTGTGACACTAGCTTCCCAACTTAAGTGATTCTAGAACTTTATTTTATCTTTCTTTGCTTCAGAACTCAGCTTAGGTTTCAAACTTAACATTATAGTTAAACTTAGAGTTAGCACTTTACTTTAGAACTATCTTACTTATTAGTGGTAGTTTGCGAGTACTTAAAGAGTACTCATGGCTTTTGTCCCTGGCTATTCTCATGGCCAGACTATGAAGGAGACTACCAAGATGATGGCCAGCAGGACGGCTATGATAACTAGGACTATCTGCCTTCGTCAGCATTGCATGTGCCCGTGAAGATGGACCCCACCACTACGCTTATCTTTTATTTCCGCTGCTTGTTGTATTAAGACTGGATCATGAGATCCTTATTTGTGTAAGACCTTATGTATGGTTTGTAATGGATGATGTACTGTGATATCCAATTTGTTATGTCTCGCAAAAATAGTAATCGTGGGATTGCGATGAATGACATAACAGGCACCTGGGATTAAAAATCCGGGTGTTGACAAGTTGGTATCAGAGCCATCCTCACCATAGGAGACCCTAGTTAGAATGGACGTCCAAACAAAAACTTAGTTTCAAAACCAAAGTGAGTACTTATGAAAAACTATTTCCTCTCTTATCCTTGGGAGTTCATTCTTTCTCAAAAATTCATGTCCTCAAATTTCTTACATTACTACTTAAAATTTGACACACTTGATCACTTCACTAACTTCCTCATCCTTAATTCTTGTAGATGGAGACTCAGTTCAACAAGTTCTACCAGTTGGGAAACGGAGGTCAAGTGATCTTCGAGAGGGTTCTGGATTCACTGTCGCAGCTACTGGGACGCCCACATCCGGTGTTTCTTGGAGCTCAACTTCCAGGACCCCCAGGAGGAGATTTACAGTGGCTCGTCACCGCTGATCTTAGAGGAAGCATCGAAGCACCAACATCCAGGAGAATCCAGTTCTCCGTGAGAGAGAAAAACTGGCTAGATGGATTAGCCAGGGCAATGCATGAAGATCTCGCACGCGTATGTGCCCTTAGCGTCAACCAAATCCAAGGAACCCGTTTTGCTCACTATGCAAGACGTGACTTCATGGGAATGCCGATGGAGATGCCAAGTCACCCAGAGTTCAGGCGTCAAATGGAGAATCTTGACTTCTTGCTGCACGACAAATAGCAGGAACTGGACAATGCTAGAGAGTTAGCCAACCAGAACCGTGTAATTGCCGACCAGAAGGCCCAGACTTTCGCACTGCTCGTCCAGGATCGCCAGTCTCTTCACCGCCAGCGTGCAAAGAAGGATCGCACCATCACCCGTCTTCGCAAGAAGGTGGCTGACCTCGAGAAGACCGTCAAGGAGAAGGAAGCTCAGCTTGCAGCAAAGGAGGAAGAAGAGGAGGGTGAAGACATCCAGGGAGACATGGATTCTTACCTCAGCAATGATGATGACTTTCTGGAGGAGGATGCCATGGACTTCTACACTGACGATGAGGACTCCGACTTCATCGACGATGAGTAGATGCACTAGAGCACTATCGTAGCATGAGATGTATCAGTCCCACTGTATCGTAGCTTGCAGAATGGTTCTTCAAACCATCTGTTTTCCTTTGATTGTTGTAGTGTGTGTTGTATCGTGTGCTTGTTTGCATGAATGAAATGGAGTTAGTTGCAAAACCTGAGTCAAACTCAAAGTTTTAGCTTTGAAACCAAAACCATGAACCTTAGAACTTCCCTCTTACCCCTTTATCTACCTCAATCTTTAGATGACTCGTGGAAACCAAGGATTGAGCAGCTCGTCGCAAGACCCAATGCTGCAGATTATGCAAATGTTAGTTGCAGACCGCGAAGCAAGCAGGGCAGAGCGCCAAGCCAACTTAGCATAATTGTAGCAGATAGCTCAGATGGCCCAAAACAACCAAGGGCATGGAAACCAGGATCACCATGGATCCAAACTCAAAACTTTCAGAATACCAATCCCCCAATCTTTAACCAAGCTGAAAACCCACTACATGCTGATGACTGGTTGCAGACAATGGAAAACAACTTAGAAGTTGCAGGAGTTTATGACAACGAGAAAGTTCTCTTTGCCACCCACTATCTGGCAGGAGATGCAAGAGCTTGGTGGACTAGTATCCGTAACATGAACCGTGGTCAAGTGATGACATGGGAAGCATTCAAAGTCAAGTTCAGACGCACCCACGTGCCGCAAGGTCTAGTCACCAGAATGAGAGATGAATTCCGCGACTTGAAGCAAGGCAGAATGACTGTGGTGGAGTACCGTGACAGATTCCTATCACTTGCCAGATATGCACCTAATGAGATCAACACGGAGGCCAAGAAGAAGGAGAGATTCTTGAACGGACTGCATGATGAGATGCAGACTGTCCTCGTCAACATCCGCTTCGAGGATCTCGAAGAGCTAGTCGACTCTGCCATTCATATGGAAGGGAAGATTAACCAGGCAAACGAAAACCGCAAGCGTCGTATGATGCAGCAATCTGGATCCAGCAGTCACTAGAAGTACCGTCCCAACCCCTCATCAGGATATGCACCAAGGAACAATCGACCCCCAATGTCTCGCCCAAGCTACCCCAACCGTAGCGGAGGCAATGTGACGTTTGGAGGAAACAACCACAACTCTGGCAATGCCAACAACTTCAACCATGCACCTCCCAAGAACAACAACAACAACACTGCACCCAGAACTGGCAGCATTATTGTGTCTGTCGCAGCAAAGGACAAGTCCCAGATCACTTGTTTCGAGTGTGGAGTGAAGGGTCACTATTCCAATGAGTCTCCCAAGAAGACTGCCGCCAATGCCAATGTGAATGCCCCAGCTCAACAGCAACGTCGTGTTCAACCAAGGAGAAGATTTGCCCCAGGGAACCCTCACAACCACAACGGTCGTCTTTTCCACATGAACGCCGAAGAAGCCCAAGAAGCGCCAGATGTAGTGCTGGGTATGTTTTCTATCAACTCAGTTTTAGCAAGAGTGTTGTTTGATTTGGGAGCATCGCATTCATTTGTCACCGAAGAATTTGCATGCACTAGTAAGATTCACCCAACCAACCTGAAGCATGTCATGATAGTTCAAATCCCCGGTTCAACAACCAAAGCTAGAAAAATTTGCAAAGATGTGCCTATCAGAATACATGGGATAGATTTTTATGCCAACCTAATTGTACTTGGAACCAAAGGATTGGAAGTAGTACTAGGTATGGACTGGATGTCAAGGCATAAAGGACTGATAGACTGTGCTAAGAAAGCCATCACCATGACTAGTAGCTCTGGAGTAATAGTAGAGCATATCTCTGAAACCTTACCCCGTCAATTCAAGTGCAACAAGAGTCTAGCCCTACCCACCATAGACCAAGTCAGAGTAGTCTATGAATACCCCGCCGTATTCCCAGATGAATTGCCAGGTATGCCTCCGGATAGGGATATTGAGTTCATTATCGAACTAATCCCCGGAACCGGACCCATAGCCTAGAGACCCTATAGCATGAACCCCTCAGAGTTAGTGGAACTAAAGAAGCAGTTGGATGCCATGTTAGAAAAAAGGCTTGATTCAACCAAGCGCATCGCCATGGAGATCACCAGTGTTATTCGTCGACAAGAAAGATGCAGGCAATCGTTTGTGCACAGATTACAGAAAGTTGAATGACGTCACCATCAAGAACAAGTACCCCCTACCAAAGATAGAGGATCTATTTGATCAGTTGACTGGAGCCCAGGTATTCTCAAAGATTGATCTTAGGACTGGTTATCACCAACTTAAGATTCGTGCAATGGATATTCTGAAGACCGCCTTTACTACTCCCTATGGTTCATACGAGTATACCGTTATGTATTTTGGATTAACCAATGCTCCTTCTTATTTCATGAATCTCATGAATAAGATCTTTATGAATTTGCTAGATAAGTTTCTAGTTGTGTTTATCGACGACATCCTTATCTACACCAAGTCCGAAGAAGAGCATGAGCAACATCTGAGGATCATCCTAGAAACCCTGAGAGAGCATCGGTTATATGCCAAGTTCAGCAAGTGTGAGTTTTGGCTGAAAGAAGTAGGATTCCTACGACATATTGTATCTGCCAGAGGAGTCTCTATTGATCCCACCAAGATCAAAGATGTCGAAGAATGGGAAGCCCCAACCACTCAAACCCAAGTTCGGGCATTTCTTGGATTAGCGGGATACTACCGCAAGTTCGTAGAAGGATTCTCGAGCATTGCCAGACCCATGACCCAATTGTTGAAGAAGGACAAGAAGTTCGAATGGACCGACAAATGTGAAGCCAGTTTCCAGGAGCTGAAGAGGAGATTGATATCAGCCCCAATATTGATCATGCTAGACATCAATAAGCCGTTTGATGTATGTTGTGATGCATCCAAGATTGGTCTCGGATGTGTATTGATGCAAGAAGACAAAGTCATCGCTTATCTGTCTCGACAACTGAAACAACATGAGCAGAACTATCTGATACGTCCATTTTGCATCACTATTCTATGTCTTAATTCACTATTATTCATTGATATATTTCGTATTGAGAGGTGATACTTATGTTATTTCATATGTTTTTGCATGGTTGATGACTTTTGGAGCATGGATCCCTGCAGTTAGGATTCTGATGGAAAAGGTGTTGTTTGGAGGCAAAATTCGCGAAGATCAGAAAATCCGGGAAAATACATGGAAAATCCTATTTTTCAGTAGACTAAGGACGCCAGAAGACGGAGTGGAGATGGGCCACAGGGGGCCCACACCACCCCATGGCGCGGGTAGCCCTAGGACGTGCCAGGAGGTGGTGTGGCCACCCTGGCCCACCTCTGGCTCTCCCCTCTGGCGTATATCATCCTCCCGAAACCCTAATACTCGAGGAGCGACCACAGAAAGATTCCGCCGCCTCTGCGGGGCGGAAAACACCGAGAGAGAAAGATCTCTCCGGTAGACAGATTTCTGCCGGGGGAATTCCTTCCCGGAGAGGGGAGATTGTCGCCATCAACACCACCATCAAGCTGGACTTCATCGGGATCATCATCATCATTACCACCACCATCATCACCATCAGCACCCTCATCACCATCTCCATATTGCTGTAACAATTGGTTGAATCTTGCATTAGTTCATAGGGGAAACTTTCCCGGTGTTGATTACTCTTTGTAGTTGATGCTATTGAGTGAACTATTGAATTATTGTTTATGTTTAGATTGTTATACGTCATTATTCCATCTCTGATCATGATCCATATGATTTCTTGTGAGTAGTTCGTTTTGTTCTTGAGGACATGGGAGAAGTCTTGTTGTTAGTAGTGGAGTTGTGTTGAGAAAGATTCAATAATTTGATATTTAAGTTGTGGTGTACTTCTTCTAGTGGTGTCCTGTGAACGTCGACTACATGACACTTCACCTATATGGGCCTAGGGGAATGCATTGTGTATATGGCTAATCGTAGGGGTTGCCGGAGTGACAGAAACCTGAACCTCTGTTAGGAAACCATTGCACAAGGGACGTAAGGGTCTTAGAGTTTAAAGCTATGGTTAGGTTTCTACCTTAATTACTTTGTTGTACTTACGGATGTTTGCAAGGGGTATAATAGCAAGTATGTATTAGTCTTGGATGGGGCGGTACATTAGGACAGGTTCACCCACACAACACTTAGCAAGCTAGAGAAGATTAATCAACTATATGAAGCGAAAGCACTTGACAGTCTTCCCATGTGTCCTCGAGAACGTTTGGTCATCTTAAGTAATACAACCGGATTGTCCTTTGCTGCATAAAGGATTGGGCCACTTGCTGCATTTATTCCTACTGTCTTTTATTTACTCGTACTTTGTTTACTTGCTTTATCGAAAACCCCTAAAAATCCGTTTGCTAAGTATTTGCAGAGAATTCCTGATCCATACCAGTAGCCAGCACCTTCTGCTCCCTGTTGGGTTCGACACTCTTACTTATCGAAAATACTGTGATACACCCCCTATACTTGTGGGTCATCACTATCCGACCCATGATCTTGAATTAGCAGCCGTAGTTTTGGCATTAAAGGCATGGCGTCATTATATGATGGGTAATCGCTGTGAGATTTACTCAGATCACAAGAGCTTAAAATATATTTTCACTCAGAGGAGCTGAATATGAGCCAAAGGAGATGGATAGAGTTAATCAAGGATTATGACCTTCACATTCACTATCACCCTGGCAAAGCCAATGTGGTAGCGGATGCTCTTAGCATATTGCCATGTAGGCTTAACACCATGATCAAGGAGAAGCAGCCAAGTTTGTATGAGGAGTTGGAGTAGTTCAGAACTGAATTAGTTAGCAAAGGATTCTTAGCTAGCATTGAACTTCAACCCACTTTGATTAGCCAAATCAAGGAAGCCTAGAAGGGAAATGAAAGTATCGATGGCATCAAACATCGTATTGGTACAGGAAAGGTACCTGGATTTACTGAAGACGAAGAAGGAGTTCTGTGGTATAAAGGACGTATCTGTGTGCCAGCAGATCGGAACTGAAGCAAGTTATCATGAAGGAAGCTCATGATACTCTTTATTCTATCCACCCCGGAGGAACGAACATGTATCAAGATTTGAAAGAGCAATTTTGGTGGCACAAGATGAAGAGAGAAATCGGAAGATACATTGCCAAGTGTGACATCTGTCAAAGAGTGAAAGCAGAGCAACAGAGACCCGTGGGACTGTTGCAACCATTGCAGATTCCGGAATGGAAATGGGATTCTGTAGGAATGGACTTTATCACCGGTTTGCCTACTTCTAATAGGGGAAATGACTCAATATGGGTCATAGTTGATAGATTGTCCAAGGTAGCTCACTTCATACCTGTCAAGACTACCTACCAGAGTTCGAAGCTAGCAGAGCTGTATATTGCTAGGATTGTTAGTCTGCATGGAACCCCCAAGACCATTGTATCAGATCAAGGAACTTAGTTTACCTCGAGATTTTGGCAGAAAGTTCAGGAAGGATTGGGAACCAAATTGAACTTCAGTACAGCTTATCACCCGCAAACTGATGGACAGACTGAGAGAGTCAACCAGATCCTAGAGGATATGTTAAGAGCTTGTGTGTTGGAATACGGATCAAAATGGGAAGACTGCTTGCCTTTCGGAAAACTCTCATATAACAACAGTTATCAAGCTAGTTTGTAGATGGCACCATTTGAATTCCTATACGGAAGAAGTGTCGCACCCCTTTGAATTGGGCGCAAGTAGGACAGAGTTAGACCTTTGGAGCCGACATTCTCTGAGAAGCCAAAGAGAAGGTTCACAAAGTCCGTGAGCACCTCAAGACCGCCCAATCCAGACAGAAGAGTTATGATGACAAGAGAAGGAGAGACCTGACTTTCAATGTCGGAAAATTTTGTATATCTCAAAATTTCACCATTGAAGGGAACCCAACACTTTAGTCTGAAAGGAAAGTTAGCCCCCAGATATATCGGGCCCTACAAGATTCTGAACCGTCGAGGAGAAGTATCGTATCAACTAGAACTGCCTGAAGAGATGTCAGCCATCCACAATGTGTTCCATATCTCATTACTTCACAAATTCTTGGAAGTGCCAGAGAAGACTGAAGTTTTCAAGAACATCGATCACAGAGCTGTGGAGATCAACAATGACGTGACCTATCGTGAAGTGCCCATCCATATCCTAGAAGAAGCTTACAGAACCACCAGGACCAGGAGTATCAAGTTTCTCAAGATTCAGTGGAGCAACCATACCGAGGAGGAAGCCACTTGGGAGCGAGAGGATTACATTAGGACAGAGTTCCCAGATCTCTTTAGTTCCCAGTTTTCTTTGTAAATCTCAGGACGAGATTTTGTTTAAGGGGGGAAGGTTTGTAACATCCCAAAACTTTAATCCAAGGTTATTAAGATCCAAAATCACCAAAATTAGGGTCAACCAAAAACTTTTCAATTTTAAATTATTAAAGCATTCATATGTGTGTGCATTTAAATTAGGAGTTCATTTGAATAGCCATGATTAAGTGATCCATTGCTTGTAAAATGATTCTTAGGTGAAATAAACATCATCTAGATCATTCCCAAACAAATCCCAAAGAAAAACAAATCAAAATGAATAAAAGGAGTAAATGGTCATTTGTGCCATTTTAATCAACATGTCTTCTTTGGCTATTACTAGTACTCAAAACTTAATAGAAAAAAATGTGTATCTTTGCACCCCTTGCTAGTACACATAATGATGTACCAAGGCCCACTTTGTGATCTGCTAAAAACATTCAAACACTAAATTTAAATGGCAGTTAAAAATTGAATCTATTTCGTATGGGAAGATCCCACTATTTCAAAAACCACTCAAATTAGCTCAAATTTCAAAACCCAAGCATCCACAGAGTCTCAAGCTTATGCCTAGCACACTCACCAAAACTCTCTTCAAAATTCAAAAATAAGTTTCTTGCGGCCATTTCCACAAACACATGGCAGGGAGGGTTTACACTCTAAACATAGCTCACTATTTTCTACAAGGTTTTGCACCCAATTTTCCTCAAAACACTCCCACTGTCTCCAAATGATCTAACCAGGACCTTTGCACCCCATCCCCTACCCCCTAGTGGCAATGCCATGCCATGCCGACCATATGCTTGCCGGCCAACCATACCATCGCCGCAGCAGAACACCTCTCTCCCTCTCACCATGTCTAGTAGCTAGCTCACACCTCACCGCCACTCTCTGTCCCCTCCCCGAGCATAGCCGAGTCGTGGACCACCGCCAATGCGCCGCGCCCAGTGCGTCTGCGCCCTGCTGAGCATGCGCTAGAGCGCCGCGCCCGACACGCGTGTACACGCTGCCCCTCGACCGCAGCCCGCGCCCACCACGTCGCCACGACCCTAGGAACACCGCGGACATGCCCGTTCGCCGCCTCTTGCACCACATCCAACGCTCGCCATTGAGACCGCTGCCTCTGCCGCTCAGAGCGTGCGCACTGATGTCTATGCACTTCTATTCTTGTAGACAGTTGTTGGGCCTCCAAGTGCAGAGGTTTGTAGAACAGCAGCAAATTTTCCCTTAAGTGGATCACCCAAGGTTTATCGAACTCAGGGAGGAAGTGGTCAAAGGTATTCCCTCTCAAGAAACCTTGCAATCAAGATACAAGAAGTCTCTTGTGTCCCCAACACACCAAATACACTTGTCAGGTATATAGGTGCACTAGTTCGGCGAAGAGATAGTGAAATACAAGTGGTATGGATATAAGACAACGGTGCTAGAAAATAACTTGATGGCGTGGAAGAGACTAAAAGCAAACTGAAATAAAGAAGGAAGCAAGCAAACATGTAACAGATCTAGTAGCAAATGGTGTTTCAATGCTTAGAAACAAGGCCTAGGGATCATACTTTCACTAGTGAACACTCTCATATAAATATCTTCTCTTTATGTTACTACTCTTAACTGCTCTCCGGTTGGACACTCTAATCAACGGTAGGGCCATAACAGCACACCTCAAAGTAAGCCTTTCCCATCTAGAAAACCCCACACTGTCACCTTGAGTACTAGATGAGTCCAACAAACACCATAATTTCATAAAGACATCCAACTCCAAATATAATTCATAACAAGTATTTGTAATCTCTAGCCTAAGTGCCACCATGGTGAGCATGCTGTCACTTTCACACACATGGGGAGAGCAGAGATTCATTAAAGCACTTGAGTAGTAGAATAGATCTATAGATTACAAGCTCATGACCACAACAAGATCATGCATAGAGAGAGATGAACACATAGCTACCGGTAGAACCCTTAGCCTCGAGAGAGAACTACTCCCTCATCATCATGGGAATCAGCAACGGCGATGGAGATGGTGGTGGAGATCGATGGAGATAGCGGTGAAGATGGTGAAGAGGCGGCGGCGGCGCCAGCGACGGCGCAGAGGACTCCTTCCCCGCCGCCGGTATCACAGGAGAGCACCGCCCCTTAGCACCCTTCCTTCATGGCTTCTTGAGAGCCCCTTCCCATTGGAGATGGGATCAATGGGGGAGGTAAAAACATGGCTTTGGTGGCTGCAAATCCGTGGGTGGAGATCTCCCACGAATTAGCTTTCCTCCCTTTATATATCTTCTCGGATTTCCGTCACCCCATCTTGGGCTGCAGTAAATCGGGCCTATCTGGCCCGTCCGGACTCGGCATCAGCTAAATTTTATGTCCAGAACGTTTGTCGTGAAATTTCCAACATGTTTGTAGTTGAAGAGTTTTTCGTTTGACACCGTCTTCGACCCGGAACGTGACCATATTCAAAAAGAGTTCTAAGACAGATTTCTAGAAAATCCCAATTTGACTCCGACAAGGTTTCCACTTGTATTCTTGGTAATTCCTACATATCAAAGTGTAAAACAAGAACATTGTGCACTTTTGCAACTATTAGTAGGTTAGTCCAAATAATAATATGAAAAGTACTCCAAAGTGTAGACCAAATATAAGAAAGTAGATAAAACCAAGCATTGAACATCAAAAATTATAGATACACTTGCAATGTATCAACATTCCCAAGCTTAACTCCCACTCGTCCTCGAGTAGGTAAGTGATAAAAAGAAAGATTAATTTTTTAGGTGACATGCACCATCATAAACTTGATCAAAGTATTTGTAAAACATTCAAAGCTGGGATCATAGTACTTCAATCATACCATGAAAGACAAAGTTCTAGCAATAAGACAAAGAAACTATGATGCAACATGAAAAGGCACAAACAAAAGATTAATGAATAACAATGCTTTGCAAGACGTTTGTTTGTTTCACATAAAGAAAACATAGCATAATAGTATTCCGCTTTTCCCTCAAAGAGTAGCAAATATAAATGCATAGGACACCTTCAAAGTTCATAAGAGTGACTAGATACAAATAGTTTAAAACAAGCAATATCAAGTTATGCATCAATCAATTAGTCTTGGGATAATGCACATAGAACTAAGAATGGCCACTATGCTCTCAAAGTAGGTGCATAAAGGTAGAAGGTGGAGACTCAATGTAATGGTGGAAGAAAGGCCTTTGTAAAAGGAAGTAGGGATTCAAGTCTCATAAAGAGCTTCCAAAAATTATGGTACTTATAGCTTTCAGCTCTCAATGTCCCTATCATAAGCATCTTGAAGTGATTAAGGTTAAAGTGAACAAACTATGGTGTACATGCTTGACGAAGTAAAAGTCAGAAATCTCATGTCCCTTGTATACGTGGGCCGCTCCTCATGCTACTGAAGTTTAGTTACCGATAAGTTCTTGTCATCGTAAGTACATGTGTATCATTGAGAACCGCCAACGCAGTACCCCTTGCCCGATGATACGGAAGAATCCCCATATCAAAATGACAAGGCAAGCAGACAACGAGCATCTCAGCATTCTTCTTATTTACCATGGGAATATGGTGCTTTTTTCTCTCTTTCCTCTTTTCATAGTATCTCTTTTTTTCTCTTTTTCTCTTTTTTCTCAATATAGGACTCTTTTTTTATAAGAAGAATGCTTCATAGACAGCTCATTATGCTTACGCTGCAGGTTTCCACCATGTCAGCATGGATTAGACCAGCGGCCCAGGCGTTTCTCTAACACATATACATAACTCCATGGACTTACAAGCTCCCCTTTCATTTCACACCGACGACATCCATATACAAAAGAGCATGATATCAACTAGGTATAAGTACCAAGTGTAATGTTGTAAGCATTCCACATGAAAGCATGGTTCTGCTAATTCCCGACAAATAAGTGCAAGCATATACAACATAGAAGACACAATGGTTCAATTTTATTAAGGGCAAGTAAAGTAAAGTGTGCCATCAAGTTTGTGAGAGCTTTAATCACTAGTTTTCTCATAACAAGTTTAATTTGGAAGGTAAACAAAAGCATGAATATACTTGCAATAGCATAAGCTAGTAGGTAGGTATGGTGTACTCTTTGGAATAACTTGGTTTAGGGAGTTGGATGCATGAGTGGAACTCATAATTTGTTGTAGAGGCTAGCAAAAGACTGGGAGCGACAAACTAAGAGAGCAATAATGGCCATAATCATGCAGAGGGACAAAACATCATTGATCAAAGCATAAAGTGATACTACAAGTTCAAAACTAAAGGATCATAAAGGCTTATGGTGACTTGGATAGTCATAACATGGTGTGAGCATATGCCAAGTCAACCCAAATAAAGCATCAAAGGAGAATAGCACAATGCTATGCTTTAATATGCTAAAACAACGCATGATTCATCCAAAGCACATTAAGAAATCTCAATTGTTTATAACAAGTCATGCTACAACAAAGAATACTAAGCATAAAGCCAAAAGAATATCAAGCATGGCATGACAAAGCATAGGCCACAGTCAAAAACAAACTCTCTTTACCACTTAAGCATGAACTTTCCTACTCTTTTCCAAAGCAAACCAAACTATTTGCAAACCAAAGTGTGAAAGAGAGGGTCCAACCAATTTATTCAGGAAACTAAGCAAACCAAGCAAACTAAAAACCAAAACAAAAACTAAAAAGAAGATGCTCCAAGAAAAACACAACTGTGCATGAAATAATAAAAATGAAGTGTTTGGAGGAAACTTGGAATTTTTATTGATGAAGAAGGGGATGCCTTGGGCATCCCCAAGCTTTGACGCTTATACTTCTTGGATATTTCTTGGGGTGACATGCGTGGCATCCCCAAGCTTGAGCGTTTGTCCATTCTTCATCTCATTACTCATTCCTTCCATACACCTGAAATTTTTCCTTCATACAAAACTTCACACAATCTTTATTAGCAACATTAGTACACTTAAGATAAATAAGTCTTAAGGTTCAGTTCTAACACCAAATAAACTTCCATTAGAACACTAGATACTGTAGCACTTCCATCAAAAAGTTGAATTCCCCAAAAGAACTCAAGAAGGAACTAACAAGAAGCAAATGCAGAAAATGGCAGAAATCTGTCAAAACAGACCAGCAGGTAAAGACGAATTTTTTCGAAGACCTTCTGTTGCTCAAATCAAATAGTGCTGAACTAACAAAGGTTATATAACAACCTGGGGCAGAATAACAAAAAAGTACAGCTCAATCCGACATACAGAGCTCTCTCACGAATTTTTACGGTGAAGCACAGAAATCTGTTTCGGGACAGCAACTTTCCCAATCATTACTTCTCTCTCATTAGAGGTTAATCTTGGCACAAAAAGCAAATAAAAAGGATAAGGAGCGGTTATTACTGAAGTAATAACTTCCAAGACTCATCTAAAACTCTCGGGTTATCTCCCAACAAGTACTTTTCTTTAACGCCTTTAAGTTAGGCATGATAGTTTGAGAAGATGCTCACATAAGACATATGAATTGAAGTAAAAGAGAGCATCAAGAAGCAAATTCAAAGCACATTTAAGTATAACCCACTTCCTATGCATAGGAATCTTGTAAAGAAACAAGTCATGAAAGCACAAAGTAACAAGCATAGGAAAGCAAAACAAGTGCAACTTCAAGACTTTCAACATAAAGAGGGGAAACTTAATATTATTGAGATGCATAAAACCATGTTTCCCTCTCTCATAATAACTTTCAGTAGCATCATGCATAAAATTAATAATATAACTATCACAATAAAAATTCTTATCATGAGCCACATGCATAAAAGAATTAATACTCCCCACATAAACATAGTCATTCTTATTAATTGTAGTGGGAGCAAATTCAACAAAATAGCTATAATTATTATTTTCATCACCATAATCATCAAATATAGGAGGCATATTGTAATCATTAATTTTATCCACAATAGTAGGTGTACTAAAAATATCATATTCATCATTGTAATCATCATATATTGGAGGTTTGGTATCATCATAAGCAATAGAATAGCTATCTTCCAAAGCTAGGGAACTAAAAAGATTATTTTCATAAAAACTAGCTTCCCCAAGATTAGACTTTTCCATAGCATTAGCAATAATGGTTTCCAAAGAGTTCATACTAACAACATTGCTATTAGCATGCAAATAAAGTTTCATAGGTTTTTTAATTTTCTCTTCAAACACTTCATGTCCTAACTCAAGATAAATACTATAAAACTCTCTAATTTTGTTGTTGTTTTCCATTAATCCTAACTAGTGAAAACAAGAAACAAAAATACAAAATTCTAGAATATAAAGGAAATAACTTCGAGCACTCACACCGGAGGATGTGAGTACCTTTTACCTTACCTCCCCGGCAACGGCGCCAGAAAATAGGCGTTTGCCGTGGGCGGTTCTTCTTCTTTAATCCTCCGGTGTGAATACCTTATACCTTACCTCCCCGGCAACGGCGCCAGAAAATAGCTTGATGTCTACACACTTCTATTCTTGTAGACAGTTGTTGGGCCTCCAAGTGCAGAGGTTTGTAGAACATCAGCAAGTTTTCCCTTAAGTGGATCACCCAAGGTTTATCGAACTCAGGGAGGAAGTGGTCAAAGGTATTCCCTCTCAAGCAACCTTGCAATCGAGATACAAGAAGTCTCTTGTGTCCCCAATACAACCAATACACTTGTCAGGTGTATAGGTGCACTAGTTCGGCGAAGAGACAGTGAAATACAAGTGGTATGGATATAAGACAACGGTGCTAGAAAATAACTTGATGGCGTGGAAGAGACTAAAAGCAAACTAAAATAAAGAAGGAAGCAAGCAAACATGTTACAGATCTAGTAGCAAACGGTGTTTCCATGCTTAGAAACAAGGCCTAGGGATCATACTTTTACTAGTGAACACTCTCATATAAATATCTTCTCTTTATGATACTACTCTTAACTACTCTCCGGTTGGAAACTCTAATCAACGGTAGGGCTATAACAGCACACCTCAAAGTAAGCCTTTCCCATCTAGAAAACCCCACACTGTCACCTTGAGTACTAGATGCGTCCAACAAACACCATAATTTCATAAAGACATCCAACTCCAAATATAACTCATAACAAGTATTTGTGATCTCTAGCCTAAGTGCCACCATGGTGAGCACACTGTCACTTTCACACACATGGGGAGAGCAGAGATTCATTAAAGCACTTGAGTAGCAGAATAGATCTATAGATTACTAGCTCATGACCACAACAAGATCATGCATAGAGAGAGATGAACACATAGCTACCGGTAGAACCCTTAGCCTCGAGAGAGAACTACTCTCTCATCATCATGGGAATCAGCAACGGCGATGGAGATGGTGGTGGAGGTCGATGGATATGGCGGTGAAGATGGTGAATAGGCGGTGGCGGCGCCAGCGGCGGCGCGGAGGACTCCTTCCCCGCCGCCGGTATCACAGGGGAGCACCGCCCCTTAGCACCCTTCCTTCATGGCTTCTTGAGAGCCCCTTCCCATTGGAGATGGGATCAATGGGGGAGGCAAAAACGTGGCTTTGGTGGCTGCAAATTCGTGGGTGGAGGTCTCCCACGAATTACCTTTCCTCCCTTTATATAGCTTCTTGGATTTCCGTCACCCCATCTTGACCTGCAGTAAATCGGGCCTATCTGGCCCGTCCGAACTCGGAATCAGCTAAATTTTATGTCCAGAACGTTTGTCGTGAAATTTTCAACAACTTTGTAGTTGAAGAGTTTTTCGTTTGACGCCGTCTTCCACCCGGAACGTGACCATCTTCAAAAAGAGTTTTAAGACAGATTTCTGGAAAATCCCAATTTGACTCCAACAAGGTTTCCACTTGTATTCTTGGTAATTCCTACACATCAACGTATAAAACAAGAACATTGTGCACTTTTGCAACTATTAGTAGGTTAGTCCAAATAATAATATGAAAAGTACTCCAAAGTGTGGACCAAACATAAGAAAGTAGATAAAACCAAGCATTGAACATCAAAAATTATAGATACACTTGCAATGTATCACGCACCGCCCGACCACATACCACCATCCCTAGGCCCGCATTCACTCCGTAGAGCATCGCCAGGAGATCAGCCACCGTCCCCTACCTCGAGCCACGCCGCTAGCACGATGTGCAGCCCTTGCGGGAGCCGCCCGCCCATGCCTTTCGGTCGCATCGTCGGGCTATAAATAGAGGCCTTCCCCAGCCATTTTCTGCACACCACTCACCTCCCCTTACCTCACTGGTCAGTCCCCACTTCTCCCCGGAGCCACTCGAGCTTGCAGTCTCCGGAATTGCACCGGAGCTGGCCGCCTCTGGAGGAGAAGGGCCCCGTTGATTGCGACCACCCCCGGAGGTACCTCGACCATCCCTGAGCTCGTCGTCGTCTACCAGTTCGTTTGCCCCCATCGCCGTCATTGCTGGAGCCCTGACGATAGTACCTACCAAGATTTCAAGGAGGAGGAGTTCTATCAAGAGGAGGAAGAAAACTTCAACCACTGCACCAACCAAGGCAAGCTAGCACTATCCAAGTTAACCCTTGCAAGTTGTACTTGCAAGCCACCATTAGCAATGCAAGCTAACCCTTGCAATCTAGATAACCCAAGCAAAGATGCTTTAGGCATGCTTTGGTTATACCACTTTGACTAGTATTTACCCCAAGTATTATTTTCAAGCTTTACTTCCTTTGCTTTACACAAAGTTCTTTACTTGTTTTGAAGGTAGCATAAAGAGTATAAAACTTGACCTATAGAGATAACTTTAGATGTCTTTCTATGGCATGAGATTGAGCCCATCATTTTCCACCTTAGTGAACACTCTTAACTTAGTAGTTTAGAGTAGATAAAAACTTGAGTCACTCTAGATGGGAATACTTGGTGAAAATGAATTATGAAAACCTTGGAATGATGAGTCATTCTTTTGAGATGATTTGACATGTGTTGAGAAACACAAATGGTTTATGATGGTGAAAATGTTGAGGCATGAGCCTTAACCCCTTTTACAAAACTGATGGTTGGATTCGAATGTGATACCATTCCAAATTTACCGTACAACCACAATACCTGAATTGGGTAAGGCTTAGCCGAAAGTTTATATGCATTAGTATTAGTTCCCTCGCGGGAGAGGTTTGAGCTGAGGCTACCTCTAAATGTTGTCCACCTATGCAATGCCCAAGATGACAGATGGTCATGGTTGGGAGGCCATGCTCATAGGAGAGGTGCTTATACTAGGGTGTGTAAAGGAAAGGTTATGTTTGATTGTCTGCATACTAAGTATGATGATTCAAGGTTATCCCTGACAGATGTATCGAATCTTGTGGTGAAAGTGTACCACCTCTGCAGAGTGTCAAACTATTCGAATAGCCGCGTCCACGGTTATGGACAGTTGGAATAGCCATACTGTTTCGTTGTTAGATGTTTTCAAAATGACTTATGAAATGAATGATAAATCTTGACTTGACCACAACAAGGTTGTGACTATGACACTAGCTTCCCAACTTAAGTGATTCTAGAACTTTATTTTATCTTTCTTTGCTTCAGAACTCAGCTTAGGTTTCAAACTTAACATTATAGTTAAACTTAGAGTTAGCACTTTACTTTAGAACTATCTTACTTGTTAGTGGTAGTTTGCGAGTACTTAAAGAGTACTCATGGCTTTTGTCCCTGGCTATTCTCATGGCTAGACTATGAAGGAGACTACCAAGATGATGGCCAGCAGGACGGCTATGATAACTAAGACTATCTGCCTTCGTTAGCATTGCATGTGCCCGTGAAGATGGACCCCACTGCTACGCTTATCTTTTATTTCCGCTGCTTGTTGTATTAAGACTAGATCATGAGATCCTTATTTGTGTAAGACCTTATGTATGGTTTGTAATGGATGATGTACTGTGATATCCAATCTATTATGTCTCGCAAAAATGGTAATCCTGGGATTGCGATGAATGACATAACAGGCACTTGGGATTAAAAATTCGGGTGTTGATAGGATGACTAGCTTATTGGAAATTGTGCATCCTGATGTGCATAGTCCATTATGTGTAGCCATATGCGATGGATCTTTTTGCTTCATATGCTTTCTCCAGAAATTTGAGTGAATATATCCCTATATTTTACTTAATAAGGGAGAAGTATGAAACATTTGAAAATTGTTCAAAGACTTTCAAGATGAAGTGAAAAATCATTGTAACAAGAAAATAAAAGAGTTTATGATTTGATCATGAAGGAAAATATGTGAGTTACATGTTTAGCAAAACACCTAAGATTTCAGGAATTGTTCCATGAATTTGTATTTCCTGATAATCCACATGAGTATGGCATATTCGAGAGATGAAATCAAACCATGTTTGACATGGTCAGATCAAAGGTGTCATTTATAAAACTACCATTATGTTTTAAGGATTGAAGCTTTAGAGACTACTGCTTTTACACTGAAAAGAGCACCATCGTGATCCGTTTAAATGACACCATATAAGTTATGGTTTGGGATAAAACCCGAATTGTCTTTTCTTAAATTTTTCTATGCTATGCATAAGTAAAATGTTTACAACCAAAGTCGGATAAGCACGTCTTTGTAGGTTATCCCAAAGAATTTGTTGGGAATTTCTGCATAACACCGAGGACAAAAGAGTTTGTTACTTGGAACGTCAAGTTTCTTGAGAGGGAATTTTTCGCGAAAAGTTAAGTGGGAGGACAATATAACTTTGATAAGGTTGTTGAACCTTAGCTATATGTGCTAAGTAGCGCAGCGCCAGAAAGTGTCCCGGTGGCGGCCACAATGCTCATGGCTCCTATGATTACAAAGGTTGTAATCTCGGAGATTAGAGTTCATATTGAACCGTGTGGGTTGGTAAGAATCAAATAGTGATATTTGATAAACAAGTCATTATTGTTTTGACAATGATGAACCGACTGCATGCAAAGAAGCGATGATGGGCCCTGACTCCATAAAATGACTAGAAGTCATAGAATCCGTGATAGTATCCATACACGAGAATCAAGTTTCTGAACTTGGAAGACCCTCTAAAAAGGCATAAAGCCTATTGGTCATGTTTGGATCTATAAAGAAATAGACATCGATGTTTAACATCTATGAAATAATCGACATGTCGGAAAGAAGTTTACGGCAATGTTCAAGGAGTTGACTATGACAAGATTTGATCTTTTGTAGCGATATATAGTCTTGATGGATTAATGTAGCAACCACTATATATAATTTGGTATATGGTAGTTGAATAAACAAAACAAGGTTCTTCTAATAGAACGGTTACCTAGGACGTGTACATGACATGGTCCGAAGGGTTTTATTAATTCAAAGGGTGCTAAAAGGGCATGCAAACTTCAATAGTTGAAGTGAGCATAGCGGAGTTGGAATCTTCACCATGATGAAAATGTTAAAGGAGTTTAATTTCATCGGAGATGATGGAGATGCTTGCCTTTGCAAGAAATTAAGTGGGAGCGCTGAGACAAATTTCCAATACATTATGCAGAGTACATATTGTTGATTGGAAATGATGTATCTTTTATTGACACAGGTTAAGAATTTCATTAAAATAGGATTTCGATGAAAGACTTGAGCAAAACCGGAATATTTGGCATCAATGTCTATATGAATAGATTGAGGCGCTAATAGGGTTATGCCAAACATACATATATGAGATATTGAAAGGGTTCAATATGGAAACAACAAGAAAGGTTCTTGCTGCATGGAAAGCATTGTATCAAGATTCAAGTGCATCAACACTTGGTGAGTAAAATCACATGAATATTTTGATCGATTATACCATGATATGTATATATCCAGATATGTCCTATGCTCTAAATGTTATGAGCACATACCAGAATGATTCATAAGATGATCATTGGACGATAGTAAAGATATTCTTATGAGCTTTGGAAGAACTAAGAATATATCATGTATAAGTGACAAATAGTTAAAGGTGGTTCATTGTAAGGTGTTACATTGATACTAATTTTGTTACAAGATACAACTTAAAATTTATCTCAATTTAGACTATGGGTGGCACAATGTAATGGAAAGGACGTTCCATGATGGATTTGGATGAGTTCCAAAGTTGAGACATTGTGACAGATACTACAACAAAAGGCTAAGTATATAACTGCTATAGTAGCAGCAAAGGACGGCATTTGTGTTAAGTAGTTTGTTATCAAACTAGGTGTGGTTCGAAGTGGGCTAATACTATGAAGATATATTGTATGACAATAATATCAACATATTTTAACCTGAATGAACTAAAGGTCTCACCAAAGGACCAAATTTATACAATGCCATCTCATTTGAGAATGAGTGATGCATAGAGACGCAAAGACATGCAAATACACACGGACCTGAAAGTGCCAGATCCGGAGATTATGTTAACCACTAGCAAACACGTATATTCAACACCTAGGTGTTGTATATATAAGTTTACAAACTAGATTATTGACTCTAGTGCAAGTGGGAGACTGAAGGGAATATGCCCGAGAGGCAATAATAAAGTGGTTATTATCTTATTCCATGTTTATGATAAATGTTTATTTTGCATTCTATAATTGTATTAATTGGAAACGTTAATACATGTGTCTTTAATAAAAAAATACAAAGTTCCTAGTAATGCCTCTCATATAAACTAGCTCGTTGATTAACAAGATGATCAAGGTTTCCTGATCATGGACATTGGATGTTGTTAATAACGAGGTCACAACATTGGTGGAATGATGTGATGAACATTCATCCGAAGTATAGCATTATGATCAAAGTCATTATGTTTATATTGCTATAACATCATACGAAGTAATCTTAGTCCTTAGACCATGAGATCATGTTAATTGCTAACACCAGAAGAGTATCTTGATAACACCAAACGTCACACCGTAACAGGGTGACTATAAAGGTGGGTTCAGTACTACAAAGATGTTATGTTGAGGCTCATGGATCAAGAGTGGAATTTGTCAATCCCGATGACGGATAGATATACTCTGGGCCCTCTCGGTGATATCACATTAAGATAGCTTGCCAGCAAGTGATGAGATCACTAGAATGTTATATCACGGGAACGAGAAAAGAGTGCATGTCGGTAACGAGATCAAACTAGGAATTTGGATACCAATGATCGAATCTCGAACATGTATTATATCATGAGACAAAGGGATTTAGTTACTAGAGTTAAAGGTTCTCACAATCACAGAAGTCATCGTTGAATGTGTAGGAGTCAGTATGGATCTCCAGGTCCCGCTTCTGATTATTGATCTGAGAGGGGTCTCGATCATGTCTGCATTATTTGCGAACTTTAGGGTGACACACTTAAGGGATACCGACACCATTTGGAGCAAATATGTTGTAGATAAAGATTTAAGAAAGCGCTGCAATTATTTCAATAGACACTGAAACTGTTTCGGGTGAAATTGCTGAAATTGGTTCGGCATGTAATATTGAAATGTTGCAGGGGGTTTTATGTGAATTTTTTTTAATTAAAGTAATTAACAAAATTCTGAATAAAATTAATAAAAGAGTTTTATTAAACGAGAGAGCATTAAATTTTGAGAAATTTAATGCATTTAAAGTGGGGACTTTAAAAGAGAATGTGAAGGGGCAAATTTATTTGGAGGGAGTTACCACCACATGAATGAGGAGGTGAAGGGTCACCCCTTGGGCGCCGGCCATGGGGAGGGGCACCCCCCTCCTCCTATAAAAGGCCCCCCTCACACCCCTTCTTCCTTACACCTCCTCATGAAGGATCTCTCTCCCCCTCTAGTTATTCCCCATGGTCTCGGATTAGCGAGATACATGTTCCCGGTGGCTTTATCTAGAAAGGAGTTGCTGCTTCTGCTGCTTTGCTGGAGCGAGGGACGGAGGTTGTCGGGGTGCCGGACGTGTGTGCGATCACGGATGCACCGCTGCTTTGCGGTGCTGGACTTGCTGGAACTGGATCTGATGGACGTGTTGGAGCCGGACCTGCTGGACTTCATCACAATCTTGAGATTGGCAAGTGTACGACTACATTATCCACGAGCTCCAACTCGTTAAAAAAGTTTTGTTGTCTTCGAGGGTAAGTTCTCTGTGGATGTATATCTACCCATTGCTTGTATCTAGTAGATAGATCTTGGCGTATAGTTCCTATCGTACGAAATTTTTTGTTTTCTATGCTACGAACCCAACAGAAAGTTGTGGTTGGCCCAACGTGTAGGCAGCACCCTCCTCGATGAGATAATGTCCAACTTGGAGTTGCACGGGGCTTGGGACCCCGAGCTTGAGCCCTCACCCCGTTGGTGCTTGCTCGAACGAAAAGTGGTTACCGATTTTGTTCATCATGATGCACTGAAAAATTTCACCATAAACCTTAGGCATATAGTTTCTATATGATATATGAATGATTCTACATGGAAAAATTCAATCCTAACATGATAAATTAATAGGAAAAACAAAATAAGCTTGAGTTCATCCACTAGATCAATCTGAGAGTTTCAACCATGGAAATCTGAAAATAAAGCATGGATAGGGAGAGAAACATACTGATCTGTTGATTCCCCCACTCAAACAAACGAAACCTCTGAAGAATTAAGAGTTCTAGGTGGATTTTGAGAGGTTTGGAGAGAGAATATGAGAGAAATAATGAGAAGAGGAGGAAGCCTTAGTCACCCCAGTGCGATTTTGTGGTCGCACCAAACTATACGGCCGGAACTATACGGGCGGGTGATGCTGTTCCGCCCGTATAGTTGCGGGGGCGCTGCCAACTAGGATTTCTTTATACAGAAAATAGCTATACGAACGCTACTATATGGCCGGATCGTAACGATCCCACCGTATAGTTTGTCGTTAAACTATCTGCCTCTCAAGATAAATTTCTAAAACCAACATCGATATCTTTACGACCAGAACTATACGGCCGGAATTTTTATTCCTGTCGTATAGTTGGTCGTCAAACTCCTAGTACCTTTGGGATAAAATTCTACAAAGGCATCGATATCTATACGACCGGAGCTATAAGGCTAGAATTTTTATTCCCGCCGTATAGTTGGTTGTTAAACTCTCAGTATCTTTCAAGAAATTTTGTACGAAGGCATCGATATCTATACGACCGGAGCTATACAGCTGAAAGTTTTATTCCCACCGTATAATTGGTTGTTAAACTCTCTATGCCTTCGAGGAAATTTTTTAATGAAAAAGATATCTATATGACCGGAACTATACGGCCAGAATTTTTATTCCTGCCATATAGTTGGTCGTTAAACCATCAGTAATCATAAAAAAATTCTATTTCTTCGAGGGTACCATCTTATCCCAAAACTTAATGAAATACCTTGTTTTTAACAGAAAATTGATAGTAAAAACTATGGCCCAACATTAGCATATTACAAGCAAAAATTTAGCTTCTGTAGATGGTAAACTTAAACTTTTATTATCATTATTTTTCTATAGTCATTCAATCGATGTTTCTACTACTTTTTGACAACTGCATCTTCACATGCGCGCTTCCGCAAGAATGTCTGTGAAAAAGTGGTAGGAATACAATGAACCTCTTATTCTCTAATATACTAAATTGATGAAATGGGTTGACTCCCATTAAGCATTTATTAAGAATGGTTGAGTAACTCAACCTCTTCTCTCTTCTCGAATTCTTACCTTTGGTTCCCCCTTATCAAAGGCACTTACCACATGAACTGTTGCCGGTGGAACATATCTTTCTCCTACTTCTAGCTTCTTTGGAAAATACCGGTTGATTTCAGCATCATAGACATTGAAGATTATCTTTCCTTCAGCATAATCTAATGATGCACCTGCAATACTAAGGAAAGGTCTTCCAAGTATTATAGATAATATTTCATTTTCTGGCATTTCAAGAATAATAAAATAAGTGGGAATAACATGATCATCTATCCTAAGTAAGAAATCCTCAATCATACTCATGGGTTGTTTTGTGGACTTGTCAGCCATCTGTAAAGTGATAGTAGTAGGAGAATACTCCCCTAATCCTAACCTTTTATAGAGGGAGTATGTCATTACACTAACTCATGCTCCTAGATCACACAAGGCATTATGAATATCAGTTTTGCCTATTGAACATGAAATAGTTGGTATTCCGGGATCTCCAGACTTAGACAACAGGTTCCCATTAGCAGGGTAGCTAGTTACCACAGCAACAGTTTTAGTTATTTTTTTTCTTTCTACTAAGAATATCACAGAGGAATTTACCATAAGTAGGAACTTTGATTGCATCCGCAAATGGGATTTCCAGACAAAGGTCACTAAGTACCTTTGAAAAAGAATTATAAATTACCTGATCCAGTGCTTTCTTTTTTCGATCTGAGTAAGGAGGCTTTTTCTCACCTGACTTACTCTTGTCTTTTACCTTTTGTGAGGGGCCAGGCTCTTTCGTTGCTTTCTTTTGTTGTTGCTTATTGCTTTTCTTCTTTTCTACTACAACAACTTCATCTTCCTTGCTTATTTCTTTATCTTCTCTGGGATCAACCGTCTCTGCATCAGAGTCATAATGGTCATCTTGTGCATCATTTTGGTCCTCCTTGGTTTGCTCTTGTGTCTCAGTTTCATCTTCAGGATCCACCAATGTATCATCTTCTTGGCTTGCTTCGAGCAAGTCTTTTTTCCTTTAACTATCTTTCAGCTTCATATTCCAATGGTCCTAAGGGTCTTGTGACAACTGCACCCCTTCTTGTGACAACATTAGTAGAAACAAGAATATCTTTATCTTCACGGAGAAAATTTTGATAACCAGATGCTATTTGTTCACACTAGGTTTCGATCATACTAAGATACTTGTGAAATAATTTTATTTCTTGGCCAATCTCATCATAATTTTCCGTGAGTTCCGCCAAAATCTTTTTGTGTTTTTGGAAATGCTTATGCAAGTTATTATGAAATTTTACTTGTCGATGTTTTAACTCTTGAAAAAAAATTCTAGTTTCATCTTCTTCAGTTAAAACTTGTAATAGATGTATTTTGTTTTCCTTAACAAGTTCAGAAGGTATACATTTTTCTTTCATAGTTTTGCGTACCTCGGGCATAAGACCAAGAGTTATCCGAAGTTTCCATTTTTCTGGCTTAATGCCAAAATCAGGATTATGTAAAGAATGATTCTTAGCCCTAATAGACATTGACTCCAAACATTCTTTAATAGTTAAAGTATTTATTTATTCTCCTACTAAGAAGTCAAGAAACTGTCTACATTGAGCATTAAGACCATGGTAAAATAAATGGAAAATTGTTAGTTCAGAATAGCCATGATTAGGAATACTATTGATCATTCCAAAGAATCTTTCCCAGGCTTGTGGGTAGTTTTCTCCCACGTTCTAACTAAAGTTGCCTATGTTGTTTCTTAGTTCAGTTACCTTTTTAAAAGGAATAAACCTATTTATAAATTTAGTAATGCAGTTTTCCCAACATTTAATGTAATGGCGAGGGAGAGAATATAACCAGTCTAGAGCTTTACCTTTAAGAGACCATCGAAATAATTTAAGACGAGAGAAGTCTCTCGGCAAACTTTTTGGTCCGAGTGATGTTATCACATCGTCAAATTCTCTAATATGTCTTCTTGGGTGTTCATCTTCCATTCCACTGAAAGCTTTCTCCTGCAAAATTTTAATAATTCCACCATGAAATCGATATTCTCTAACTCCAGGATTAGGGAATTCTATTGGTTGTTTAAGAAATTTAGAACTTGGAGCACTGTATTCCCTGAGAGTTTTCTCAGGTTTTAGAGGAGTTGTCTTGTAAATATACATGATTTCCATAATATCACTCAGGTTTTCAACTTCAACTTTATTTGATCTTAAAAGTTTTTCAACAATTTCTTCGTGCCTCTAAGAAGGCACGTGCTCAATATAATCCGGCAGGTAGGTCCTACCAGAGCATGTAGACCCTTTGTATCCTAGGGAGAACATTTTGTAGTAGCAACACCTGAAATGTCAAAATACAAACACTTAGAGCTTAGCTCCCCGGCAACGGTGCTAGAAAATAGCTTCAAGTCTGCAAGAGCACAGATCGTTTGTAGCTAGTTTCGAAGTAGAGATATCGATCCCACGGGGAGCCCAAAGGTAAATGTTTATGGGTGAAGTCTCTATCACACCCGAAGTTGTCACAGGTCTTCGAGTGAATTGACTGCAAGTGTTGAAATAGGAATGGGGTTTTGATTAAATGAGATGTATTTAAATAGAACTAGAATGTAAAGTTCAGAAATATAAAGCATAAAAGTAAAGAACATCTTGGTTGTTTGTTGTTTCCTGCAGATGGCGAAAGAAGGCACAGGGAGATTTAGTTCATGGTGATAGTGACTATGCCAGGTGGACGAATGATAAATGTAACAATTATAATCTTATAAATATATGTGTAGGCGAGCAACCCATAATTAGCCGGAACTCCTCTTGGTAGATTTCATCCCAACTTCAATAATCCTACTAGCCTGTTACCAAAACCATGGTCAGACACTAGACGATTAAGACCGTTCAGGTCGCCTAGCGATTAAGCAACTTGGATTGGACTGATGCAATAAGCATACTAGTTCCTCATTATCCTCGAGTCTACTAGCTTTCCATTGATATCTCCATGTCACCCAGGGGTCGCCGGTCACTAGCAAACATGATCTTATCTATGTAGAACAAAGCATCATGTTGTCTGGGCCCTTAATTAGACAACAAGCATTAGGCATCCCACAGATACTCAAGCACACATAATATAGTAATTAGAATCAATCACAAACTAATGGAAAATATATGAAGGCACATCACATCTCACCAATCCCCTACATCTCCCACGCCCAAAGGAATTACTCACACATGAGAGAAGAACGGATCATCAATATAATTGAATAAAGGGAATTTGTCTTTGTATTACCGTGGAGATCCACAATAAGAATAGAAAAATATCCAACATAATTCAAGATGGGACGAAACAATGTCAAACCCTAGTCTTGCAAGGTGGAGATCCCTCTCTCTCTCAAGTACAAGTAGTGGCTATGGGGGTGTATTGGCTAGGAGGTCAAAGATTGTGGAGCGAGATGAAGAACGTCTTCCCCCTCTTTTCTGGATATCTTCTTTCTCCCTTCTGGATGGTATGGCGGCTGTTGTGTTGTGTTTTCGTCCCCGGTCCCTTCATGGAAGCTGTCCCTTTTAACAAGACAGCGGCGACGACAACTATACATCGAGAACTATATGGCCGGAAAAATATTCCTGCCATATAGTTGCTCGTTAAAGCTTCTATGAGCTCCCCTCGCATGCTTCCAAGGTTGGACTCGCTTGTTTTCTCCAGAATATTGTGTTTCTCTAGTTAAATCCCTCTATTGACGTTCAGAACCTGAAACACACATTAAAAAACAAGTTTTATTTGGTACCGAAGTATTAGCGTTAGGTAAAGCCAGAAAACGATCAAACCCAGGAGATAACCATCAATAAAAGCTATAAAAATGTGTTGAATCTCATAGCTATCAAGCATAGTGGCCAAAATGAGCATCGGTACAACCGGGTCACCCCGCACCACAAACCCGTACTGAACCTCGACGAAATTCACAAAGCTTCTCCAGAAGTCAGTGAGCTCGTAACGAGCCTAGGTACGGTCGGATGCCACCGTACCACCCGCCCATACCAAATCCAGGTTTGATCTCCTAACCCTAACAGATGTATCCAATGGTGACGACCATTGGTACAGGAGGGACGACCTTGTACCGTCTGCCTGTACCGACTGTGTGACATCGTGAAAACAATGGAGGCTGGCTGGCAAGCCCCAAACTAGCCTCATCTCTTTCTCTCTCAAACTCCAACCCTAATCACCTAGAATCTTTGATTCTTCATCGATTTTGTTCGTTTGAGTTGGGAAATCTTCACATCAGTATGTTTCTCAACTGATCCATACTTTATTTTCAGAATTCCATGGTTGAAACTCTCACATTTTCAAAATTTCATTGTCGAAACTCTCACAATGAAGAAGGGCAGGGTGAACCAGTACCTCAACTCTGGGGTGGCTCCTTGAAGACCTTGACCTTCAAGGAGGAAGTGCTGCTCGTGGAGGAGGTGAAGGCTCCCAAGACTAAGGGCACCGTGGAAGAGATGCTACGGATCTTGGAGGACACTACTTTCAAGTATGGCATTGTGATTGAGCGCAACCTTGATGCTCATCACCACATGAATCTCAAGCTCGAGAAGAAGATTGAATCCTATGAGGCAAGAATCAATGATCTGGAATAGAAGTATGTGCACACCATGTTGGCACGCGAAATTGCCGTGCAACACCAAGATAACCGTCGTGCTTTCGTGATGACGAATGATTGCTTTCCGAGCAAAGAAACAAAGGATCTCTTGACTTTCACAGAGGAGAGACGACCGCTATTCAGCGCAAAACGGCAAAGATCACCAAACCCTAGGTGTAGCACCCCGGGTGAAACCACTACTAGAAAATCGTTTGTTGTTTTTATTTTGTGCATCATCATGATCACATGCTCATGTCATCATGTCACATTGCATTTGAGCATCATCATGACATAATGCATGGTTTGTCTAAAACTATTTTTCAAAAGCCTATCTTGGTTTCTAAATATCCTCTCTTTATTTCAAATCAAACCTCAGACCCTTTGGATATTTTGTTGTCAAAAACTATGTTACAAAATATTTTATTTAAATTAAAACAAACAATAATAAAAATAAAATATTTTTTTGGAGGGAGGCAGTCCAGTCGGTCAGGCCCAAAGGGCCCAACTGGACAGACCACCTACTACCCCCAAACCCTAATCCTAATTCATCTAGACCAAACCCTAGAAAAACCTAACCCTAAACCACCTCAGCCCCACACCAACCCAACCCGCGCACAGCAGCACACAAACAAGTCCCGCACTGGCACGACACATTCCCAAACGCAAACACGAGACTGCTTGCATGCCACCAGACCCACTCGACGCTCCCCACCCCACCTCGACACGCACCGCCTCGTCCCCACCTTCCCCATCGATCCCCTCGTCCTTCCCACCAACCCCGCCTCTCTTTGATACCCACCACATCTCTGCTCCCGAGCGCGCCACCATCGCGTGAGCTCCCCTCCTCGTTGTCCTCCTCTAACCGGTGTTGGCCATGTCCCCGTCGCCAGCCCTGGCCTGCTCTCCTCATGTGCAGATGCCGCCCTACCGAGTTCACTAGGCCACATCTGCGTGCTCCCGTCCCTGCCGCCTCGCAAGCTCCGTCGGCCTCGCTCTCACGCTACCAGTCGCGACCAAACCGAGCCCGGTTGTCACCGCACCGGCCTCTTCCTAGGACCACCTCTCTCCTCTGTTGGCCATTGCCGCCATGGTCACCCTCCTCGTCGCCCTGCAAAGCCGCCAATGACCTCACCCTCCTCCAACCGCCGTCTCTGCGTCACGCCTCCCGCACACGAGTCTGCAAGTCTGTTGCCTCGCCCTGCGCTAGCCGCCACCTCTCTAACCCTGCCTCAAGCTCGCTGGCTAACCTTCGTCCCAGACTTCCTCACGCTCTGCATCAAGCCAGTAACGGCGCCCGTCGCCGGGTTCCCTTCCGTGGTGTGTCTTACAGAGGTCACTCCATCCGGTGTCATACCCTCCACCTGTGGCCATGGCTATCCCACTCCTTGCTATCTCCATGCTCGTCGAAGGGCACCCGCTGCATCTATTCCCTGGCCGTGTGCACAGACGGCTATCAGATGTGTCAAGGCCACACAACTATCCTGTGGCTTCCTTCTATGTTCGTGATGATGTTGAAGTTTCTACATCAATGACTCCTTGTACTGGTACAATTTGATGCGCCAATCTGTTGGTGAGGTGAAGTGAAGTGATGCTTTTGTGTTGTATCGTGTGATGATGCATAAACGTGGTCATATAGATGAGGTGATGTCCGTGAGAAGATTGTGTCGCTCCGCTCAAAGATCCTGACACCCGAACCTAAGTCCGCCATCAACACCAAAGCTAGAACCCTAAGGCCTTCGACATAGACAACCGAGTTCTCCTACCCGACCCGAAGACTGCACCCGGCATTCTTCTACCTCTCGGATCTGAAGACCGATCCTGAACCCGATGCCGCGCCAAGTTCTCCTTCTCGGATCCGACGACTGAGACCGATCCCTTCGAACCTCGAGACCCCGTATCTAACCCCGTTGAACCCCAGGACCATCGGTGCTGAACCCTAATGTGTGACCCCTTTTTCCGAGCCCCTATTTTATAAATTGCTATCTATCTACTTATTGCATTTTAAATTGTTCATGTCGCATACATATTTTGTGGCTTGGGGGGATTATGTCGATTCACCCCATAATTAAATGTGGAGACCATATGCGGGCTATTCTAGTCTTATATTGGCTTCATTTAAATTTGTGTAGCGAACCGATGCCATGTTTTGTCTTGTTCATGCAACATTTAAATTGCGGGGTATCTAAACAACATGAACCTTCTAATTAATTGTCGGGATCCTGAATCCGCTTAATATTGCCTATTTGAATCGCATCTTTTCCATGTCATGCATCATACATGCATCATGTCCGATCTTCTGCCGTAGTATTAAATAGTGCATTCAGTGTTCCTTTTATTGCTTTGCTACTTCACAGATTAGGCTGTTGAGTTGATGCGAGCTTCGCCCTGTTCTTTGGATGAACCTTCGGCAGTGTTTCCCAGGTGAGCATTCTCCCCTTTCTACCTATTTCGCATCTATAGTCTTTACTTCCTCCTGTTGATCTATTGCTATCCGTGTTGCAATGCCTTAGTTTCCGTGCACCATTTATATTGATTACAATGTCTTGGAAACATCCTATTACTTGTTGTTTGATAGACTGTCAGCCTTGAGAGTCGTAGTTGTTTGCTTAGGTGTTGCTTCGTGTCGTTGTCATTCATCGTTGTTGGAAGGTTGACACATGCTTAATGGTCGAGATGATCATGGCTTTCAATATAACTTGTTAATTAAAATGTTGGAAATAGATATAATGCAGAGGCACCCGTGAGTAATAGTCAATATTTGGTTTTTAACTGCCCACTTGTGTCCACCTAGGACCCGAGTTCTTGACACCTATTCCGAGATCGAGCGCGCTAACCACAGGTGGGTGTGTGGGCACCCATCGGCTTACTACCTGATTTCAAAGTACTGTGTTGGGGGCCACATACTAGTTTGGGGCTTTATTACTATCATGTACTTATTCCATCTTTACTTTAATTACGATTGCGTATGGAGTGTATATACTATTTAGGAACCTCGTGCCACGTTTCTGCTGTAGATAAGCCCAGTAACACTTTCGGGTTCCCAGTCGTTTACAGCCGTCGCCACATACCCTGAGTCTGTATCGGAGACGGCCGACTTCGTTGCGGGTAGCTTAGTGGGGTGGCCCCCATGTACTTGCTTTGGGTCTGGGAAACGTCGTGTCCGAGGCCCCGTCGACATACCGTTGGGTGTATGTTTGATGATCTTGCACATATCAGATCTGACAAGGGTTGAAGTGCGTGTGGATACTTTGGTGCACCCCAGCAGGGTTAAATCTTTTTGAAAAGCCGTGTCCGCAGTTATGGATGACTTGGAGCACAGTTTCTCGATCACAGATAACTATAACTAAAAAATTACTGTTATAATATGACTTAAATCTGATATGACTAGTAAGTTGGATAACCACCATGGAATGAACGAATAAAACTATCAATTGTGTGTGTTTCCTCGGAATGACTTTATCGCTTGGTCTCGTGGGGGAAATACCAGGATGAGTATGTTTTGTGTTGGTATTAGGTTGGTTCGAAATAGGTCTTTCTTATCCCTCTCTGATAGCCACCAGTTATATCGAGTCTTTATATGTTGTTTAGTGCATGCTTCGCTGTCGCTTCAGTCCACCATATCTATGTAGGCGAGAGCAGCCTAATTCTAGACTCGGCGTGTGCTGGCCTCAGTACTGACCGCTCCCTTTTCTTTTCCCCTTTGTCGGCACCCATTTTGTTTAACAAGTACGAGTTCGACGTCATTAGTAGGGTTACTCTTCAGGCTTGGCCTGGCCAGGTTATGGACGCCATTGGTTATCTTTCAGGGCTCTTAGCCCCATTTGCATCTTATACGTACTCGGATGTTGTATCATTTTCAAGGTGATTTGGATATTTGTACTATATATTTATATTCTTGACTCGTTAAGTCATTGTTGTATATATATATATTCCGTGGATTTTATCGTAAATTATTGTGTAATGATATTACTTCATTTTTCACCCGCACGCAAGTGCCTGGTGGGCATTCATGAATCATTTTTATGCGGGTTTGGCGGGAATTGCTAGAACCTATACATGGCTAATTTGAGAGTGTTACACTAGGGCTTCTAAGACTCGGCATGAGAAAAACAATGAAAAAAAAGTACGTTTAAAAAGTAGATATATTTTTTGTGAATAGATCGATTGGTTGGGTTTTTCGTTCAATTGGCCAAGGCCTTTATATAAGGCGCGGGACTTTGCGTGCAGCTACAAAACACGTAGACTAAGAATAGGATTTGCCCTTCCTCAAGTCGGTTACCATGTACTTCCTTCGTTTTAAAATATAAGATGTTTTAGTTTTATAAAAGAATATATCTAGACCACTTTTAATGTGTGGTTCATCTAGGTTTGGAGTAAACCTACACACTAAAAGAAAACTAGATCTTTTCACAGAGCTAAAACATCTTATATTTTAAAACGGAGGAAATATAAATCTATACCTGTCAATCTATTCTCCTAGTTATCGTAATAACTCTGGAAAAAGCTTAAAAATACTCTCGGGCCAAGGAAATAATATAATATTTAGGCCACCAAGCTAATGACATCAGGTAATGAACGACTAATGTGCATGCATGAGATTTTTCCTGTTGGGCTTTTTTCCCTACGTGACTAAACAACCTTTGCAAACATATTCCAGCTTGATATCCTAGACAGATAGGCAGTAGCAGGTTGGCTCGATGCATCGTAGAATCTGTTGATAACTTGTCCTCGTAGTTATTACTCCGTCATATTCTCCATATATTTGTCTTGAATAAATAGCGTTTTACACTAATTTGCCACTAAATCATCTGTTCTGAACTCTGATCATTCCTTCATTTAGACTAAACAACAAGTTTGAATATATTTGTCAATCAATAATTTAACCAGACCCTTCTAAATTAATTTGGCCGATCGTATAAACCAACTAGCCAAATTATACCATCAACACACCCTCACACAACTGGGTAGGTTCCAAGCCCTCGTGTGGGATGTGGAGAACCAGAACTGTGAGTGTGAAGATCGCTTTAAGAAGATTGTTGAGGCTGCCTCCACCAAGTTCAGTGATCCAGCACTATCTTTCTACAATGGAAGGCCCTATCCTTAGAATCTCAAGGAGTGGGACGTCTATTATGAGGAGAATATGCCAAGGAGAAAGACCCAGCGACAACAATCTAACCTTGGGGAGTTCACTTTTATGCTTTTTAGTTCATCGTATTTCATATAGTCGTGATTTTTTCGGTTGGACATGATTGCATCTATTAGGTATCGATTATCTCAATGCTCAAATAGCTCTTAGAACATCATCATGTATCCTTGATTGAGTAGTTTTTAATGAAATATAAAGTATGATGTCATCCATGATTCTCTTGTTTGGAGATTTATGGATAACACTCATGTAGATGTGCGTATCATATCTAGAAGTTTTAGTTACATCTTTCCTTGAACTAAATTAACTTGAATATGTTGGAAAATTATAGAATTTATCTCAACAAATAAAAACTTGTAACAAGAGGAAAGATCTAAGCAATTAAAATGAAAAAGAATATCCTAAATTTGGAATAGAGTTGTCGTTTTGTAGAATAAAAAGTTAGGAAGAGACGGTAACAAGGGGACATGAGATACTCTTGTTTAATTTAGTAATCAATGAGTAAACTGATGATCATAGATATTTTAATACATATGCTCTATGGAAAAGTGAATGAAAAGGCAGGCACCCGATGATTCGGTTAGCCATGGAAAGTGAAAGGAAAAGGATGAATAGAGTATATGACATGATTGACAGATTCATGAATAAGGTTTATAATGGTTACTAGGAGGCAAGACCATTAACTGATGCCATTAAAAATGGTGAAAGTGTTTGATAAAGTTGAACTTCATGTCTATCTTGTTGTTTAAAAACTCTCCTTTTTAACTAGTTATTCTATGAGAATTTATCTTTGTTGCAAAGGCAAAAAGTGATATACAAAATAGAATGGTAAATACCATGCAATCAAAAATAAAATAAAATGAGGCATGTTCAATTGTCCAACATACAATATTTTGTCTTGTTCAAAAGTAAGGAGTAGTTGCAAGAACTCCTATCTATGTTGCCCTCATTTGTATGGTTGTTAGTCTATAAAACTTTTTAAGACGAATGAATATGCATAATTTGATGATGCCATGCTCATATTTTATTTTATCAACCATACGCTCATTGATGCATTATATGATCTATTCACTTATTTGTTTGAGGACGAGTAAAGGTTTAAGCTTGGGGGAGTTGATACATGCATTTTACATCATCATAATAGCAACATATATGATCATTTTAGAATGTATTGCATTGTTCTATCATTATTTATGCATTTTTAGATGATTTACGAGATTTTCCTACACAGTCCCCTCTATTGTATTTAATTTATAGGAGGCAGAAAACCTCATTTTTCTTGTTTTGCTATTTCAGAGACCTTCTGGACATCAATAAATTGGAGGAAAAATACCTGATCAAATTTTCATCAAGAGAAGGACCATGGAGCAAAAGAATCACACAAGGGGAGCCAGAAAGACCAATAGACGCCAGTTGGCGCAGCCCACCAGGGTGCACGGGCCACCTGGGCCTATTTGGCCCTCGACCATTGTCTTGGCTCTCCCTTTTTACAAACGCCGCCATTTCGCCAAATAACCTACTTCATATTTTTCTCATGATTTACAGAGGCGCGACGGAGGCGAAAGTCCTTTGCTACTTCGGGAGGGCAGATCCTATTGTGACGGAGCCTCTAGTGAGGGGGAAATCGACGCCATCGTCATCACCACTCCTCCTTGGCGTAGGGGTAGGCCTCTTCATCAACATCTCCACCAGTACCAACATCATCACCATCTCCATCTCCAAGATCCACCTTGTTTTCCACATAGTTTGTGATTAATTGAAGCCTAAATATTGTTTAAGTGCTATTTACATTATTCTGATTGGCAACTTGCCTTTATTTGGTGGAGAGATTATTTTTTCAGATTTGTGTTATAATCCATGTGCCACTGATCCATATCATGTTTGATACTTGTGAGTAGATCCCCATGCTGTTCCTAAGGGCATAGGATGAATTGGCTATGATTTCCATATAATATGCAATGAGTATTTAGTCAAATTTATATCTTTTATGTTCTTCTATGATGGTGATGTGAGAACATCAAATGCATATCACTTCACCTATATGGGCTCATAGGGCTGCACTTTAATGCAATGAAGAGGATTGGAAGTGATGGAATGATAGAAACCATTTTCCAATACTTTGAGTCGAATTGGAGGGATTTATATCGGGGGCCCATGAAGTTACTGCTAACATGAGATATTTATGTCTTAATTATTCCTATGTTTTCTCATGAAAATAGCTATATGATCCATCATAAGGGGTGTACTTGCTCATCTATGGCTGTACCTAAACTAGTCTTCGCCCTAAGAGAACTAAACTTGGCAAGAATTCACCATATCGTGTAGTATATGTTAAGTAAACCCATGCCGCCCTTGGAAACGATTGTCACATATAAGAACATGCACTTGAGCTTGTCCTCTTGCTTCATAGAGTATTGGGCTTTCTCTTATTAATAGCATCAATTTAGTGCAATTTACTTTCAGCAATTTATATTACTGTGAACCATAAACCCAAAACACAAAACCACTTTATCTTGTATTGCTTTACTTATCAAACTTGTTAACCAATATCTTCAGTTCTTCGTGGGTTCGGCAACCTTTTCTTATTGAAAGGTATTATAATTGATATCCTGCACTTGGGAGTCATCACATGGTTAGGAAACCATAACCATCCCTAATAAACGAGTTATATTAGTCAAGTAGAGGCTCACTAAGGGCACAATGTTTTTTATGAAGCCACACATGTATAATGTGTCAGATTAATACAATTATAGCTTAGACTATTAATATTTATCATGGATATGAAATATGATAATAGCAATATTATTTTTGTCTCTGGCGCATATTTCCAACAAAAAAATCTAAAACAAAAGCACACAGTGCACATTCCCTATCGATAAAAAATAACCACATGCTTGCCCGTGACGGATTACCCACGTACTTCAGTGTCTTTTTTTGCTAGGACCTGAATGTGTTCCTGCTGAAGATTCCCTCGAGCTCACTCTCACCTTCCATGGTTCCATCCGATCCCCACCATCCCTCACGATCCCCTATGCTCCCTCACAGCTAGCGGACTAAATCCTCCCAGTCATGGCGCAGCAGCCCAACTCATCTCGAGTGTGGCTGCGTTGATCCCTCCACCGCTCTTCGTCCAGCCTTTTTTCATAGTTCCTTTTGTTGTTTCTTACCGTTATGGTAGAGAAGATTCCTATTTTACTAGGCTGGGGAAACTGCCTCAAGGGAAAGTGAATGGTGTTAGGCATGGATAGCTATACCCCTAGGTAGGAGATCTACGTCCTTATATGTATATTTCTATTCAGTTCTAAGTAAAAGGTAACATATAATAATAAAAGTGTTGTTAGCATTACTCAGATCAAAAGAAACTTTTAGTATGTGTCGCAAACAGTTTATATAGTAACAAGGTTTCAAATAGCATGTTCACCTCGACATCATTCCTCTTCATTGTCCACATATTATCATGGCTAATACTTGCATTAGAAAACAAATATTGTTCGCATCGAATATTTCTTATACAAATAAAATACCATCTCTGTGATATGAATTATACGCTGCATTTCGTTCAACTCTAAAACCGGTGGATCTGCGTCACGATTCGTGTACCCCGTGAGTTGTAAGTATGGTTAGAAATGAGATTTTTAGTTACAAGTAGGGTCGTATGTGAGATTTTTTAGTTGCAAATAGTGTTGTAACTAAGATTTTTCAGTTGCGGACGCATGTAATGTTTTTCTAGTTGAAAGTAACCCACAACTAAGATTATTTAAGTTGAAAGTGGGATTGCAACTAGAAAAAATGGTTCACACATACGGAAATGTATTCACTCAACAAAAAATATTCATGTAATAGAAAATTGTAGAGACTACATCATTTGATCCAGAATTACATTAATTCTCAACTAACAAAGAATTATCCACACCCATGGAAATCAATGTTTTCCGAATATGGACCGCACTAAAAAGAATCCTAGATCACTTCAAGATTTTTTAACATGTATAATGCTCCCACATGGCCACCAGGGTTACGTAGCATAAGGAGGATGTGTGGTTCGCAATCAATTCCAGAATGAAAAAGGACTAGACTAGTTAGAATGGGTAGTATCATGTAGCAATATCGTGCACATGATATTATGTAGTATGATACTATCACTGTAATGCATGATATGTAGTATCATGATCTTATCATATTTAATAAATTGTAGAATATTAATGTAAATTTATTTGACATTTTCTTTCCTGTTTTATGTATTATGATGCGGTAACTACCTATGTTGCCATCCTGATGTCTAACCATTAATTGCAGTGACACGTCAGCGTTTCGCATGCATGTAAGAAAGTGACACAAGACTAGAATGTAAGTAATGCAACACATCCTTTTGGAAGGTTGTAATTAATGTAATTAATTCACAATCAATTCCACAATAAAGATGGATTCACACCTCTATCTATACACGAACCTGTGGTTTTACTCGGAAATATATCTCTAGATCAGCGCACGCACTGCTGCATTCCAAGGACTTTCCAAGTCAATCGACCAACAGTTAATCGATCATGGAGAAGTATACGAGGAGTGTGCATGCGCTGGGGATGCTCGTGTTGTTTCTTCTTGTATCCTTCGCCATCCATGCGCAATGTAAGTTTCGAAATTTCGTCATTGCTACTTTGTTTATACGGGTGATTAGGGTCATCCCCAGGGATTCTTTTGTTGTAACTATGCATATGTTCTTGACAAGCATTTACATAGGCAGAAGAACGGAAGGGACGTACGACAAGAAGATAAAACTGCCAAACGGATTGTGTAAGAAGATTAGAAACTGCCACGATGGCGTTTGCAACTGTTGTACTGTGTTGAAGGGGATCGAGATGACGTGCTGGGAGAGAATGGACGCATGCAAGGCCCATTGCGGCACATCTCCCCCTTCAGACGTGATGACGGAAGCGACGACACCCTCTCGATCTACCCTCCTGTCGATATCAAAGTAATTTTGTGGCAAACGAGTAACGCGTGAAACTTGCTGATGAATTATACAAATAATATGAATTATGTCCTCTTTTATTTAGATTGATTCGTATTGCTTGCGTTTTACATATGGGAAATTTGATTACGTGCCCGTTTTACTTTGGCCATCAAATCTTTACTACTCTCTCCTATCTATAATAAGTGTATACTAAACCAGCCACACTTATTAGGCTAGCAGTATCATAAGGAGTATCATGCATGCCACCTTGGCAAAAATCTGATGTGACACCACAATTAATGAAGAGAGAGGTGTTAGTAGTATCAAAATACGATACTGTATCATAGCTCGTGAAACTAGGTAATTTAATGGCCAATACATCTCATACACACAATTGCATTGAGATTGTAGAAAACATTAAATACAATGGTATTATAATGCTACTAGATGGTACTAACCACTAGAGAGGTAGTATCATACACTAGTATCATATGCATGATACTAGCAATATGATACTCCCACTAAATAATTTTATGGGACCGATCCACAAAATCACCCTCGTAGACCAACTCCTGTGATTGACACGTGTTATTCATGGCATTTTAGATCTAAAAATAGACACTATGACCAGCCTTATGGATCGGAGAGACTATTGAATTGTAGTTGGTCGGGCCATCATCCGTGATAGGTCGTCCCAACCTGCCTAATTTTACCGTTTTATCCTTGAAGTTGGAGAAGAATACCCACCAATATGTGGAAAATGGCGAGGATTAAATCTGTACATCGTCTCGCGACAAAGTTAGGAGGCCCGCCCCTCCTGCCCTGCTCGCTGCCAGCAGCGTCCCTGACCCCGAACATCGCCCCCTACCCCTCGAATGTGGGGCCTGTTGTGCCACCATCTCCCTGGACCAGACTCCCACCAGCGCCGAATTCCAATTCAATGGTTCGTTGTTTTCTGAATTCTGGGTACACGTGCCATAGCTGTGGTTCTTCCCATGGGTGCAGCCAACATGCGTGCATTTTGGTGGAGTATTTTTTTTGGTTAAATCTTTGTTTTAGGGAAATTCAGTGGTTCTAATATTGTAGAATGGAGGTCCAGCTCGATGTGCTTGGTGCGGCGATGATGAACGGGGTTGGCGGAGAGGTAGACAACCGAAACATTGTCACAGAACACCACCGTGGCCTTGTCGACAGGACAAGAGAGCTCGGAGAGAAGCTGACGAAGCCACGTGCACTCGGCCACGGCGTTAGCCACGGCTCGATACTCGGCTTCGGCACTAGAGCGAGAGACGGTGGGTTGTCACTTGGAAGACCAAGAGACGAGCGACGAGCCGAGGTAGACACAGTAGCCCGAGGTAGACCGCCGCGTGTCAGGGCAGCCAATCCAGTCCGCGTCCAAGTAGGCGACGATGTCCGTCGATGGCGAGGCATGCAGCGAGAGGCCGAGGTCCATGGTGCCGCATATGTAGCGAAATATCCGCTTCACCGCTGTCTAGTGGGCATCCCGAGGAGCATGCATATGCAAGCACACCTGCTGCACGACATACTGCAACTCCGGACGTGTCAGCGTCAAGTACTACAGGGCACCAATGATGGAGCGATAGAACAACGCGTCGGGAGCCAGCGACCCATGGCTAGCCGAAAGCTTGGCCTTCGTGTCGACTGGAGTAGGCGCAGGGTTGCAGTTAAGCATCCCAGCACGCTCGAGGAGCTCATGAGCATACTTCCGCTGATGAAGAAAGAACCCATCCGCGCGCCGGACTACCTCGATGTCGAGGAAGTAGTGGAGCGGGCCAAGGTCCTTGAGTGCGAACTCGGCACGAAGGCGGTCGGTGAGCTGTCGAAGGAGGCCAGCAGTGCATGCCATTAAGATGATGTCGTCGACATAAAGCAGCAAGTAGGCAGTGTCGGTGCCTTGGCGGTAGACGAACAGCGACGCGTCAGAGCGCGTGGAGCGGAAGCCAAGCTGATGCAGAAACGCAGCGATGCACTGGTACCAGGCGCGCGGGGCCTGCTTCAGCCCATACAAGGACCGAGAAAGCAGGCACACATAGTCCGAATGCTCAACATCGACAAAACCGATGGGCTGCTGGTAGTACACCTGCTCGGAGAGATGACCGTGGAGGAAGGCATTGGAGACATCCATCTGGTGCACCGGCCAGGCACGAGAGACGGCGAGGTGAAGGACGGTGCGGATCGTGCCCGGCTTGACGACCAGGGCAAACGTATCCGTGAAGTCGACGCCTGCCCGTTGGCCAAAACCGCGAACCACCCAACGCGCCTTATAGCGCTCCAGGGCGCCGTCAGGACCCATCTTGTGCTTGAAGACCCACTTGCCGGTGATGACGTTGGCACGCGCGGGGCGAGGGACCAGCTCCTAGGTCGGATTGCGCCGTAGTGCGTCGAACTCCTCCCGCATCGCAGCGTGCCACTGTGGATCGCGCAAAGCGGCCCGGGCAGAGGTGGGCACTGGGAGATCGCGAAAGTAGAGGCGGTGCAGACGTACTCGTCGGCGGGGTAGTGGGTGGAGGGTCGGCGCACACCCGCACGCGCACGAGTGATGATGCCCGCAGGTGGGGCGGGCGCGGCATCCGCAGCCGAAGCGGGCGACGAAGGCGGGGTCGATGAAGAGGGTGCCGAGCTGGACGAGGGCTATGTGGGGGATGTTGCCGATGCGGGCGGAGACGGGGCCGCGGCGGGCGGCGAGCCGGGCGGCGTGCCAGGCGGCGAGCCAGGCGGCGTCACGGGCCCGTGCGCCGAGGGACCATGCGGGGAGGGCGCAGATGGGGCCGCCGCGGTCACTCGTCGGTGAGCAGGGCCGGCCTCAAGGGGGCTAGCGTGCGCCGAGGATGTCGTCAAAGGAGTCGCCAGGTGTCCCTGCTGAAACAGAAACAACAACTCGTCAAAGTAAATGTGTCGGGATGTGATGACACGATGGGAGACCAGATCATAGCAGCGGTAGCCCTTGGTGTTGGCTGGGTAGCCGAGAAACACACAAGGGAGAGAGAACGGCGCGAGCTTGTGCGTGGCGGTGGCGGCGGTGCTAGGATAGCAGCAGCAGCCGAAGACGCGAAGATCGTCATAGGCGGGGGGCACACCAAAGAGGAGGTGGTGCGGCGCGTATTGCCAGCGAGAACGGCAGGGGCGGATGTTGACTAGAAGGGTAGTCATGGCGAGAGCATCCGGCTAGAACCGCGGAGGCATGTACCGTGGAACAAGAGGGTGCGGACGCAGTCGTTGAGAGTATGAAGGATGCATTCGGCGCGACCGTTTTGTTGAGAGGTGTATGGACATGTTAGACGGAAGATGGTGCCGTGAGAGGCGAGAAGGGTGCAGATGGTGATGTTGTCGAACTCTTTGTCGTTGTCGGTTTGTAAAGCATGGATGGGGAGACCGAATTGTGTGGAGACGTAGGCGAAGAAGGAGGTGAGGGTGGCGGTGACGTCGGATTTACGGCGAAGGGGAATAGTCCACACAAAATGCGAGTAATCATCCAAAAGCACGAGATAGTAAGTATCCAGAATTATTCGGAACAGGCGAGGTCCAAACATCACTATGAATGAGTTGAAACGGAAAAGATTCAACTGTGGAGGAGGAACTAAACGGAAGACGAACATGTTTGCCTAGACGACATGCTTCACAGCAATGAGCATCTGTTTTATTACAAGAAAAGGAGAATCCTTCCATTATTTGACGAAGGGCGGTGGAGCTAGGATGGCCGAGCCAGGCGTGCCAGAGTTCGACGCCGACGGAGAGCGCGAGATGGCTGCTGGTGGCGGTGGAGGACGACCGAACAGGATACAAATCGCCAGTGCTGTCACATCGGTGGAGGAGCATCCGGGTACGACCATCCTTAACAGAGAAATCAGAAGCGTCAAATTCCACAGTCACAGAATTATCACGAGTGAGAGAACGAACAGAGACTAGGTTTTGAATCAAGATAGGGGAAACGACAACATTATTGAGAGTGAGAGGGGTGGAGGTGGAGGGAAAGGTGGCGGATCCAGTGTGAGTAATGAGAAGAGCATGACCATTGCCAACGATTATGCGAGAAGAAGTAGAAGTGGGAGTAGAAGTGGAGAGGTTACCGGGGTGAGAGGCCATGTGCGCGGAGGCGCCGGTGTCCATGAACCAATCGCCACCACCGCAGTACGTGCCCGCGGTGGGAGCGGTCTGGAGACCGGTCAGCAGCGCGGGATCCCATGGGACCGATGTCGAGGGCGCGGAGTAGTAGCCGGGGGGAGTCGGAGGCGTTGCATGGACCAGCGCGGCGACGGGCTGAGGCGATGCAAAGAACGCCTGGTGGGTGGCCGGTCGCGGCCCCAAGATGCTCGGGTGAGGCGCCTGAGGCACGGGCATCGTGTAGGCGTGGACGACCCCGGTCCAGGGGTTGTGACCCGTACTCCAAGGCGGCGGCGGTGCAGCCGACTGATGTGGGCGAGGCTAGGGCGCGGGGACGTAGCTGTTGCCGCCTATTCTTCTGTGGCTGCTGGGGCGACCGCGCCCGCGCCGACGGCGACCACCGTCGTTGCCGCCACCGTTGGCAGGAGGCGGAGGCACGAGTGGCTGGGGCGCGTAGAACCCTGGGGGCGGGGCGAAGGCGCGAGGCGGAGGGGCCGTAGGCGCACTTGCAGGGGCGCCCCGCGAGAGACCCGCGACGAATACGGTGTGAGCCGCCCGAGCCCGGAGATGCTTCAGCCGCCGCTCCTCAAGACGTAGATAGGCCACGGCTTGCTCGAAGGACGGCGTGGTGAGCAGCGTGAGATTGGCGGCGGTGTTGCTGAGGTCCTCGTCGAGACCCGCTGCCAGCATGGAGAGGAGGATCTTGTCGTCGATCGGAAACTCTAGGTCACGGAGCTCGTCGGAGAGGCTCTTGAGGCGGAGGCAGTAGTCATCGAGGGAGAGGTCATTTTGGTGAGTGTCGAAGAACTCCTGCTGGAGGAACGTGACGCGCTGGATCTTGTTTTCGGTGAAGAGGTCGGTGATCTTGGTCCAGACCGTGTGCGCGGTGTTGCCGTCGCGAACGATGGTGCGGAAGATCTCGGGGGAGACGGTCTAGAAGAACCAGCGGGTGATGGTGGCGTCGATCGTCAACCAGTCGGGGTCATGCGGCATGGCGAGGAGGTCGATGGTGCCGTCGACGTGATCAAGGAGATCATACTCGCGGAAGAGAAGGCCGAAGTACGTCTTCCATGGAAAGAAATTGGTAGCGGCTTGAGAGAGCTTGACCGGCACGCGCTCGAGGATGGGAACATCGCGGATGACGGCGACGGAGGGGCCAGCAAAGGGATTGGTGCTCCCGGAGACGGAGGAGTTGAAGGGGTTGCTGGAGGAGGAGTGGTCGGCCATGGTAGGGCGGAAGCGGTGGTGGAGGGGAGACCGGCGGCGCCGAGGGAAGATGTGGCGGCGGCTAGGGTTGGATGGCGGGAGAGGGGCCGGTGGCGCCTAGGGGAGAGAGGCGGCGGCGAGGGCTAGTGGCGGGGAGGGGGAGGGCCGGTGGCGCCTAGGGAGGGAGGCGGCGGCTAGGGTTGGTGACGGGGAGGTTAGGTTGATACCATGTAGAAGGAATTGTGGAGAATGCATAGCTCCCATAGGGCCGGCTGTCTCATATATATAGACAATTACAGGTACAATCCTTAGAGTACAAGGAGACCTATACAGAGTACAATACGTGTCTCAACGGCATGTACTTCACAGATGAAACTCAGTAGTCCTACACCAACGCAAAGCTAAATGTCAAGTTTGGAGCAAATCAAACGGTATCACGGATGCATCAGGTTACATGATGGTCTTGCTTTAAGATTTAAGAGATGACATGCCAAGGATAATTTATCATGTCCCAGGATGATGGAGTTGACAAGCTCCACCAGGGGACCAGGAAAGCAGCGCCACTTCTTGGTATCCAGCAGGAGCTGGACAAAATCGACACAAATAAGCCACAGCTGAAACAAATTTTAAAAAATTAACCCGCACTCAAACTATTTCACAAAACTAATCTTTTTGTATCACGCTTGTCACAAAGACGCCACACACCATAGTGCAACGTCCTTCTAACATACGCCACACAGGCTGATAGCGTGGCGTCGTAGGTCCTAGGCCGGTCAGTGTTGGGCCGTTGCAAGGGCGCCACACTGTGCAGTGTAGCACCCTGGTAAAGGGCGCCACACTGTGCAGTGCAGCCCCTGTGTAGTGCCGGAGTGAGATTGTGGGGTCCCTCGGATTTAATCATCCGAGAAATCCCTGTTATGTAAATATCCACGTTCTCATGGTCAGTGAGCCGTGGAGCATAACCGACAAGTATCATTACAACATCCGAAACATAACGAATACATGACTTACATAGTTGCCCTTATGGCTACACAACCTTTAGCAGCGGAGCTTCATCGCACGTAGGGCCCAGTCCTGCCTCAACCTACAGGCGACTGATTGGGATGAAGGCCTAGCTCGCATGAACGTCACCTTAACCTTCCGCTGTCAAGCTTCTGAAAGCCTGGCCAAGTAAATAGCCAGGGACAATGACATGAGTACGTTTGAATGTACTCGCAAACCACCAAGATAAGTTAAACAAGGTAATGCAATCTAACTGTGGCGAGATAGCTCTATCTAGGGTTGTTTTTGAAAATCCTAGATTATCTCTAGTAGTTAAGGCATCTCTATATCTTTGTTGAAAAAAAGTTTTGAAAAACATGCCTCCATTTTATAAAGCAGGATATCCCCATATCCTTGTTGAAAACCTTTTTGAAAACAGTTTTAGATTAAAACCCTTTTTAAACCTCTTTGACCGCCTCTAGTCAAAACAAAACTTTAAACTTAGATCCCCTCGGAACCTCCATACTTTCATCTATTTTTCCAAAAACCACCATTTGGGTACTCCTAGCTATCACATTTCCAACCGTCCTTGACCGTGGACGTGGCTATCAAATAGATTATACTCTGCAGAGTTTGCGCACTTTTCCCACAAGAATCAATACATCCGCCGGGATAAAACCACGGCCCGCTACACACGGTAGACGGGGGTTCGGATAATCAAACCTAACCTTTCGCTTGTCGACCCTAGCAAAGGCTACTTTTCCTTTTGGGTTTGTTCTCCCCGGCAACGAGTATGTGGCCCCCGGCCATACTCCTGCCTTCCGTACACGCGTATACCCAAACCATAGCTTGGCATATACCCTAACTTGGTGACTCCACTTCCTTCCGAACTACCTAAGTCATACCGTCTGCGGGAGACCACCCAATTGTTGCACCGACACTCCTGCCAAGACAGGCTCACTCTTGCCGAAGCAAGCTACAGGCTTCAGATCCGTAGAACTATTAGCGCCTGCTCGGAATTTAAGGGATTTCTCCCAATAAGCATTGTACAAGCTGCCTCGGCTAAAGAAGACAAACTACGAGCTAAGCCCCAGCACCTGGGGTAATGTGGTTGCACTGATAAATTATTCCGGTAAAGGCGTAGAACATCCCTTCTCTTTCTCTTCTCCATTTTCTCATTTCTCATCATCACCACTTCTTTAGTTAAAACATCCGCTTGGAATGATGCCTCTTCCCAAGGATTTTACAAAGCAGTTTTTAAACAACTGTAGTAGGGTAACTCCCAAAACAATTTATTCAACAAAAATCCGTGGTTTCCAACGAGGTAGGATGCTAATCATAATAACCTCAATCTAAAGGGGAGTAAATGGTAGGTTTACATCAGGGTGGGTGCCATGAGGGACACCAAGTCATAGCTTGGAGGATCCAAGTCATTAGCGCAATATTTATAAAACAAGACATGCAGATAAATAATGCAATTTATAAAGGAGGTACAAAACAGGTAGTAAAAAGAGTAGGACAAGTATCGGGATTCGGGAATGGTGGCTTGCCTATGATCAACAGTATGGCATACATGTCCCTGGACTTCTTCTTAGAATACCATAATAAACCAATAATAATTACCACTTCTTCTGCTCTCCGATTTCATCGCAACTATCGTCGTCAAGATAGCGCATGCAAGCAAACAAGGGCACAATCAACATAAAGCAATACAAGAATCAATACAATACAGCAAACCAGTGAAAAATACAAGTTTAAGATTTAGTTGCTTTTGAGAGGATTGGATTTAGAAGATGGAGATGGCCTTGGAGACATGGATGAACATCCCTTAGGGTTTATAGCCGAGAAACTACCTAAGAGGGGTTTTAGACCAAGGACCTATTCTGTATTATACCATTGTGTAAAAATGATACCAACAGATAGGTGTTGATAAAATGAAACAAACAAAAGTGGTTTCACTATTTTATCACATTTAGTTAATTAGCTATGATTTTTCCAGTGAAATAAACTCTAGTTTTAGGGGATAAATCACCAGAAAAGTTCTGGAGCCCTAAAAATTATATCCTTGGATGTTTAAGTAGTATTTGATGTACTGGTTCAGTGAGAGTTGGAATCACATCAAAATATTTACCAAAATGCCCTCAGGAAATTCCCAAGGGCAGTTCTATAGACAAGTTGTCATTTTCACCAGATTAAATATACAGGATATTTTGATATTAAGCAAAGGGAAATGGATAGGTATTGAAAATACCTTCCATTACCAATTGGAAATACTAATTTTGGAGTTGCAGAGCTACTGTAGTGATTTATCTAGTGATAAAGTCACAAGCAGAAATGTTTAATTCACTAAAACTCTAAAGAATCTCAAGAATTAGTGATCTCCTAGGGTTGGGTAGATATGGATGTATCTCATCCAGGAGAGTTGGATTTGGGTCAATTGGATTCAAGGTTTGGTCTAGGGAATTTTCTAAAGTCAGATTGGTCTTGTTTTTGTTATTTTGGCTACAGTACAGATAATGCTCCACTTGGCATGAGTCCAAAGCCATGAGATAGGTACAGGTAATACCAACCAAAGTCAGTTGGTTTTACTCAATTTGGAGTTGTAAAACTCCCATAAGGAATTTTATACTAGAATAGGTGCATCTGAGTGGTAAATTTATTGTATTTAAATTGGGCAACATTTGAGGAAACCAGGAGTACTGCATGTTTCATAAAACATCTATAAACCTTAATAAATTTAGATATGGTCGATTTGAGTGGGTTTCCATTTTTTAAAATGATTTAAACTAGAGGGTTATTTGTAGATCTATAAAAATAGAAAAGATTTTCTGAAGGAAAAACCTTGGGGCGGGCTCGATCTGGAGGGAAGATGGGCCACTGAGGTAGAAAACATCCCACTCGGGCGGTTCCTGGCGGGAGGCGAAACTGAAGCTGACGGACGGGGCCCGTCTATCAGTGAGAGGAGACCCGCGAAGGGGTATCTGGCGCTATCGGTCGTTGGATCAGATGGCGATCGACGGCGCTGGCGCGTCTTCTTCCTCGCGAACAGAGGCGCCAGGAGGAAACCCTAGGGGTGGCGCCGGCGGGTGCAGGGGCTCACCTAGGGTGCCCCTCAGGCGACGGGGAGCGGCAGAGGTGGATAGGTGCTCGACATCGACCCGGCGAGGGGCGGGAAAGGGGTTATCGGTGCAGATCTCGCACGGTGAGGGTGACAGAGACGGAGCACGTTCGGGTGCTCTCCGGAGGCAGCCCCAGGGTGGTCTAGGCATAAAAGAGAGCGGGAGTGAGATAGATAGAGGTGGGTAGATTGACATGCATGCATAGAGAGGAGGGTAGATGGTAGGAGAGGGAGGGGAACTTGCATGCAACCCGGCAACACATCGGCTATTTTCTTCATCTTCCGAGCAACAGAGGGGTAGGGATCCTTTGGGCCTTTGGGGGAGGGGAGTAATGAGGTAGTGGAGTGTTCTGGCAGCAGTGGAGGGGTTCGTGGTGGTCGGAAACGAGCACGAGCTCGGGAGCTCGAGAATGGCCGAAGGGAGGTTTCCCTTCCTCTCTAAGGAGAAGGAGGAAGAGGGGGTAGGCAAGAGAGAGTGTGGTGAGGCTCTGGAGCCTAGGGAGTGAAATGAGGGAAGCAGGGAGGGATGTACTGGCCTCTTGCCTTATAAACCAAAAGGAATGGTCTAGGGTGAACTTGGTCCATGAAAGATCTTGGAGGAGGGGTGGTGGCGAGTGATAGGGCAGCATGGGCGGTGGAGGGAGTGTGTGGGGCATAGTACAATGATCAGGGAGGGGGTGAAGTGTTGCAGCTGCTGTGGAATTTATCTCTCAAGATATTGCAAGATATGTCCATCTCTCTCTATGACTAGCTCCAAGAGCTAGAGGACAAGGGGAGTGATGCTGCAACAGTGTATATACAGTACAACTCGACCATAAGAGAGGGTGGGTGCTGTGGAGAATTGTTATAGAAGGTTTGCTGGGGTTTGGGTGGGGTTTGGATCATGATCATGTTTTATTTCACTTCTTGGGCATATGGTTGCTCGTGAAGAACTTCTTAGATTGTTATCAGGTCTTGATGATCCAATGATGCTGGTAGATAGGTAAGGTTAAGATGCATCTCTGAGATTTATTTGGAATTTTTTAGAGAATTCTAGATGCACTTTATATCAATTATTCAAATAGTGCAGAAATGGTTTTTAGGAATTTATTTGGTATTTTTGAATTGTACAGGTGGAGTTTTTGATGTGAGATGGTCCCAAATGTGAATACACACTTATGGGAATTTTCCCAAGATTTATTGTGGCTTAAAAGTATTTAAAACAATTAATATTCCATTTCTGCCATTTAAGAAAATAGGCAAAAAGAAATAATAGAAGTCTTCAAAAATATTAATCTCTGAGGTGGTAAGATAGGTTATGATATATGGATCTCAATTGATCCAAACGTTGGGGAAGTGCTTTGGCAAAAACCAAACTTCCCCTTGGGAAAGGAGTGTTGGAGATTTTGTCTATTAAAGAGATTAATTAGATTTGGAGCCATAATAATTATGAATAATATTGGATAAATCTTGATGATCAAGTTAGATAATGTATACAAGGTGTAGCAAGCATTTTCAACCTTGGGATTTGAGAATCAAAGGTGATCTTGGTGAAAAACTAGAGATTAAGGATATAGGTTAAGATTGTTTTCATGCCACCAAACCCTTGTTGGATCTTGGAGCTCAAAGCTCCCCTTGGGGCATGGGGTATATGGATGGATAGACCAAGTGACTTAGATCACAAGGGTGCAGAGGTTTGAGCTTGATCATGCTTGGGTTCTCCAAGAATTAATTTGAAACTTTGAATAGAATAAGCTTGCCAAAGCAGATTAGCAATTAGCCTTTAAAACCTTATGGGTTTAAGAAGCACAAGGATCCAATTGGAACAAGTGAAGTAGGTAGTGGTAGAATTATATGAGTAGAACACAATCATGCAAAGAGTTGGTCCAAGGGAGATAGGATGATGGTGTGAGCTTCTGTCAAAGTAGGCATGTTGACTAGATTTGCAGGAATAGTTATTTTTTCGCCTGCAAAACCATCAAGAACAAGTGGGCTGGAAGATGATATAACCAAGGGAAAGAGTGGGCCTTTGTATTCCTTAGTATGTTTTACAAGATGGTTCAAATGCATTTCCAAAAATGCACAAGGGTTGAGAAAGGGAGACATTCAAAAAGGTGATGTTGAAAAAGATTCCAGACTTAGCCAAATTTGAAAGATTTAGGGTTTTTGACTAGAATGTGGGTGGTGATGATTTTGATGGGTTGCAAGGTACCAAAGCATCATCAATTGGATGATGTTGAAGTGTATATTGAGTAGGAAGGATCCTTGCTTGATACTGGTCTTCATTGACTTGGAAGTTTCTAGAAGGGATCACTTTACAAGGGGTATGGTTAGGGGTTTTAGATGATCACCTAGTAGCTAGGGATTAGATCCAACTTTGTAGTCGTGCTTAGGATTTGGGGGTTTCAAGTATCTTGATCCTAGTGATGAGATCCTATGGTGGCTCACTTAGCTCCTTAAGCAAACAAGTCAAACAGCAGATCAAAGCAATTCATCAGACAACAGATCAAGGCACTTCATCTTAGCAGATCAAGGCAACTTATCTTTCAAACAAAGCAAACCTACTACAAGGGTTACCATCAAGCCTGGCTTGAGGGAAGGTTCGATATTTTGAAAAGGTTGGAGTTTGAATAAGATGAGAGTCCTTGGTATCTCTACCAAGAGTAGAATTCAAAAGCTTAATAAAGGTGTTTTGGGAAACCTAAAGAGAAGAGTAGTTGAAGGTTCTGTCTTGAAACATAAGGAGATAGGATTCTATAGCTCTGCATAGTTTGATCAATAGAATATACGAAAATAGTTGGTTTTCAAAGGCTTCTTGGCTCAGGTTTTGAAATGCCAGAACATTTGAGAATTTGGAAAATAAGCCAAGACAGTTTTGGGAAATAGACTTTGTCAACTGGTGTTGAGGTAAGGAGTATATCTGCTAATGCACATTCATAAGCATAAACATATTCAAACAACAGGCAAACACTTCATCACTAAACAAGAAAATGTTTTTGTTCCCCCTGATTTTTGCATTCTAGGCAACTAATAAAGGTTGCTGAAATTGAGATGTTACAGGGATGTTAGCATGCTGGCCTCCTCCAAGGCCCAGGTGGGACCGGGGATCGAGGCGGCCCAGGTGATGACCGAGGCCGGCCATCTAGCTCCGGACGCGGACTAGCTGGGTGCTGCTTCGCCCGTAGTGGCCCAGGCGGGGCTGCCGGCCCAGGAGGGACATCATGTTGACAGGGTTGGCCTATCCTAGGAGGGGCTGGGGTCGCCTCAGTCTCTGCAGCACTCTAGCGTCACCGTTGAAGCCGGCCAAGGCAGCACACCAGGTGGTGGTAAGATGTTCAGGAGGAGCTCTCGCCATGGAGTTGATGTTTTTGGTGCGTCTGCTACTAATGAAGATTCGCTGGTCAAAGCTATGCGTCATAAGGCGGAGAAAAATAGTGATGCGTCTGGTATAATTAATTCTTCAAAATCTTTCCTATCTTTTTCTACCCCTATTATTAACTCTAACTTAGCTAATGTTGGCGTGAGCTTGGGTAGTTCAGAAAATGATGTAATTTTTTCTTCTAATATTTTGATACATATGGAGTTTGACCGTTTAATGGTTACTTCTAAATTCTCCCGTGTTTCTGACTATTTGCTGATGGAGGAGGAGGAGTTGCATGCGACAATAGATGGTCAACTCATTTAGTACTTAGTTGGTGAACTGTTGGAAATGGACTTTGACGAGGTCAGACTTGGTTCATGTTATGAACTAAAAGCGACCGATCATAAATCAAAGTGTCAGAATTCTCATAAGAGATCCCGTGTATCCAAGACTCCTATTATTTATCAATGAATAGAATGTTTTTCAAATAGTAGAGGTCTTTGTCACTTGGCTAAAAATTTATTCTTTGCTGATTGTGTAAGAGATTATAAGTTGGATTTTCTGGGTATCTCTGAAACTGGCAGACATGATTTCTCACAAACTTTGCTCAATCGCCTAACCGGCTGAGTAGAGTTTAATTGGATTGCACGTCCGCCTCGTGGTCATTCTGGTGTTATCTTAGTCGGCGTAAATGAGACTATGGAAGTGTTAGCAAGTTCGGTTGGAGATTTTCATATCAAACTCCATATCTGTAACAAGACCGATAGCTTCACGTGGTCGCTAGTCACCGTCTATGTGCAGCCCATGAGGCTTATAAACCTGAATTTTTTAGGTGAATTGGTAAATCTGGCAAAAGATAATTCGTATCCTATTCTTATAGGTGGATATTTCAATTTTCCAAGATTCCCTCATGAGAAAATCCGGGAACGTTTTAATGAATATTGGTCTTTCCTATTCAATGTTGTTATTAAAAGTTTGGATCTACGATAGGTTAAAATGCTAGGAAGAAATTTTACGGAGGCTAATAGTCTTCCAAAGCCAATACATGAGAAACTTCATAGAGTTCTTATGGATACCGACTTGGAAGACAGGTTCCCTCTGGTTACAGTTCGGGCTCTTGAACGTATTGAGGCTTTGTCAGATCATGCTCCTATCCTATTATCATGGGTTCAAATTTTAACTTGGTTGGTTGCATCATGAAGGCTTCCATGACATGGTGAAGGATATTTGGGACAAACTAGTAAGTGGTCATAAGCCCATATAGCGAATGAGTAACAAATTCCATGCTTTGCGTAAATTCCTACGTGATTGGGCGGTACATACTGCTAGAATGCCGAAAAAGGAAAAACTACGTCTTTATCTATTATTAATGATTTGGAGGCTCTTGCAGAAATTGGGCCTTTATCTACACAAGAAATTGAGCTCAAAAGCCAATCACATGCAGAAATAGTTTGACTATTGCATGAAGAGAAACTCAAATGGTACCAACAATCTAAATCGAAAGTCATTCTTGAAGAAGATATGAATACAAGATACTTCCATAGTGTGGGAAACACAATAAGAAACTTATTCACTCTCTGATATAGGATGAGGGTACAATTGAGGGACAAGAGCAACTCAAATCGTACATTACAAATTAGTATAAAGGTTTGTTTGGATCTCCAAATGAGAACTCTTTCTCGATGGATGAGACCCAACGAATGATATCCCCCAAGTTTCTGGTATCCCCCAAGTTGTTTTTCAAATGGAACATAATAAAGCACCAGGTCTAGAAGGTTTCCCAGCTAAATTCTACCAAAATTTTTGGGATGTTGTCAACTAGACTTATTTGTTTGGGGTCCTTCATGCTGGTCAACTAGACTTATTTTGGCTTAATTTTGGCAATATTAGTTTATTACCTAAGGTTAATGATGTAGAACGGATACAACAATATTATCCTATTTGCCTTCTTAACGTTAGTTTTAAGATTTTCACAAAAGTTTCCATGATTAGACTGAATTTAGTGGCAGACCATGTTGTTAGACCTTCTCAAACAACATTCATGCAAAGAAGAAACATCTTGGATGGTGTAGTAATTCTTCATGAAACGGTGCATGAACTTCACTCAAAAAATATGAACGGAGTATTGTTCAAAATTGACTTTAAGAAGGCTGATGATAAAGTTAAGTAGTCTTTTCTTCAGCAGACACTCTGTATGAAAGGTTTTCAAAAGCGTGGCGGACTCTAATACAATCTTTTGTGTATGGAGTTAATGTTGCCATTAATGTCAATGATGACACTGAAAAATACTTTTAGACAAAGAAAGGATTGTGATAAGGTGATTCACTATCCCCAATACTATTTAATATAGTGGCTGATACGTTGGCAATCCTTATCGAAAGGACTAAGGATGATGGCCAAATTGAAGGATTAGTGCCTCATCTAGTTGATGGTGGACTTTCTGTTCTTTAATATGCTGATGATACAATTCTATTTATGTAACATGATCTGGAGAAGGCAAAGAATCTAAAACTAATACTTTTAGTCTTTGAACAACTCTTCAGGTTGAACATTAATTTCATAGGAGTGATTTGTATTACTTTTGCGAGGCACAAAATGAGACTCATCTCTATGCCGAGTTATTCAGCTATGGACAAGGCATTTTCCAATCAACTATGTGGTAATTCCGATCCATTATTGATGTCTCACAATTGTTGAATGAAAACTTATTGAGGAAAGATTACAAATACAACTTAGTAGTTGTAAAGGTAAATTATTATCTCTTGGAGAAAGACTGGTACTCATAAACACAATACTTACCAATATGGTATTGTATATGATATCATTCTTCCAGTTACCGAAAGGAGTCTTACATATATTGGATTATTTTCATTCAAGATTTTTTTGGCAAGAAGATAGTGAAAAAAAAATATCGACTGGCTAAATGGAATGTTGTTTGCCGCCCAAAAAAACAGGGTGGGCTAGGCATACATGATATACAAGTCAAAAATACTACGCTTCTGGGTAAATGGTTTTTTAAGCTACTCAGAGAAGACGGTGTTTGGCAAAGCATTCTACGAAGAAAGTATGTTGGCTCAAAGGCGGTATCACTAGTGGTATGAAACCTAGTGACTCGCACTTTTGGGCTGGCCTCATGGCTTCCAAGAAGCATTTTTCTATTTTGGTGCTTTTAATATTAAAGAAGGGTCCCATATACACTTTTCGGAAGATAAGTGGCTTGGCCACGCTACCTTGCGAGAGCAGTATCCAGCTTTGTACAATATCATTAGGCACAAGGGGATACAATTTCCAAAGTTATGGAATCAAATCCTCCAAATGTGTCTTTTAGACGAGATGTCATTGGACATCGATTGGAATCGTGGAATACTCTTCTACTAAGATTAACATCGCTTCAGTTATCAGAAGGCCATGATGAGTTTAAATGTAAACTACTAGCGAATGGTAAATTCACAGTAGACTCCATGTATAGAGATTTGATACAACCTGATATTCAAGTCTATGCTGATAATAAGAAAATTTGGAAGAAGAAAAATATTCGCATGGTATTTGCGTCGTGGTATTATCCTTACTAAATATAATCTTGTTAAACGTAATTGGCAAGGAAGTAAACGATGTGTTTTCTATCATCAAGATGAGACGATTAAACACTTATTCTTTCAATGCAAATTCGCTAAGTCTATATAGTCAATCATCCAAGTAGCATTTGGGCCATCTCCCCCACGGTCGGTTGCCAATGTTTTTGGTAATTGGTTTCATGGGATTAATGATAAGTACAAGATTCTTTTTAGGGTGGATGTGCTCGCCATTATTTGGTCGCTATGACTACGTAGAAATGATAAGATTTTTAATAATAGTTTGCCTTATAACCTGCAGGTTATCTACCGGAGTATGGCTACTCTCTGTTTTTGGTTACCTTTGTAACGGGAGGTGTACACGACTGAAGGATACAGGGAGGAATATTTTTTTCCTAACTTTGGTGGTAGCATAATTTGAGAATTGAGCTTCCATCTTTTTAGACATCCAGAAAGATATACTTGTTGTAACGATTGCCTAGTTCTATTTCGTAGGTTCATGATCGGTTTATCGACTGTGTGCATCTTGGTTATGCAGAGACCGGATGTGAATATTACTATTCGTAATAAAGCGTCCATTTCAAAAAAAAAATCCAATGGTGTAGATATGACAACGACAAAAGATCTACTCTCTCCAGTTTAAAATATAAAATGTTTAGCTTTGTGAAATGATTGTATCGAGACTCTTTTTAGTGCGTAAGTTCACTCTGCTCCGAATAAAAAAATCTAGATACATTCGTTTTATAAAAGTTAAAATATCTTATATTATAAAATAAGTGAGTGTGATGTCATGCTGACATAGTTGTGTTCTTCTTACCGTAAAATACATGCAAGCCGTGCACGTGTACCTAGTATATAAGTTTGATATACTAGTACACTGACTCATCGAGCTAGTAGATAAGTAGAGAAAGACTAGGACATGGGGCAGTCATCCTAACACGTGATTTATGTCTATACTAGGCCTCCCAACGACTAGCATGAATTCGGGTGTCGATCAAGGTGGCAAGCTGGGAGCTACGCTTAAACTTCGTACGATACTCCCTCCGTTTTAAAATATAAAATATTTTAGCTTTTTTAAAAGAAATGTATCTAAATCCCATTTAACATGTAGGTTTATCTAAGTTTTGAATGAACCTGCACACTAAAAAGTCTAGATACACTTTTTTCACGTAACTCAAATAATTTACATTTTAAAACAAAGGGAGTACGTAGTATTAAGTACTACTAAGCACCGTGAAAAAGGAGCAGCAACCAGCGTATAGTAGTACTCCCACCGTTCAGTCATATAATATTTTTATAAAATGAATGTATCTAGACTTTTTTAGTGTATAAATTTAATCCGAACCTCTATGAACCTATACACTAAAAGACGTCTAGATACATTCGATTCATAAAGATAAAACGTCTTATATTTCCGAACAGAGGAAGTATTAAGCAAAGAGTGTAGTACAACGTTATGCCTTGTAATATAAGGCATAAGGTTCGCGGGCACATCACGTCACGTCGTGCGTCATTGCGCGCAACGGTTAGAGATGCCCTTGTCTTCCCATATGTCATTGAAATCGTTCTCATGCTATGTGTAAATCTGCGACATATGTTTTGAGACGGAGGGAGTAGTATTCATGTTAGACATAACTCTCGTATGTATAAAATTAACTGTACAATAAGACAATAATTGTACAAATGTGGGTACTTGCATTGCTAGCTAGCCCACATTCCCGTCTACGTGCATGGCCTGCATGTATTTTGCAGCAAGAAGGACACAACTATATTACCATGACATCATGGAGATATTTGCCGTTGTCATATCCCTACAACAATCGATGGGCTAGCTAGCTGAAATTGAGTCAAAGCGTAACGTCCCAGTCTCCCAGAGCAGGGCGTCGCACTGCAAAGCAGACGCCATGGTGAAGGACGCGGCACTAGGACTTAGCAGAATTTGAAGGACTGGTAACAGGTCGTGTGGCGTCCTTCAGCAAAGCGTGACACTACACGGTGTGGCGTGCCAACAGCGCACCACTAACCGGCCTGCGCACGCGTGGACCCGCTCGCCACGGTGGCAGGAAGGTGGTGCACGTAAGAAAGGCATTGCACTACAGAGTGTGGTGTCTTTGTGGTAGGCGTGACACAAAAAGGTTATTCGGCTGGAATAGTTCCGACGATTGTTTTTTTTTTACATTTGTTTTTTCTTTGTGTTATTGTGTTGAAATCGTCCAGGGGCTGAAGATCCACAGGGGCACATGGCCAGGAGGAACCACCTATAGAAAAAAGACTAGGTGTTTTCACATCCGGGCGCACGTGTGTACGTGGAAAATGCTACATGTGGCCATGTCATGTTAAAATATTCACACACACACACACTACTTGCTCTTGAGCCGTGTTAAACCGATACTTTGACGTGCCCGTGTATCAATATGATTTCATATATTTACCCGCAACACATATAGTATATTGTAACATAGATAATGAATATGAATATTCACATATATGTATAAAAAATAGCACCTAGTATAAGAATGATGGCACATTAAGATTCCGCCTCACTTAAACTGTATTTCGTTAAAAGGTCTAATTTTATGAGTATATATAACTTAAGGATCTAACTAATTTTCACTCCTAGAGGCGCTTTAGATATTCTTATATAATGTGAGGGATGTTGTTTTTTTCATCATTTACTCGGTATTTGTGCAAGTGTATTAAGATTTTCTTTGTCAGCTCGTAACCATCGTACATGAGATTGCTTACCATTAGCACCAAGATTTCACATCAGAATAAAAAATATGAAATATAGAATACTCACCATACAAATTGAATGAACCAAACATTTTTTACATGGTCATATAAATGACGGATTGACGTGGTAACTGTTAGAGGAAAAGAGGGTTTATTTGGTTCCTTCCCTTACTTACAATATTTTTTCAAGTTGGTTATAGTTCTATTTCAGTGGTTGAGAAGACAATTGTTGATTTCATCGCTCAGTAGACGATTGGACCTAAAATCTTTATCAGCCCATTTTTTTCAACAATCATGTATACTCCAATGTAGGCTAATCAGCCGAGGGGCCCACGGTGTTGGGGATATACTTTCCGGGTATCCTCACAGTTTCTCACTGACCAGAGTGGCCCACTTCGGGTTAGAGCTTTGCTTCACGGGCGGCCCAGTCAGGGAGAGAAGACGAAGTCCAATCCAGCTACGGGAAAGCCCAGAAGATTTACCGACTTAGACCCATAATGTTACTTGTAGTTCAAGATGTACTCTATAACCAACTCTTAGTCGTAGCCGGATTGATCTATCCTGTAAACCCTAGGCCGGATATCTATATAAGCCGGCCTAGGGAGAGCCTTTAGGGCACAATCCAATATTTTAGACCCTCAACTCGCACAGGCGATACCCTTGTAACCCATATTTCGGCTCTGCCGTATTACTGGATTGCTAGCAGGAGTAGGATTCGTCCAAAGCCGGCGGATTCGAACCTGGGTAAACTTGTGTGCTCACTGTCCCGGAATACCGTACGTCTCACACCCCTCTCTTCCACACGCCTCGAGGACCCCCTCATGGCGTACTTGTCCTCAATCCGACGACAGTTGGCGCCTACCGTGGGGCAAGTGAGCTTCAGATCTGCGCTCCCAGCGGAATCTGCAAGAATTGGAATCGGCGAGACCATCGCCATCGGTCGCATCCTCTACGCCAGCGACGTCCCTCTCATCGTTCTCGACGAGACTTGGATTCCAGCTAGGGAGGCCGTGACTGCCTATACAATCATGTCTTTTGGCGAGATCGATGTTTACATCGGTTTCGCTGAACCTGCCCAACCCACCCCAGCGGTGATGATAGAGGCAGAAGAATCTTCTGGGTCCCCTTTGTCCGTGGAGGCGGCAGAGTTCCGGATCTCAGAAAACCCTAATCCCACCCAGCCCGCACCAGTTGCGGAGATAGTGGAGAAATCTGAGCCTGAAGAAGACCTCACGGTCCAAATCGAATCTGGAGTGGATCTCCCTGGAGAAGCCGGATCCCAGATCGACCCACCCGTGGAGGTCGAAATCCAGGAGGAGCATATCAACGACACTGCTTCCGGCTCTGACCATGCTGGAACAGACATGCCTTTTCTCAGGTACATATTAAGACATATGATACTGCAAGGCGAAAGCGCAGATGCAATCCTCGAGACCATTAAAAGTTTCGATATGGCTGATCGCGAAAGCCGCAGGTACGTCAGGAAGCACGCATCGCACTTCGTCGGCTACGTGGGATCTGGATCCGGCTCTGCCGATGCTGGAGAAAACACCGACTCGGTGCTGGAGGCAATTGGAACAAACGCCGACGTTCCCGCATCCTCGGATGAATCGATGACGTCGGCAGATTTCCAAAAGTTCTCCGCGGAATATGAAGAGGAGTATAACTCCAAAGCTGCAGAAGGAGAAGCCATGGATGAAGGATCCGGGGAACACTCTTCCAAAGCACAGGATGACATGGACGTCGGAGATAATACCGAAGTCCAGATGTCCGAAAGTACCGATCAGAGCTTGACTCTGAGAAACGGACCTAAAGCCGTCTTTGCTACCGGCGCTGCCAAGAAGGCAAAGAAGAAGAACAAGAAGAACAAGACCCCGACAAAAGACCCTCTCACAGAAGAGGTGATTTCCGAGGAATACGAGGAAGACTCGAATGGAGCACTTATCCCAGACGAGCCAAAAAAAGAAGCATCGGTGGATGGACACGTGATCACAGAAGGTGCGCGTAAACTCATCGATGCCACATTAACCACACCTATCCCTACAGCTGCAGAACTTACTGCAGATGAGCTGGACGAAAGGGCCTAGGCCCTAGAAGCGTGTCGTCAACAACTCCTCGATGAAGCCAAAAACATCGAGGTGGAGAACAAACGCATGTCAAACAAGGAATACATGTCTCATCTACATCAGAAGACACAGAAGCGTCACATATATGACAACCAATTCTCACGTGTCCGTGCCGTCTTTTTTGGAGATGAGATGTGTAAGCCATGGAAGGAAAACAACGGAGATTGGGTATACCCAACACCAGTACAAAATATCGTGGCAGCCCTAGAAATTCTATCGGCTAATCCAGGACCAGAGGAGATCCGTTTGGGTATCAAGCTACTCAACAAAGGACTGGAACAACAAAAGGCGCCCTGTACGGAAATCAAAAACTGGTCTCGGATTCTGACCAATGTCGCACAGATCCGGCATGGGCTGACGTAAGATCCCATTACGTCCGGGCGCAGTACCACCACCCCGAACGTAGGGAAGACAATTATTCAAGAATCGAATCGTCGGGACAGCATCGCAGAGCTACACATAACTGGAGCAATGTCGCTCCAGCGGCCAAGAAAGACGCGATCGCTGCTCTGAATCCGAGGAATCCTCCCTGACGAGAATTCAACGATCGAAAGGGAGAAGATAAGGAGAAACGTCTGGAGGAGGATCATCAGAGAATGCCACCTCCTAGACATGAGAGCCGTCCGGCTGAGCCTCACCATGGTGGGAACGACGGACGAAGGAACGACAGAAACCATGCTGGAAAAAGCTGGCAGGGGGCTCGTCGTAGTCAAGAACCTCCCCGGATCCGGAATAATGACGCTCCGGACGGAGACCGGCGATTAGCCGGAAACAATTTAGCTGCCCCACCCCCTCCACCAGGCAGTTATCACAAAACGGCCCCCAAGGAGAGCAGGAAGGACGACATGGCGGAGGAGGTGGTGGCAGAAGCCGCAGTCCGGCTCCAAGGCACCGCAGCCACAGCCGACATTCGGGACGATCTCTATCCCCGAACGATGCAAGACACAGGATCAACTCCAACATAGAGGCTCGGTGCTATGAAAATGATGACGTGTACGTGGGCCCAAAGTGCTTCGGACCACGCATCAGAGCTACAAAATTCCCGGAAGGATTTGCTATCTCAAGACATATCCAAGCCTACGACGGCATTGCTCGGCCAGACACCTGGTTACAGGACTTCTTCCAAGCTTGCTGCATCGCTAAAGGCGGAAACAGCCTGGTCGCAACCCGATATCTCCCACTTATGTTGCGGAAGACGGCACGGTCATGGCTCAATGAACTTCCGGCAAACACCATCCATAACTGGTATGACTTGCAAAGTGCGTTCTTTCGGAATTTCGAAGGCGCATATCAGAGGCCCTGTACGGTTGGAGCCCTACAACGTTGCACCCAGAAAGCCGGAGAAACTTGCCGGGATTACCTCGGACGATGGATTGACACCAAGAACTCCTGCGAAGGAGTAAATGATCAAACTGCGATTGAAGCTTTCATCGCAGGTCTTCCTATCGGTTTACTGCGCCATCGCTTGAAGTGTGACAAGGTTACCGATTTGGGAGAGATGATAGAAACAGCGAGCAAATATGCAGATGCCGACGGCGAGGCAGAGGGATTACTCAATGTCCTGGCTGTGCCTCAGTCGGCAAAACAACCAAAGCAACAAGCTCAAAAGCACAAAAATACCTCGGAAGAAAAACCCAACGCGGAAATAGCAGTGGTTACTACAGTTTCCGGGTCTGGAGGATGAGGAGGACGTGGCGGAGGCCACGGGCATTGCTGTGGGACATCAAGGGTCCAAGGTAGAGGAGAGCAACAACCAGGCAAAACCTACAGTTGGGCCGACACTGCCAATAACCCATGTGTGCATCACTTGGACGCCAATGGGGGCTCATCCCACACCAACACTGAGTGTCGTTTTAACGACAACATCAAGAGAGACGATACCGCGGGCTACAAAGCTAAGCGGAAGAAGGGAAAGAAAAATCCTGACAAAGACAAGGAGACCACCAAGAGAGACGACATGGAGGAAGCTGATGCTTCAAATCCCAAGTCGGAAGGGAAGAAGACTTTTACCACCAAGGAGGACACTTACGTCACCTTCCTCGGATCTCAACCAGCAAAGGTCAAGAAAGCAGTTCTCCACGAGCTCAATGCAACAGTTCCGGCTGTCCCTCAGTATCTGGACTGGTCGGAAGTGGCAATCACGTTTGACCGCGCTGATCATCCGCCTAAGCTACACAGGCGAGGAAAATACGCCTTAATCGTCAATCCACTTATTGATGGTTATGGTTTCTCCAAGACCCTCATGGACGAAGGTAGCAGCATCAATATTCTCTATGTCGAAACGCTACGCCGGATGAAGATCTCAGAAACACAGCTGAACCATAGCTCTGTGATCTTTCACGGAGTTGTCCCAGGAAGACAAGCTAATTCCCTTTGGATGTTACTTTTGGAACATCAAAGAATTATCGGACGGAGGCACTTTCCTTCGAAGTGGTCCCGTTCAAGAGCGCATACCACGCTATATTTGGATGTCCGGCTTACTGGGCCTTTATGGCTCGTCCGTGTTACATTTACAATATGATGAAAATTCTAGGTCCCAAGGGTGTGATCACCATCAGGGGAGACCCGAACAAAGCGCGAGAGTGCGAGGATGGAAATGCCGCCTTCGTCGAAGCCATGCTGCACGCCCAGGAGTACCAGGAGATCAAGAAGAGCATAGATCCGTCCGAGATGCCCGCAACGAAGAAGGAGGTGACAAAGCCAAATTCGGAGTTCAAGGCATCAAAAGAGACGAAGACGACGCCGTTGAAGGATGATGACCCCTCCAAGGTGACCCAGATAGGCGTAGGCCTAAGTAGCGCATAGGAAAGCGCACTCGTCAAGTTCCTCCAAGAAAATAAAGATATCTTCGCATGGCAGCCATCTGACATGATCGGAGTACCTAAGGAACTTGCCGAGCACTCTCTAAATGTAAACCCGAATGCTAAACCCGTCAAACAGTCCTTACGACGGTTTGACGCTGAAAAGCGTAAGGCAATAGCTAAGGAACTAGTGCGGCTCGAGTTAGCCGTATTCATAGAAGAGGTCATCCATACTGATTGGTCGGCCAACCCTGTAATGGTCCCTAAAAAGGACACCACTGATTTAAAGATGTGTGTTGATTATACTGCCTTGAACAAGGCTTGTCCAAAAGATCCATTCGCTCTGCCTAGAATTGATCAAGTTATCGATTCTACGGCAGGCTCGGAACTCCTCCGTTTTCTCGACGCATATTCTGGTTATCACCAAATCCGGATGAAGGAATCTGACAAAGTCAAAACTTCATTCATAACCCCCTTCGGAACCTTCAGTTTTGTTACGATGCCCTTTGGGCTGAAGAACGCAGGAGCTACGTACTAGCGCACGATGCAGCGTTGCCTCCACGACCAACTCGGACACAATGTACATGCATACGTGGATGATATTGCGCTGATGTCCAAAAAGAAGGAAACACTGATTTCCGACTTGGAGGAGACGTTCGCCAATCTACGAAAATACAACATCATGCTTAACCCGAAGAAATGCTTATTTGGAATACCAGCCGGAAAATTGTTAGGTTTCATCGTGTCTCAAAGAGGCGTAGAGGTGAACCGAGACAAAATCAAGGCTATTCTCAATATTTCCAGGCCAAATCGCCTGAAGGACGTACAAAGATTAACTAGTTGCATTGCTGCGGTCATTCGATTTGTAAGATGGCTTGGTGAAAGAGCCGCACCATTACACAAACTCCTAAAGAAGACCAAGGATTTTTTCTGGACTGACGAAGCTGAAGCTGCACTATAAGACCTGAAGAAAGTACTCTCATCTGCTCCTATCCTTGCAGCGCTGGAACCTCAGGAACCGATGTTGCTTTACATTGCTACGACAAATAATTTTGTCAGTATCGTCATGGTGGTGGAGAGACCATAGAAAAATTAGGAACACCTGGTGTAGCGTCCGATGTACTTTGTCAGCGAGGTCCTGACAGAGTCCAAACAACGGTATCCGCATTATCAAAAGTTAGCTTACGGTGTTTTTCTAGCATCTCGTAAGCTACGACACTATTTTCAGGAGCATCCAATTACCGTGGTGAGCAAAGCTCCCATGAGAGACATAATCAACAATAGAGACGCCACAGGACGCGTCGCCAAATGGGGAATAGAGCTTTCAACTTTCGATATTGAGTATAAACCTCGGACAACAATTAAATCCTAGATCCTTGCTGACTTTGTCATTGATTGGACAGAGACCAAGGAGAACATGGTCCTCCCTGAGTCAGAATATTGGACCCTTTTTTCGATGGGTCTAAGGCTCGAGGGGGCTCGGGGGCTGGCGTGGTGCTCAAATCACCCCAAGGAGATAAACTTTTATACGTGTTGCAGATCCACTTCACAGCGACAAACAACATTGCCGAGTATGAAGCACTACTGCATGGAATCTAGATTGCTAAGGATATTGGCATCCGACTTTTGATGTGTTATGGAGATTCGGATCTTGTTGCTCAGCAAGTCTCGGATATTTGTAATGCAAATAAACACATGGCAGCATATAAAGCTGTCATGGATGATCTATCTAAATCGTTCGAAGGGTTTGAAGTTCAACACATCCCTCGAGCAGAAAATGAGGAAGCAGATGCACTATCCCGAATAGGCTCTGCGCGGAAAGAGGTCCCGGATGGCGCATTTTTAGAGCACCTCAAAGTTCCCTCGATAAAGGGAGTAGATGAGGAATATCTGACCAAATCTAACTCACCTTTGATAGCAGTTCTGGCTGTAATTCCCAACTGGACTCAACCCTACCTCAATTATTTGGTAGATGGGAAATTACCCGAAGACGAGGTGCTGTGCCGGCAGATCATCCGACGAGCAAAACCCTATACTATTGTTAAGGGTGAGCTCCATAAACGGAGTGCTTCTGGTGTTTTTCAGCGTTGTGTATCTTCGGAAGAAGGAGTGGAAATCTTAAGGGAAATCCATGAAAGCGAGTGTGGTCACCACGCTGCAGCCAAATCTTTAGTGGCAAAAGCTTTTCGACATGGATTTTTCTGATTACAGCTCAAGAAGACGCCAAACGATTAGTCAAGACATGCAAAGGCTGCCAAAAGTACGCCAAGGAAGCTCATGTTCCGGCTGATCAGCTGCGAACAATACCTATAACATGGCCTTTTGCGGTCTGGGGGCTTGATATGGTAGGACCTTTTAAACGAGCTCCAAGTGGATTCACTCACCTCTTAGTGACGGTGGATAAATTCACAAAGTGGATCGAGGCTAAACCTGTCACTAGTTGTGATGGAGCAACAGCCAAAAGATTTGTGGAGGATGTTATAATCCGGTATGGTTATCCACATAGCATTATCACGGACAACGGGAGTAACTTTTCCATGGGAGAATTGGCTGAATTCTGCGACGAGCAAAATATCCGGCTTGGCATTGCATCAGTCGCACATCCACAGGGTAACGGACAAGTCGAAAGAGCAAATGGTTTAATTCTACAAGGCCTGAAACCAAGACTCGAAGCACCACTACGACGTGCTGCGGGGGCTTGGGCAGAGGAATTACCCTATGTAATTTGGAGTTTACGAACAACTCCGAACAGGTCAACAGGATACACACATTTCTTCTTGGTCTATGGCGCAGAAGGAGTTCTTCCTAGCGATTTAATTCATACTTCTCCTAGAGTGGCTGCGTATATCGAAGAGGATGCCGAGATTTCTCGACAAAATGATCTCGACTTAGTCGAAGAAGTTCGCGTCGTTGCTGAAATGAGATCTACAGCCTATCAGCAGAAGTTACGCAAGTATCATAGCCAGAGAGTCCGAACTAGATCTTTCAATAAAGGTGATTTGGTTCTCTGGCTTGTGCAACAAAGAAAGCACAAACTTTCCCCAGTATGGGAAGGGCCCTTTTTAGTTAGTCGAGTATTGCACAATGGATCGTACTACTTAACTGACATAAGGCTAGTCAAAGAAAGACCTGCTACTAAGAAGAGAAAGAGAGCTGGATGCAGTACAAATCCGGATGAATTAGACAGACCGTGGAATATTGCTCAGCTATGTCCCTTTTATTCTTAGTTTATCCTTCTTTGTAATCATACATATGTACATGTTCTTTGAGAAATAAAAGTTTTGGTTGCCTCAAGTTCTTCTGAGAAGTTTTTACCATCTTATTTCCTAATGATCATATCATAGTCGAAAATCCCAAAATGCTTGAAAGTACTGTATGCTCATGTTCGTTCTGGTTTAGATTTCCGATTCTAAAACTGCTACCTTCGGGTATAACTCTAAAATTTCTAGTCTTTACTTGGGTTATTTGTCTGATTGCTGGATGCGGGTATTTTCCGAGTAGTGAATTGTTGGTACTGGAAGCCGGCTTTGTTTCCGAGTTTAAACTGGTTAGCAATTGAGCTCCGTTGCTTTGCAAAGTTTCCGGCTGAAGGTTTAGCCGGCTCACGAAAGGGACGAGGCGGAAAGCCAGATAAACGATAAGAAGAGACGGAAAGATTCAAGTGCTTATGTAAACATTTCAGGCACACAAAAAAAATCAAAGCCAAAAGTGATGAATAGATAAAAATCTTAGCACTAGCAAAATCAATAGTACTTAATATTTACAAACGCATCATGTTCTTTCTGGAGTAATACATAAATTTTTGGTCCATGATGCAGGAGGAGATGAAGGAGATGCCGGCTCGCTGGTTACTCTGCCTTGATATCGTTCCGATATGTCCGTATCTGAGGTGGTCCGTTCATCGTCGGAAACTTCTTCGGCTTCTTTTGGAGGAGGTGGCGGAGTAGCTACACAGGTGAAGAAGGGGATCTCGTAGCTGGTCAGATCAGCTACGTGGCACCCATATCCGGCGCAGGACTGCATGATGGCTTGAAGGTCCTGCTCCTGGCCGTCTTCGTCTACCTTGCAGTACCCTCTAGTCACTTGCCATATCTCCATGTTTCCATGGTGGCTCATGACCATGCTGCGAGTGTTCTGCGCAGCAGTCCACGCGTAGGACATGTTCTAGTCCCGAACAAGCTGCGGCATCTCCTTGGCCTTATCCCGCACCTGAAAATCTGACATGCTTGGCATGTCCGGAATCCTGAGAGATTTGCCAATGTCCTCAAGGGACTGGCGGAAGTCATGAAGAAGATCACCGACTTGGGTAAGCCGGTGGGTGTGGGGCTTGGACGAAGAAGAGTCTGTTAGGTTCAGAGGACCTATACACAAAATAAAGTTAAGAAAAAACCGACATTGATAGAAGTCGAAGAAAAAGATAAGTCAGAGAGGGGAACATACCGAGAATGACGTCGTCAATCTTGGTCTTCTCCTCCCGGAGACTCTGGAGTTCATCCCGGAGCGCCTGGTGGATGTCCTTCTCTCTACCAAGCTCATTCTTGAGGTCCGAGATAATTTTATCTTGAGCAACGATCTTGCAATCACGCTCTTCAGTGGCCATAGAGAAGGATTCCAGGACTTGAGCTATGCTCGTTTCATGATCCGCCTTGAGCTTATCCAGCTCTCGGCGAAGTCCCTTGTTCTCCACCACCAGGGTTTTGAGGTTCTCGGCCTCTTCAATCATAGCGATGAATTGTTTCACCAGCAAAAGAACAATAGTTCAGGAAAAAATCGACATTAAAAAAGCAAAAGACAAGGTTTGAATCTCGGAATGTTTACCTTCGGCTTCATCCTTGGCTACTTTGAGCTCAGCATTTTTAAGCCGGAGAGCTTTGATCTCACTCCACTTATCACAGACATTGGTCAATAATTCCTGGTTATAGGAACATACTTTCTGTAAGTCAGAATACCCAAAGTCAGAAAGCTACTTAAGACTCGGGCTAATATTTTTTGCTAAATATCAGCACGCGCCTTGGGGGCTACACTAGTTCATTCTTTGGCATCCTAATGAAAGCATAAACCCGGATTCTATATCCTACTTCATGCTTGGGGGCTAGAGGATATGATATAACATAATGTAAAAACAAGAGTTCGAATTCCGACTTACATATTGCTCGCGGGTGAGTTTATCTAAACCCGCGTTCACTTCAGCTGCCACCGTCTCGGCGAGAGTAAGAGGGATTACTAGGGCTGTTGGAAGCTCGTCAGTCCTAATCCTCTCGTCGCGAAGGCGGACTTGAGCAAGAAGGTCGAAGAACTTGACGTCCTCTGCTTCTTGCGCTTCCTCTTTGGGGGATAAATGGCTTTTGTCCAGGACTTGCCTGGCCAGCCGCTGGATTTCCTCTGCAGATTTCCGGGACAGGCCCAACTTGGCAAGTCCCGGATTGCTGATGAGGTTGTCGGCGAAGACTTCAGCCGAGGGATCATTACCCGAAGAGGGTTCACCCTTATCTTGACCTGACGCACCCACGGTGACATCAGTTTGTGACCCAAGGATCACAGGCGCTGTTGGAGGAGCCGGATCTTCTGCAACAACCGGAGAAGGAGTGATCGCCGGCGTTGCAGAAGGTTGAGGGGCAGGAGTCGGAGGAGCCGTGGCAGGAGAAGCTATGGTAAGCTTCGTCTGTCGAAGGGTCTTCGAAGGAGTCCCTTTCCCCTTGCCCTTGATGAGCGGCTTTGGTCTAATAAATGGGGTAAAGTCGGAAACATTACATCTCGGAAAGAAATTCGAGAAAGGTATAAAGGCGGAAATTGTGACTGAAAGATTACCTCTTGACAACAGGCACCTCCTTTGTGCCAACAGCCACTGTCAGAGCTTTGCGCTTCTTGAGCGCAAGGTCCGGAAATGGGACAACTTCTGTCTCCTGAGAAAAATCAGGAGGATATCCTTCGAGCAGAGCAAGTTCCGAATCGGGGAGGTCAACAAGCTGAAAACAAGAAAACATATTAGTATTGCAACTTAACTCGAAGATTGAAACACATAAAAGATGTACTGATGGAAGCTTACCGGCACCACGGGGTTGTCCGCCGTGTGCATATCCAGAGAAACCTCCGGAATTGTCCTCTCGATCCGCTCCTTGATCAGCCACTTGATTTGGCTGATGTAGCCTTGAGTGGTGTAGGATTTGGGGCTGATGCGGAGGGAGTCTTTTTTGGATGACGTGATGGAGTGCATCAGTCTATCCCCGTGGTACTAAAGTGGCTGGATCCGACGTGAGACCCAGCACTGGACCAAGTCGGATCCCTTCAGACCCTTGTGCTTGATCAAATATTCGATCCACCTCTTCGCGAGGATCAGATCATCGGTGAGAGCCGGAGCAGCCTCGTCCCAGGAAGGCTGGCCGTGGCGGCTCCGTCGACAAAAGCCGGCAAAGCAGTAGCTTTGCCAGGAGCCGGAATATCCCTATGGTCGAAAAATGTGGCTGGCAATTGTTTGACAAAGTCACTGGCAGCAATTTTGGGATATGCCCGGTCACGTCTAAGTGAAAAGCTAATAGTGCCGGTGATGTAAGGAACACCGGCAGTGATGGAATTTCTCCGGACATGAAAGTAGTACCGGAAGAGAAGCAAACTTGGCCTAATGCCGAGAAATCCCTCGCAAAGCGATGCATACGCACTCATCTCTAAGAGAGAGTTGGGAGGAAGATTGTGGAGTTGAACTCCGTAATGATCTATCACCTCGGAGAAGAACTCCGAGGGAGGAAAAGACAGACCTCGGTCGAGATGGGTGCCAAAGTGGACCCGCTCGCCGTCGCGCGGGTTGGGGACGGTTTCAACGGAGCCGGTCCACCAGTCGCCAGCGGCGAGAAGCCCCTCCTTCTCCATGTTCTTGAGACCATCCTCGTCGAGGCCGCAGGGGATCCAGATTACTCGGAAGCTCTCCTTCTCCACTACAACTTTCGCCGTCGCCGCCGCCGCTGCTGCCGCCAAACCAGAGGAAGAAGATGATGAAGCCATTTCTCCGGTGAGAAGATGACCTGAAAGTGGCGGCGTTGGGAGTTCTGTGGGGAAAGGACGAGGGAGCTCTGTGCGCGCAGAAGGATTGGGAGGAAAAGAAATAGCAAAGGACTGGTGGAAAGGAGAAGGAGAAATCCAAACCCCTTATATCCACCTAACCGCGCCAAGATTCGTGCAAATGCTACAGTGTAACCACCACGCATCGTGGAAAGAACTGGGAAGGACCCACGCGGTGATTGCGTCTCCTCGATCTCCACGCACGCATTGAAACGACGCCTCAGTTCCGTGGACCGCGGGCCCACCAACGGTCGTGCTGACGGCACGCCTGTCAGATGACGTGACTTGACCATGCTTGTGTCAGGTGGCGTTAGAGACCAAGTTCCGGCTTAAGTTTGAAATCAAGCTGGAAAATCCGAGTAACCTGCTGATAGGTCCGACTTACTTTTAAGACCCGGATCGTATTTTTTGTTGTGAAGTTTCAGGAACCCTTCAAGATTCTGAGTAACACCCTCGAATCAGCCCTATGCAAGTTTTAGCCCTTTCCGCCAAACCCGCATAGAAACGATTCAAGGACGTCCACCAGGCAATTTCGTGCGGGTGGAAAACGAAGTAATAACATTACACAACAGTCCTCGATGGGACCCGCAGAACAGATATATATACAACAGCGACTCAGCGAGTCAAGAATACAGATATACAATACAAAGATCCAAATCACCTTGAAAACGATACAACGCCCGAGTACGGACAAGATGCAAATGGGGCTAAGAGCCCTGAAAAATAACCAATGGCGTCCATAACCCTGCCCAGGCCAAGCCGGAAGGGTAACCCTACTAACAACGTCGATCTCAAACCTGCTAAAACAAAAGGGGTGCCGACAAAGGGCAAAGGAAAAAGAGGAGCGTCAGTACTGAGGCCAGTACACGGCGAGGCTAGAATTCGGCGGCTCTCGCCTACATAGGTATGGTGGACTGAAGCGGGAGCGCAGCAGCACTAGACAACCCATAGAGATTCAGTAAGACTAGCGGCTATTAGAGAGGGATAAGAAAGACCTATTCGGATCCAACCTGAAGCTAACATCGAACAAACCCATCCTGGAATTCCCCCTCAAGACCAAACGAGGAAGTCAACCGAGGAACTCACACAGTTGGCAGTTTTATTCATTGGATTATAGTTGAAGCACTTACTAGTCAGATATAGATATTATGAGTCATCCTGAAGCATAAGTAGTGGGCAGTTTTAATTAACCATTCCGTTGTAGTTGGAACATTTACTAGTCAGATAAAATTGTCTAGAGGAATCCCAAATCCAACAGTTGTTGACACTTTTATCACATTCCATTGGAGTTGCAATACTTACTAGGCAGATATAGCATGACACGATCACCACAGATCCACCAGTTGTTGGCATTTTTATTATCCATTCCATTGTAGTGAAGCTGAATTACTAGTCACATATTAAGTCAAGTTTATAGCACTACTTTAGTTATGCTTGTCTATGATCGAGATACTGTGCTCCAAGTCGTCCATAACCGTTGACACGGCTTTCAGAAAGTTTTACCCTGCAGGGGTGCACAAATAGCAACACACACTCGATCAACCTCGAAAAAACAACTCAAAACCCAACGAGGCATTCACGACAAAGCGATCACATGATTCATAAATATTTCAGGGGGCCACCCCACTAAGCTACCCGCAACGAAGTTGGCCGGCTCCGAGACGGACCCAGGGTTTGCGAGAACGACTGTAAACGACTGGGAACCCGAAAGTATGACTGGGCTTGTCGATACCGCGAAATCGTGCCGCGATCCAAAACAGTACAGGTGCTCCACGCACAATCGTAAATAAAGCAGTAAAGCATGGCATAGGTACAGGATAGTAATAAATCCCCAAACTACTTGTGGCCCCAAGAAATAGAAATGAATCAAGCTCTGGCTCAGGGGGGTCCATAAGGCCTCCCGGATGTGGATAGTGCGAATAGTCAAGGAACAAGTATCAAGTACTCGGGGTCCTATGGGACACAAGTGAGCGTGGAAGAACCAAATAACATCTATTGCCCACCGATGCCTCTGCATTAGTTATATCTAGCATTTTTAATAGTTGTATTTAAAGTCATGATCATCTCCACCATTAAGCATCTCCACCATTTGTCATGTGCCAACTTGCCGTCAATGGTGGAACGACAACGTCGCGAAGCAGCACATAAGCAAGCAACCACGACTCGCAAGGCCGACTATCTATCAAACAACAGGCAATAGGATGTGTCCATGGCAATATAGAGGCTGCACGGGATATAGCTGGTGTACGGAAACTAAAGCATCACAACACGGATAGCAATAGATCAACTGGAGGAAATAAAGACTATAAATGCAAAATAGGTAGAACAGGGAGAGATGCTCGCCTAGGAAAATACTACCAAAGGATCATATCCGGAGAACTTGTCGATACTCGCATCCACTCATCGGCCTAATCCGTGAAGAAGCAAACACTAGAAGAAACACCGGATGCAATATTTAATACTACGGCAGAAGATCCGGCATGATTATGATATGATGCATGACATGGCATAGATGCGGTGCGTTAGGCAATATTAAGCGGAACCGAGGTCCCGACAATTAAATGGAGGGTTCAAGTTGTTTAGATACCCCACATTTTAAATGTTGTCTTAACAAGGCAGAGCATTGCATTGGTTCGCTACGCAAATTTAAATGGGGCCAAAATAAGACTAGAAAAGCCTGCATGTGGACTCCATATTTAATTTAGGTGAATCGACTATAATACCCCCAAACCCACAGACAGGTATCATGCATGAATAATTTAATATGCGACTGTTGATAATGTCATATTATAAAGAAAATAGGGACTTAGGGTCACACATCTGGATTCAGAAGATCTTGGGTTCCAGGGGTCCGGGGTTCGGTCTCAGGGTTCGACGGGGATCGGGCTCGGCGAGATCGGTCTTCGGAGGTTGTCGAAGGACTTGGTTTGGCGTCGAAGACTCATCAGGTTCGCCCTGGTCGGTGTCGATCTTGGCATGGCGAAGATCTTGTCGGGCCCGCGCCATTGAGTCGGTCTTGACGTTCGGTAAGAAGAACTTGGCGTCCCATGGCGATCTTGGCGTTCTTCAGGTTCGGGTCTTGGCGTCTGAGAGGAAGTACTTGATGGTTCCGAGAAGGAGGTCCTGGCGCTCCGGATCGGTCTTTAGGGTCTCGGTCATCAGATCTGTGAAGGAGATCTTAGCGTGCCGAGGGTTCGCGCAGCAGATCTCGGCGTTCCGTGAAGAACTTGTCGATCCGGCGTCGGTAGATCTTGGCGGTCATCGGGTCGGGGTCTCGGTCATGGCGTCCCATTGTAGATCTTGTCGATGGTCCAGCAAAAGCCACCGGGTTCGGGCTTGGTTCCATTGTCAATGGCGATCTTGTTTTGATGTCAAGGCGTTCGGGAAGATCTTGCTGTCATATGGTACTCGCGGGCGAAAGGAGACCTTGTCGAAAACCTGGGGCTCATGCGGCTTGTAAAGGGCGCACTTGTCGATCTCGAGTGGCAGCGGCGGTGGATGAACTTGGTGGTCCATGACGGTCTCATCGTCGATGAAGATCTTCTGGGTCTTGGTCTCTCGGACAGCAACATAGCGTCATCGAAGATTGCAGATACAACACAGCCCTCACATCATGTGGCCACTGGTTACGGCTATAGCACCACAACAGGGGAACAACACTGGACATGTGCAACACGAGCGCTTACAAGAGCGGAGGCGAGCGCACAACGGCCATCATCAGCACGTGCTTGCGGCCACATGACGAGAACAGGGACACTCGCTCGGGCAGGGTGCACCTGTGCGTCGCGGGGAGGCGTCGTTGCAGAGGGGAAGCATCCAGTGACCGGAGCTGCTAGGGTTGAGGGCGAAGGTGGCGGAGGCCAGAGAGGCAGGGGGGAGCGGCCACGGGCTCGGCCGGAGCAGAGGACGCCCGAGGCAGGGTCGGGGATCCGGAGGCCGAGGTAACTCAGGGCCTGCGGCGGCGATGGAGCAGGCAGGCTGCATAGGGCCGGTCGAGCACAGGCAGGGCTCCGAGGGAGAGGCAGAGAGGAGGTGGCTGAGGTGGCGAACGAGGAAGGCGACACGGTGGGGACGAGGAGGCACACAACGGCGGAGCTCGGGCGGATGATGATGGAGAGAGAGGCGGAGAAGCTCCAAACGGCGGCGAGCTTGAGAGGGAGGGCACGACAGAGAGGGATCCCGGCGGTGTCGGACCGAGGCTGGTGGGGGACGAGGCGGGGTCGCGCGTTGGTGTCGGGTTGCGCGGCCAGGAGGCTGCATGGCGGCGTCCCTGGCGTGGCCCACGGTCGAGGACTAGAGCGACGACGGCTCTTGCTGGGATCGAGGGGAGATAGGATGAGCGGGGCTGGGGAGAGGCCTGGCGGCGGCGGAGGGAGAACAACGTCGGTGGCGTCGGGAGTTGGTAGGGATCAGGTGCGGGAGGCGCGGAGGGAGGAGGCGCCGTGCGGGACACATGTGAGGAGAGAGGGCTGCGGGGTGGGGCCAGGGATCACGGAGACAGGAGGGAGGGGTTCCAACATGTGTAGCGTGTCGAAGTGCGCCGCTGCGGTGTTGCGTGTTGGTACGGGCGACACGATGCAGGGGCCGCATCGGTTGGTCGGGCAGCGTGCGCAGGTGGGACTGGGGAGTGCCGGTGGCTGCTTGGGTAGGATAGGTGGGGTAGCTAGGGTTTGGGTGGCCTGGCTGCTAATTTTTTTTGAATAATACGTTTTTTAAAATCATTTTCACAAATAATACACGAATTAAAAAATTTGCAATTCTAGCGCGGTGTCGGCTTTTGGAAAGCCGACCGGGACTCATCTGCTTTTGAAAAGCCGATCAGTCCTATCGGCTTTTAAAAAGCCGACCAGTCCGTCTATTCCTCACAATGCTCCTGTAACCTGTCGGCTTTTGAAATGCCGACAGGACTGGTCAGCTTTTCAAAAGCAGACGAGTCCTGGTCTGCTTTTCAAAAGCAGACGAGTCTTAGCTGGCTTTTCAAAAGCCGACACCACGCTAGAATTGCAAATTTTTTAATTCGTGTGTTATTTATGAAAATGATTTAAAAAAAGTATTATTTAAAAAAAATAGCGGCCTGGCTCGCTGGGCCTCGGGCCTGGCCGGCTGGGATGTCCCTAAAAACATTATTTTGATTTTATTTTTAAAATAGATTTTTGTAATTTGTTTTTAGGTAAATAAAATATCCAGGAAGACCTGGTTTTATAATTTGAAATTAAAGGAGGGCTAATTAGAAAAACATAAATAGGGTTTACACACAAATACTTTTATGATCAAACATGCATGATCATGTTATGTTGATGCACAAAGCACAAACTCCATGCGATTTTCTAGTAGTGGTTTTAGCGGGATGCCACAATTTGACACCACTAACATTGGATCTCGCCCTCGAGATCCGCCTCATGGTACCGGGAAGAAGACCGACGATCATAATCTTCTCGCTTCGTGTAGATCCTCGCGACACCACTAACAAGAGGTCATTGTCCGTGATCGTCGAGAGAACACTCCGGGAACAAAAGGCGAAGGTAGAGGTATCAACAAATAAAGCCACCTCTAGCTTCCGTGGACGGAGTAAAATTGCTGGATCCACCGATTCAATATACAAGAGCGAATGCTAAGAGTAGTCGGATGGTGATCAGTCCATCGCGCACCCAAACCATTACTCTGCACACGAATAGGTGAATTATGCAACCAACTCTCAGAATTAGACTGAAGATCTCGACAAGCGAGGTTCAGAAACAAGGAGGGATGCAGACTCTGCATTAGATCTGGCATAGAGGATGTCGTTGCGTCGGAAAACACTGGAAGGCACAAACAAGGAACAAAGAATGGTACAACAGATAAAGGATCACTCAGATAGCATGAAGTCCGGATGTAGAAGCACCGTTACCAAAGGAAGAAGCGAAACCCTGAAGGTACGATGGAAACCCAACCACGAGAAATCCTAGACTCGAAGAAAGAGAAGAGAGCAGATTCAAAACACGCAGAGGTAAGAGGAGAATAGCAGAGGGGTAAGGAGTAAAATCAGACCTAATCAGATCTATCCAACCGATTTTGCAAAAATAGTTTTAACACTCTACTTCGGCCGTTAGCTAGTTTATCCTATAGGCTGGACTTGTGGGGGTATCGCAACTACTGAGCTCTGATACCACTCTGTAACACTCTCGAATCGGCCCTATGCAAGTTTTAGCCCTGTCCGCCAAACCCGCATAGAAACGATTCAAGGACGCCCACCAGGCACTTTCGTGCGGGTGGAAAACAAAGTAATAACATTACACAACAGTCCTTGATGGGACCCACAGAACAGATATATATACAACAACGACTCAGCGAGTCAAGAATACAAATATACAATATAAAGATCCAAATCACCTTGAAAACGATACAACGCCCGAGTACGGACAAGATGCAAATGGGGATAAGAGCCCTGAAGAATAACCAATGGCGTCCATAACCCTGCCCAGGCCAAGCCAGAAGGGTAACCCTGCTAACGACATCGATCTCAAACCTGCTAAAACAAAAGGGGTTCCAACAAAGAGCAAAGGAAAAAGAGGAGCGTCAGTACTGAGGCTAGTACACGACGAGGCTAGAATTCGGCGGCTCTCGCCTACATAGGTATGGTGGACTGAAGCGGCAGCGCAACAGCACTAAACAACCCATAGAGATTCAGTAAGACTGGCGGCTATTAGAGAGGGATAAGAAAGACCTATTCAGATCCAACCTGAAGCTAACACCAAACAAACCCATCCTGGAATTCCCCCTCGAGACCAAACGAGGAAGTCAACCGAGGAACTCACACAGTTGGCAGCTTTATTCAATCAATTATAGTTGAAGCACTTACTAGTCAGATATAGATATTATGAGTCATCCTGAAGCATAAGTAGTGGGCAGTTTTAATTAACCATTCCGTTGTAGTTGGAATATTTACTAGTCAGATAAAATTGTCCAGAGGAATCCCAAACCCAACAGTTGTTGACACTTTTATCACATTCCATTGGAGTTGCAATACTTACTAGGCAGATATAGCATGACACGATCACCACAGATCCACCAGTTGTTGGCATTTTTATTATCCATTCCATTGTAGTGAAGCTGAATTACTAGTCACATATTAAGTCAAGTTTATAGCACTACTTTAGTTATGCTTGTCTATGATCGAGATACTGTGCTCCAAGTCATCCATAACCACGGACACGGCTTTCAGAAAGTTTTACCCTACAGGGGTGCACAAATAGCAACACACACTCGATCAACCTCGGAAAAACCAACTCAAAACCCAACGAGGCATTCACTACAAAGCGATCACAGGATTCATAAATATTTCAGGGGGCCACCCTACTAAGCTACCCGCAACGAAGTTGGCCGGCTCCGAGACGGACCCAGGGTTTGCGAGAACGGCTGTAAACGACTGGGAACCCGAAAGTGTGACTGGGCTTGTCGATACCGTGAAATCGTGCCGCGATCCAAAACAGTCCAGGTGCTCCACGCACAATCGTAAATAAAGCAGTAAAGCATGGCATAGGTACAGGATAGTAATAAATCCCCAAACTACTTGTGGCCCCAAGAAATAGAATTGAATCAAGCTCTGGCTCAGGTGGGTCCATAAGGCCTCTCGGATGTGGATAGTGCAAATAGTCAAGGAACAAGTATCAAGTACTCGGGGTCCTATGGGACACAAGTGAGCGTGGAAGAACCAAATAACATCTATTGCCCACCGATGCCTCTGCATTAGTTATATCTAGCATTTTTAATAGTTGTATTTAAAGTCATGATCATCTCCACCATTAAGCATCTCCACCATTTGTCATGTGCCAACTTGCCGTCAATGGTGGAACGACAACGTCGCGAAGCAGCACATAAGCAAGCAACCACGAATCGCAAGGCCGACTATCTATCAAACAACAGGCAATAGGATGTGTCCATGGCAATATAGAGGCTGCACGGGATATAGCTGGTGTACGGAAACTAAATCATCACGACACGGATAGCAATAGATCAACTGGAGGAAATAAAGACTATAAATGCAAAATAGGTAGAAGAGGGAGAGATGCTCGCCTGGGAAAACATTACCGAATGATCATATCTGGAGAACTTGTCGATACTCGCATCCACTCATCGGCCTAATCCGTGAAGAAGCAAACACTAGAAGAAATACCAGATGCAATATTTAATACTACGGAAGAAGATCCGGCATGATTATGATATGATGCATGACATGGCATAGATGCGGTGCGATTAGGCAATATTAAGCGGAACTGGGGTCCCGACAATTAAATAGAGGGTTCAAGTTGTTTAGATACCCCGCATTTTTAATGTTGTCTTAACAAGGTAGAGCATTGCATTGGTTTGCTACGCAAATTTAAATGAGGCCAAAATAAGACTAGAAAAGCCCGCATGTGGACTCTATATTTAATTTAGGTGAATCGACTATAATACCCCCAAACCCACAGACAGGTATGCATGCATGAATAATTTAATATGCGACTGTTGATAATGTCAAATTATAAAGAAAATAGGGACTTAGGGTCACACATCTGGATTCGGAAAATCTTGGGTTCCATGGGTCCGGGGTTCGGTCTCAGGGTTCGACGGGGATCGGGCTCGGCGGGATCGGTCTTTGGAGGTTGTCGAAGGACTTGGTTTGGCGTCGGAGACTCATCGGGTTCGCCCTGGTCGGTGTCGATCTTGGCGTGGCGAAGATCTTGACGGGTCCGCGCCATCGAGTCGGTCTTGGTGTTCGGTAAGAAGAACTTGGCGTCCCATGGCGATATTGGCGTTCTTCAGGTTCGGGTCTTGGCATCTGAGAGGAAGTACTTGATGGTTCCGAGAAGGAGGTCCTGGCGCTCCGGATCAGTCTTCAGGATCTCGGTCATCAGATCTGTGAAGGAGATCTTGGCGTGCCGAGGGTTCGCGCAGCAGATCTCGGCGTTCCGTGAAGAACTTGTCGATCCGGCGTCGTTACATCTTGGCGGTCATCGGGTCGGGGTCTTGGTCATGGCGTCCCATTGTAGATCTTGTTGATGGTCCAGCAAAAGACACCGGGTTCGGTCTTGGTTCCATTGTCGATGGCGATCTTGTTTTGATGTCAAGGCGTTCGGGAAGATCTTGGTGTCATATGGTACTTGCGGGCGAAAGGAGACTTTGTCGAAAACCTGGGGCTCATGCGTCTTGTAAAGGGCGCAATTTTTGATCTCGAGTGACGCCGGCGGTGGATGAACTTGGTGGTCCACGACGGTCTCATCGTCGATGAAGATCTTCTGGGTCTTGGTCTCTCAGACAGCAACATAGCGTCATCAAATATAGCAAATACAACACAGCCCTCACATCATGTGGCCACTGGTTATGGCTATAGCACCACAACAGGGGAACAACACTGTACATGTGCAACACGAGCGCTTACGAGAGCGGAGGCGAGCGCACATCGGCCATCATCAGCACGTGCTCGCGGCCAAATGACGAGAACAGGGACACTCGCTCGGGCAAGGTGCACCTATGTGTCGCGGGGAGGCGTCGTTGCAGAGGGGAAGCAGCCAGTGACCGGAGCTGCTAGGGTTGAGGGCGAAGGTGGCGGAGGCCAGAGAGGCACGGGGGAGCGGCCACGGGCTCGGCCGGAGCAGAGGAGGCCCGAGGCGGGGTCGGGGATCCGGAGGCCGAGGTAACGCAGGGCCTGCGGCGGCGATGGAGCAGGCAGGCCGCGCAGGGCCGGTCGAGCACGGGCAGGTCTCCGAGGAAGAGGCGGAGAGGAGGCGGCCGAGGTGGCGGACGAGGAAGGCGACACGGTGGGGACGAGGAGGCACACGACGGCGGAGCTCGGGCGGACGATGACGGAGAGAGAGGCGGAGAAGCTCCAAACGGTGGCGAGCTTGAGGGGGAGGGCACGGCAGAGAGGGATCCCGACGGTGCCAGGAGCGAGGCTGGTGGGGGACCAGGCGAGGTCGCGTGTCGGTGTCGGGTTGCACGGCCAGGAGGCTGCACGGCGGCGTCCCTGGCACGGCCCACGGTCGAGGACTAGAGCGACGGCGGCTCCTGCTAGGATCGAGGGGAGATAGGATGAGCGGGGCTGGGGAGAGGCCTGGCGGCGGCGGAGAGAGAACAACGGCGGTGGCGTCGGGAGTTGGTGGGGATCAGGTGCGGGAAGCGCGGAGGGAGGAGGCGCCGTGCGAGACACGTGCGAGGAGAGAGGGCTGCGAGGTGGGGCCAGGGATCACGGAGACAGGAGGGAGGGGTTCCAACATGTGTAGCGTGTCGAAGTGCGCCGCTGCGGTGTTGCGTGTTGGTACGGCCGACGCGATGCAGGGGCCGCGTCGGTTGGTCGGGCAGCGCGCGCAGGTGGGACTGGGGAGTGCCGGCGGCTGCTTGGGTAGGATAGGTGGGGTAGCTAGGGTTTGGGTGGCCTGGCTAGCTGGGCCTCGGGCCTGGCCGGCTGGGATGCCCCTAAAAAACATAATTTTTGTTTTATCTTTAAAATTGATTTTTGTAATTTGTTTTTAGGAAAATAAAGTATCCAGGAAGACCTGGTTTTATAATTTGAAATTAAAGGAGGGCTAATTAGAAAAACAAAAATAGGGTTTACGCAAAAATACTTTTATGATCAAACATGCATGATCATGTTATGTTGATGCACAAATCACAAACTCCATGCGATTTTCTAGTAGTGGTTTTAGCGGGATGCCACATTCTGCAAGCCGAAGATCAAGCTAGACGATGACAAAATCCGACTTTGGATCTTGGAGGCCTCCGGGGGCTGCTGTTGGAGATATACTTTCCGGGTATCCTCACAGTTCCTCACTGACCACAGTGACCCACTTCGGGTTGGAGCTTTGTTTCACGGACGGCCCAGTCAGGGAGAGAAGACGGCGTCCAATCCGGCTACGGCAAGGCCCAGAAGACTTACCGACTTAGACCCATAATGTTACTTGTAGTTCAAGATGTACTCTGTAACCAACTCTTAGTCGTAGCTAGATTGATCTCTCCTGTAAACCCTAGGCTGGATATCTATATAAGCCGGCCTAGGGAGAGCCTTTAGGGCACAACCCAATATTTTAGACCCTCAACTCGCACAGGCGATACCCTTGTAACCCATATTCTGGCTCTACCGTATTACTGGATTGCTAGCAGGAGTAGGATTCGTCCAAAACCGGCGGATTCGAACCTGGGTAAACTTGTGTGCTCACCGTCCCGGAATACCGTATGTCTCACACCCCTCTCTTCCGCATGCCTCGAGGACCCTCTCATGGCGTACTTGTCCTCAATCCGACCACACACGGTGAAAAAATATCACTGTGTATGTCCAGTTTTAGATTCTTGTGTGTCAGATTTTCTGATCAACCAATCCTAAAGATTAAAACGGGCATGCATTGGTAGGTTTCTTTCACCCATGGTGAAATAATCTCTCCACCGCATGCAAATCGTGATTATTACCAACAATATAAAGGAAGAAGGTTGAAGTGGAGAGTAATTAGGGGTGTAACAGAGCAATTTAATGAACACTGGTTGCAAATACATTTGTTATCCACATAACAATCATATTTAGAATTTACATATTAAATTCCCACGATTTGATGTGCATGCTGTGTCATTATTGAAAAAACAATCATTAATTGTCTCTTTTAATTGTGCGTGTAATCCGAAGGCGGCAATTTGGCTCGCAGGTGCATGTGAGAAAACAATTTTCAAAATATCATAAATTTTGAAAAACAATTTTACATATACATTCAAACATTTTATGTTGGTTCACAAGTTTTCGGGATTAAAGAATATTTCCATGCGTTGTGTATAAAAAAGAAAAAAAAGTCACGTGAATAGTCGTATTCCTGTGACATATTTTGTCTTTTTATACACGACACATAAAATGTTCTTTCTTCCCGTAAACTTGTGAACCAACATAAAATGTTCGAATATATATGCGGATTTGTTTTCGAATTTTTGACATTTTGAAAAATATTTTCTCGCAGTGAGTGCATTTGCACCTAGGAGCCGAAGTGAATATCTGATGTAATCCACAATTTTTTTTTATGCGGTGAATTTTAGATCTTGCCTTATATCATCGTGGAACCCGCGAGAGGCGGATGTGAATCAGATGGTCTAAATGCTTACAATGTTTGATGTCAAAGTGTCGAGTGACAACATACCGACAGAAAATCCTATTTAATAAAAAAGATAAATTCCTAAGATCTGATAGCTTGCGCTGTAATTATTTAGAAAATAATCATTAATTATCCTCATTAATGGTGCATGTAATCCGTGATTTTTTGTTTGTGCGTGATTTTTTTAGATCATTATTTGATTGTGGAACATACTAGGGGCGGATGTGAATCACATGGTCTAGATGCTTACAATGTTTGAGCCAAAGTGTCAAGTGACCACCTACCGATAGCAACTCCTATTTAAAGTAAAGAGGAGTAAAGAGGAGTAACAGAGCAATTAAATGAACACTAATTGCAAATATAGTGGTTATCCACATAACATGCATATTTAGAATTTACATATTGAATTTCCAAGATCTCATCATATGATGTGTAATCGGAGTAAATAATAGGGCATGAAACTTTCAGGTTATTCTGATATCCACGTTGCCCATATTATTCTTTTAGTCAATTAGATGGACGATGGGGAGGACACGCCCTGCTCTCTCGAGTAGACAGGGCAGACTGCCTTGGATTCCCTGATGCTGAGAGTTTGTGCGTCCTTTCCTGCCTAGTGTCGCTGTAAGGTGGGTCGCGCACTGCCTCCTCGGCCACGCGGTAGCGGCTGTGGGCGGCGACACTCTTGGTGAGAGGTGCTTGGAAGGAGACGGGCGTTCCGCACCCCCGGGTCATGGGGCCCATCTACGGTTGACATGGCAGCGTAAAACTCGCCCGCCCCGGTTTCTCGCAGCTGGGAGCCTCATGTGGTAGTGGAAACCATCGACGCCCGCTTATTTTCATGGTCAAGTCATGCGGGGGTTTCGCTCGTGCAGGAAAATAGCTCTCACATACGATGAACGACCATGAGGATCCGCCGATGCATTATACCTCGCGTTGGCGCGTGATGTCCATGAAATCGCGCGATCACATGCCTCTTTGTCATTCCTGGTTTTACGCCATACTTATCCCTCCACGACGATCCGGGCTCAGTACAAACGAGCATGGCTTACGACTGCCTATAAGTACCGCATTCCCTTTGTCTTGCTTAAGCATTCTTTTTTTCCTCTCCTCCTCATGCTTTTCCACGCTCTGTCCTCCGCACGACTGTTAAGTAGGCACAAAGTTATATCCAAGGCATGGCTCGTCGTTTAGCTAGCTTTGTATCAAACTTAACACCTGCCTAACTAGTGCTTAGTAGCCCTGGTGGATCCCTATAGGCTGTGTGCGAGAGCAAGGGCGGATGCCAATGGGAGCAGCGGCGAGCTGGAGCGCGGCGGCCGATGTGGTAAGCAGTAGCTGCGAGAAACCGGCCGGAGTACTTGGTTCCCTCTGTGAGAAGGCGAGCATCGACTGCGCGTTGTCAGCGTCTGGATGTCGGCGCCTTCAGCTACACATGGGCACCGACACGTTCCCGTATGCGACATGTTATCTGCCGGCCAGAACTTCCGTTGGCGCTGTTGGGGAAGGTGATACGAAAACAACAAAAAAATTAGCGCATAACCAATATCCAATGCGAGGGAGGAGGTATTGGATCATACCCTCAAAGATCGAAATAGCAAAGGTTTGTCGATGACGAGGTTGGTCATGTGTCGATTCCCACAACAAGCCTTAGCGAGTCGCGAGGACATGTATTATCCCATAGACGGCTCCGATGATCTAGTGCTCCAAGTTGTTGCACCTTCACTAGTATCCATACGTGCAATGATAATGGCACCACGTCGAGGCGACATCAAGAACATGCGGATGAAGCAGGAACGTGTCGATGAAGATCCGGCAGCACTCTGTCATCCTGCTAGTTTGAATGTAGACAGGGTAGACGGCGAGCAGCTCCTGGTGTTGATGAAAATCCCCTCCACGCGACGATGATAACGACACGTGGAAGAGGAAGAGGACCTAAGGCCAGGGCGGCGGCGTGCGGTAGTGGGCGGCGGCGGAGGTGGCGGCTGTTTGGGACTAGGGCTCCTCGGGAACTTGTGTGTTATGCCATTGCCCTCTCCCCTCATATATATATATATATATATATATATATATATATATATATATATATATATATATATCTATATATATATATATATATATATATATATATATCTATATATATATATATATGTATATAGGTGGCCTCTCCCCTCCCAAGGGCAGAGTAGGAGTAGGACTCTGAATCCTACAAAGATTCATCCATTGCCTCTTAGCACCAATGCGAGAGAGTATGAGAGGACGAGTTGAACTCCACTACAGAGTCCTCCTCCCCCTCCCCTCCTCCAACCGACTTGGGGAGGGAGTCGGACTCCGAGGAGGAATCCTCCTCCCACCGCCTCACCCGCCTTGCCCCCACCCGCCGGCCATGGGAGAAGCCCTGGCCGATTCGGCCAGGGACTCCTCCCCCACCCCCGCGTATGTGGGCTAGTGGGCCCATGAGGCCCTCGTCCCATGGGACCCACTAGGTTAATAAATAATAATTATTACTTATTAATTATTTAATATAAATATTTATTCTAAAGCATCGCGAATCAAATCCTGGACACCTCCGAATTAATTCGGAACCTACCTAAAATATTTCTAGCATCCTCTTTTAATGCCCAAAACAATTCCGTCCACTCTTGCTGATATCCCGGACACCTCCGAGACACTCTGAAACATCTTTTCAGTATTACTTCATTCAACTATCTTATTCGCAATCACGTTCTAAAATGCCGAAAATTCCTTAAGTGTGTGACCATGTGGGTTCGGATATTTGCGAACATGTACGGAACTCATTCTGTGATAATGATTACTATCAGTGTCTTGATACAAGTAGCAACCCCCTCAAATAACATGAAGGTCTTTATCATGTGAACCATAGTATTGAGTCCGATAAATATCGTATTGATTCGTCGATACTTTACATTGCCTGAGATGAAACACTAGGTTATTCTCGCTACCTAGCATGTACTCTTTACTCATCCTGCACTATGGATGTTCCTATGTTCAGCAACTTGATCACATGTCCGGCCAGACGATGACGAACATCATAGGACATGAGTGGGCCTAGAGTATATCTCTCCATCGTCAGGAGTATCAATTTCCACAAGCACCCCATGTGAATAATTGGCGAACCATCTGGTACGAATAAGCATCAACTTTATAATTACTCTGTCAAGAGCAACGTTTGGAGAATCTTGCCACATCCATATTGTACCCAAGTTCATATGTGTCTCATAGTCCAACGATCTCTAGTAAAGGAAATACATTGTTTGTGAGAAAATGCCGATAACAAATATTGACGACGCGTTTTACAATATCTCATATTTGGTTCTATCCATCGTTGTTGTTCTCCAATAACTCCGATCACATATGTCACCGCCAACACAACAATCACAATGTCATTTTGCCCATAGTTAGGAAACCGAAACAATTGTTGACATACATACTAGTCTTAGAGGCATGACTTAGGATATTATTATTGGTGTTTATTATTCCACACATGTATTAGGATTTTCCTCCAAGTACACATTATTCGAAACTAATACAATTATAGCATAAAACAATAAATTTAATTATGAAACATAAATATAAATAATAATACATTTGTTATTGCCTCTAGGACATATTTCCATCAGCCTCCCACTTGCACTAGACTCAATAATCTATTTTACATTTACAATCTAACACCTATGGCTTCCCGATGTTGCACATGCTTTGCAAGAGTAAGTAACTTTGTCAACGGATCTACCACATTCAGATTTTTATGAATTTTGCACTTGATATCACCATCATGCATGAACTGGCGTATGAGATGAAACCGACGTTTTACATGCTTTCTGGTGGGACCTTGGTTCTTTTGCTTGAGCGATGGCACCATTGTTGTCACAATGAATCTCCATTGGCTCTAACACACTTGGAACCACACCAAATTCTGTAATGAAGTTCTTCATCCAAACACCCTCCTTTGCAGCATCTGACGCCGCTATGTACTCCGCCTCTATTGTAGAATATGCAACTGTATCTTGCTTAGAACTTTTCTAGCTCATCGCTCCCCCATTCAAAGTGAACACATAACCAGACTGAGATTCAGAATCATCAGGATCAGTGACAAAACTTGCATCGGTGTAACCTTTTGTAATGAGCTCTTTGTCACCTCCATATATGAGAAACATATTCTTAGTTCTTCTCAAGTACCTAAGTATATTTTTCACTGTTATCCAGTGATTCACTCCTGGATCACTTTGGTATTTGCTCGTAACACTTAGAGCATATGATACATCTGGTATCATACATATCATGGCATACATGATTGAACCAATTACTGACGCATATGGGACATTGCTTCTTGCTTAGTGGCATCACTCATGTCATCTCGCTCAGCATCTATCGTAGTACATTGCTTCTTGCTTAGTGGCTTGCCATGCACCATTGGAAGTGATTCCTTCATGGATTCTTCCATTTTGAACCTATTCAAAACCTTGTCTAGAAATGTATCTTGGATAAGCCCTATTAGGCACCGAGATCTATCTCTATAGATCTTTATGCCCAATATGTAAGATGATTCACCCAAATCTTACATGAAAAAACATTTCTTCAACGAGTACCTTATAGTGTTAAGAAATGTTTCATCGTTTCCAATCAACAATATGTCATCTACATAAAGTATTAGATATGCTATCGCACTCCCACTTTCCTTCTTGTATACACAACACTCTTGTCCGTTCTTGATGAAGCCAAAAATCTTGACCACTTCATCAAAACGAAGATTCAAACTCTGTTATCCTTGCTCCAGCCCATAGATGGATCTTTGAAGTTTGCACACCTTTCCAACATCTTCAGGATCATCAAACACCTTGGGTTGTACCATGTACACATCTTCAGGAACGCTGTTTTGACATCCAGCTGCAATATTTCGTAATCGTAATATGCAGCTATTGCTAGAAGTATCCAAATAGACTTAAGAATCGCTATGGGAGAGAATGTCTCATCATAGTCAACTCCTTTAATTTGTCGAAAACCTTTTCCGACAAGTCGTGCTTTATAGACGGTCACATTACCGTCCGCGTCTGTTTTCTTCTTATAGATCCAATTGCATTCTATAGGATTTATGCCTTTAGGAGGGTCCATCAAGTTCCAAACTTTATTCTCGTATATGGATTCTATCTCAGATTTCATGGTGTCTTTCCATTTGCCGGAGTCAGGGCCCATCAAAGCTTCTTTCTATATAGATGGTTCATCATTGTCCAACAACAATACATCATTGTCCAACAATAATATTTATCCTCAAATCTTACGACCGGAAGACGAACTCTAGTAGATCTAGACGGTTCAATAGGAGCATTAATTTCCGAGACTATAACACTTGTAGGCGCGGTAACAACTGATGGCGCCATATGAATTTCTAGAACAGTGTTCGGTTATGTGCTACTCTACCCATCTTGATCCGGTTAAATAACCTCATTAAGCTCTATTGTCCTCCCACTCAAACCATTAGCGACAAATTTCTTCTCAAGAAATACTCCTCCTCGCGCAACAAATATCTTGCCTTCGGTTTTGTGGTAGAAGGAATACCCAATGGTTTCTTTAGGGTAAGCTACAAATACACATTTGTACGACTTGGGATCAAGCTTGTTTTGTTGCAAACATTTTACATAATCCTCACAACCCCAAATTTAAGAAATGATAAGTTAGGTTTCTTGCTAAACCACAATTCATATAGTGTCGTTTCAACGGACTTTGATGGGGCTCTATTGAGTATAAAGCCGTAGTCTCTAAAGCATATCCCGAAAATTACAAAGGGTGATCGGTTAAAGACATCATAGATCTGAACATGTCCAACAAAGTTCGATTATGCAGCTCCAACACTCCATTACTTTGGGGTTTTCTCGGAGGCGTAAGCTGTGAAGCGATTCCACATGCTCTAATATGTTCGCTAAACTCATGACTCAAATATTCACCTCCACGGTCCAACCGTAGAAACTTTATTTTCTTTCCACGTTAATTCTCCACTTCGTTGTAAAATTCTTTAAACTTTTCAAACATTACAGACTTATGCTTCATAAGATAAATATAACCATAACGACTCAAGTCATTGGTAAAGGTTATAAAGTAGAGGAATCCACCACGTGCAGGTATACTCACTGGACTGCACACATCAGTATATATTATTTCCAACAAGTCACTTGACCGTTCAGTATATCCGCTAAATGGTGATTGGGCCATCTTTCCCATCAAACATGCTTCACATGTATCAAAAGATTCAAATCTAGTGAACTCAAAAGTTTATCACTTTGGAGTTTCTTCATGCGTTTATGTCCAATGTGACTGATGCCTGGATTTCTTGTGATCAATAACAAGGTTATTCCAGTACTTGTAGCAGAAAATATTATTTATAAAGTTCGTTCCTTGGAAGCTTTTGAAATGGCAACAACACAACTGTTGGAGATATGCCCAAGAGGCAATAATAAAAGTGATTATTATTATATCTTTGTGTTTATGATGAATGTTTACATCCCATGCTATAATTGTATTATTAGGAAACACTGATACATGTGTGTTTTGTAAACATATAAGAGTCCCTAGTAAGCCTCTTGTTGAACTAGCTTGTTGATTAATTGATGATCATGGTTTCCTGATCATGGACATTAGGATGTGATTAATAACAAGGTCATATCATTAGGAGAATGATGTGATGGACACACACCCATAGTAAGCGTAGCATAAGATCAAGTCATTAAGTTCGTATTGCTGTAAGCTTTCAATCACATAGTAACCTATTCCTTCGACCATGAGGTTATGTTAATCACCATCACCAGATGAATACTTTGATGACATCAAACGCCGCTTCGTAACTGGGTGGTTATAAAAGTGTCATTGGGTATTCTGAAAGTATGTGTTGAAGCGCATGAACCAAGATTGGGATTTGTCCATCCATATGACGGATAGATATGCTCTGGGCCCTCTCGGTGGAATGTCATCTAGTTAGCTTGCAAGCATGTGACTAGGTCACAAGGGATGACATATCACGGAACGAGTAAAGAGTACTTATCAGTAACGAGGTAGAACTAGGTATGGAGATACCGACGATCAAACCTCGGACAAGTATAGTATCGCGAGACAAAGGGAATTAGTTTCGTATGTAAATGGTTCAATCGATCGCGAAGTCATCGTTGACTATGTGGGAGCCATTATGGATCTCCAGGTCCCGCTGATGGTTATTGATATGAGATGTGTCTCTATCATGTCTACATATTCACGAACCGTAGGGTGACACACTTAAAGTTCGAAGTTGTTTTAAGTAGATATGGAATGTGCGTTGGAGACCGAATGTTGTTCGGAGTCTCGGATTGGATTCGGGACATCACGAGGAGATCGGGAATGGTCCGGAGAATAAGATTCATATATAGGAGATCATTTTATGAGATAGGAAATGTTCCGGAGTGTTTGTATGAGAGTTCTAGAAGGTTTCGGAATGTTCCGGAAGGTTCTGGAAGATTTCTTGGAGTTTGCTTGAAAATCAAGATAGGGATCAAGGAGTCCTGGTGGGTCAAGATACGGATTCGTGGGGGAGGAGGACTCCTCCCCCCACCTCCAACCCGCCGGCCTAGGGAGGAGAGGAGTCCTACAAGGACTCCCCTCCCCATGGCGCCATCCCCTCTTTAAATAGAGGGGCAGGGGGCGCCCCCTCCTCCTAGGCTCTGATAATCCCCAATCTCTGCCGCCTCTCTCCTCCACCATCTTCTGCACAGGCATAGGCGAAGCCCTGCAGAATTCGCTACTCCACCACCACCACCACGCCGTCGTGCTGCTGGGATTCCATGGAGAAGATCTACTACCTCCGCTGCTCGCTGGAACGGGGAGAGGAAGGTCTGCTTCGACTCCGCACGTGTGACCGACTGCGGAAGCACTGCCGAATCGTGGCGCCGGAAGGATCATCAACTTGACCAAGGGCGGAAGCGCTGCTGGAACGCGACGCCGGAAGGATCGTCTACTTGACCGAAGGCGGAAGCGCTGCTGGAACGCGACGCCGGAAGGATCGTCCACACGATCTTGAGATCGGCAAGTGATCGACTACATCAACCACGAGATCTAATCTCGTTAACGCTTTCGGATCTACGAGGGTTAGTTCCCATCTATCTCGTTGCTCATGTCTAATAGATTAGATCTTGGCTTTTATCTAGATTAGATCTAGGTTTTGTTCGTTCTTGCGGTAGAAATTTTTTGTTTTCTATGCTACGAACCCATCAGTGGTATCAGAGCCGTATCTATGCGTAGATCTGTTGCACGAGTAGAACACAATGTTTTTGTGGGCGTTGATGCTTTTGTTGTCGGTGTCTTAGCGTGTACTTTGCATCTTGCGGCATGGTGGGATGAAGCGGCTCGGGCTAACATTACATGTCATCGCACATGAGACTTGCTCCACGCTTGACGTGCAACTTGCTTTGCACAAGTGGCTTTGCGGGTGTCTGTCTCTTCCACCATAGTTAAGATTCAATTTACAATGAGCATCTTGACAACACTTGTATCAACGTTGTGGTCCTTGTTCGTAGGTAAGATCGGTCTTATGTGAAAGCCCCAAACCACGTAAAACTTGCAAAGAAAATTAGAGGCGTCTAACTTGTTTTTGCAGGGGTTCTGTGATGTGATATGGCCAACATGTGATTGTGATTGTATTTGATGTATGCAATGATCCTTGTTGTAATATGGAAACCGGCAGGAGCCTAATGGTTGTCTTTAATTCTGTTAAGACATGCGTGTCTATTCATCTTGTAATAGCTTTATTCCAAGTAGTTGTAATAGTTGCTGGTGATGATGAACAACCATGAAGCGGCACCACTGACCTTGACGCAATGCTGGTGATGATGGAGATCATGTTCGTGCTTTGAGATGGAGATCAAAGGCGCAAGAAGAAAAGGCCATATCATATCACACTTATTACGAATTGCCTGTGATGTTAATCCTTTATGCATCTTGTATTGCTTAGATCGTGACGGTAGCACTATAAGATGATCCCTCTCACTAAATATCAAGTAATAAAGTGTTCACCCTTAGTTGGCACCGTTGCTAAGACTCGTCGTTTCGAAGCATCTCGTGATGATCGGATGTGATAGATTCTACGTGTGCATACAACGGGTGCAAGCCAGATTTGCACATGCGGAAACTAAGGTTGTCTTGACGAGCCTAGCATGTACAGACATGGTCTCGGAACACGGAATACCGAAAGGTAGAGCATGAGTCATATAATTTATATGATGAACATGAAGATTGTTCGCCAATGAAACTACATCTTCTCTCGTGAAGATCGGACTTGGTGTAGTGGACTTGGTTCGTGTAATCACTAAGACAATGTGAGGGATGTTGTTTTGAGTGGGAGTTCACCTAGTTAGTTTAATAATTAAATTTGAACTCAATTTGTCATAAACTTAGTCTAAACTACTTGCAAATTGTTGTAGACTATGGCGACCCCCTCCATCAATTTCAATGCGTTCCTAGAGAAAGAAAAGCTTAAAAATAATGGAAGCAATTTCACAGACTGGTTCCATGGACTGACGATCGTCCTCAGGGCTGGTCAGTTGACCTATGTGCTCGATGCACCGCTAGGTGACCCACCTGCAGATAATGCCACCGATGACGAAAAGAATGTTTTCGCCACTCGGAAGAATCATTACTCCACAGTTTAGTGTGCCATCCTGTACGGTTTAGAAGCGGAGCTCCAACAGCATTTTGAGCACCACGACCCGTTCGAGATCATTAAGGAGCTCAGGCTAATTTTTGAGACTCGCGCGGCCATGGAGAGCTATGAGGCCTCCGAGAAATTCTTTAACTGTAAGATGGAAGAAGGAAGCTCCGTTAGCGAGCACGTGCTCACCATGTCTGGGTACGCTAAGAAGCTCCAAGAGTTGGGAATATCGATTCCTAATGAATTGGGGATTCACCGTCTCCTTCAATCACTGCCACCAAGTTACAAGAACTTTGTGATGAACTACAACATGCACTGCATGAACAAGACGTTGCCTGAACTGTCGTCCATGCTGAAAACTGCTGAAGTGGAGATCAAGAAGGAGCAACAAGTGTTGATGGTCAATAAGACCACCAATTTCAAGAAACGGGGCAAGCCTAATAACAAGGGCAACTTCAAGAAGGACGGCAAGAAAGCTGCCGCACCTGCTAAGAAGCCCAAGGCTGGTCCTAAACCTGAAACTGAGTGCTTCTACTGCAAGGGAGCTGGTCACTGGAAGCGTAACTGCCCCAAGTACCTGACGGATCTGAAGAACGGCAATATCAAGAAGAAAGGTATATTTGATATATGTGTTATAGATGTGTATCTTACTAGTAACCGTAGTAGTGCCTGGGTATTTGATACTGGTTCGGTTGCTCATATTTGTAACTCGAAACAGGAGCTGCGGAATAAACGAAGACTGGCAAGAGACGAGGTGACGATGCGCGTTGGAAATGGCTCCAAGGTTGATGTGATCTCCGTCGGCACGCTCCCTCTACATCTACCTTCGGGATTAGTTTTAAATTTAAATAATTGTTATTTGGTGCCTGCGTTAAGCATGAACATTATATCTGGATCCTGTTTATTGCGAGACGGTTACTCTTTTAAGTCTAAGAATAAAGGTTGTTCGATTTATATGAGTAATATCTTTTATGGTAATGCACCTGAGATGAATGGTTTATTCTTACTGAATCTCGATAGTAGTGATACACATGTTCACAACATAGATGCTAAACGAATTAAATTGAATGATAATTCTACATACATGTGGCACTGTCGTCTTGGTCACATTGGAGTGAAGCGTATGAAGAAACTCCATTCAGATGGACTTCTTGAATCACTTGAAAAATGCGAAGCATGTCTAATGGGAAAAATGACTAAGACTCCATTCTCTGGTACAATGGAGCGAGCTACAGACTTATTGGAAATAATACATACCGATGTGTGCGGTCCAATGAGTGTAGCATCGCGTGGTGGATATCGTTATGTTCTCACAACTGTTGGAGATATGCCCAAGAGGCAATAATAAAAGTGATTATTATTATATCTTTGTGTTTATGATGAATGTTTACATCCCATGCTATAATTGTAGTATTAGGAAACACTGATACATGTGTGTTTTGTAAACATATAAGAGTCCCTAGTAAGCCTCTTGTTGAACTAGCTTGTTGATTAATTGATGATCATGGTTTCCTGATCATGGACATTAGGATGTGATTAATAACAAGGTCATATCATTAGGAGAATGATGTGATGGACACACACCCATAGTAAGCGTAGCATAAGATCAAGTCATTAAGTTCGTATTGCTGTAAGCTTTCAATCACATAGTAACCTATTCCTTCGACCATGAGGTTATGTTAATCACCATCACCAGATGAATACTTTGATGACATCAAACGCCGCTTCGTAACTGGGTGGTTATAAAAGTGTCATTGGGTATTCTGAAAGTATGTGTTGAAGCGCATGAACCAAGATTGGGATTTGTCCATCCATATGACGGATAGATATGCTCTAGGCCCTCTCGGTGGAATGTCATCTAGTTAGCTTGCAAGCATGTGACTAGGTCACAAGGGATGACATATCACGGAACGAGTAAAGAGTACTTATCAGTAACGAGGTAGAACTAGGTATGGAGATACCGACGATCAAACCTCGGACAAGTATAGTATCGCGAGACAAAGGGAATTAGTTTCGTATGTAAATGGTTCAATCGATCGCGAAGTCATCGTTGACTATGTGGGAGCCATTATGGATCTCCAGGTCCCGCTGATGGTTATTGATATGAGATGTGTCTCTATCATGTCTACATATTCACGAACCGTAGGGTGACACACTTAAAGTTCGAAGTTGTTTTAAGTAGATATGGAATGTGCGTTGGAGACCGAATGTTGTTCGGAGTCTCGGATTGGATTCGGGACATCACGAGGAGATCGGGAATGGTCCGGAGAATAAGATTCATATATAGGAGATCATTTTATGAGATAGGAAATGTTCCGGAGTGTTTGTATGAGAGTTCTAGAAGGTTTCAGAATGTTCCGGAAGGTTCTGGAAGATTTCTTGGAGTTTGCTTGAAAATCAAGATAGGGATCAAGGAGTCCTGGTGGGTCAAGATACGGATTCGTGGGGGAGGAGGACTCCTCCCCCCACCTCCAACCCGCCGGCCTAGGGAGGAGAGGAGTCCTACAAGGACTCCCCTCCCCATGGCGCCATCCCCTCTTTAAATAGAGGGGCAGGGGGCGCCCCCTCCTCCTAGGCTCTGATAATCCCCAATCTCTGCCGCTTCTCTCCTCCACCATCTTCTGCACAGGCATAGGCGAAGCCCTGCAGAATTCGCTACTCCACCACCACCACCACGCCGTCGTGCTGCTGGGATTCCATGGAGAAGATCTACTACCTCCGCTGCTCGCTGGAACGGGGAGAGGAAGGTCTGCTTCGACTCCGCACGTGTGACCGACTGCGGAAGCACTGCCGAATCGTGGCGCCGGAAGGATCATCAACTTGACCAAGGGCGGAAGCGCTGCAGGAACGCGACGCCGGAAGGATCGTCTACTTGACCGAAGGCGGAAGCGCTGCTGGAACGCGACGCCGGAAGGATCGTCCACACGATCTTGAGATCGGCAAGTGATCGACTACATCAACCACGAGATCTAATCTCGTTAACGCTTTCGGATCTACGAGGGTTAGTTCCCATCTATCTCGTTGCTCATGTCTAATAGATTAGATCTTGGCTTTTATCTAGATTAGATCTAGGTTTTGTTCGTTCTTGCGGTAGAAATTTTTTGTTTTCCATGCTACGAACCCATCAACAACCCCACAACCACGTTGTCCATGAGGCCACGTTCGCACCCAAAACGGTGTTTGGAAATAGTCTACTCTATAGGTTGCTAGGATAATGGTAATTGAGAGAGGATTAAAGAAACTAACAATAAGGAAATAAACGAGAACAAGGTGAAGCAATATCGAAAGTAAACAAGGGGGTTGTAGATGTAGAATAGACTAGGGTAAGGCGGTGTCTAGGCTTTCGGTTTCACTAGTAATAGAGGGGCAACTATGTAGCCATTTATTGGAATTACACAAGGTACATCTTTAGATAAATAAACAATCCCCAATGATTCGGGGTTTTCAAACATGTGTACTACATAGAGCCTCACATCGATGTCACTCGCGCAAGTCAATAATACACTGCAGACCAAAGGATCACATGAACTCATCTATCTCCTCCTTGTCACTAGGGAGAGAGTAATATAAAAGATCAAGCCACAAAGTCTAGGGTTACATACTAGATCATACCTCAACCTAGAATTGAATCAATTAGTCAATCATAGATGAACAATAACACAAAGAAGAATTCATGGAGATCATCATCATGTTCAATCTTACGAAAACTAAATGCAAGAGAGGGAGATGGAGGCATTGATGGATATGGTAATGGAGTCGGTGCTCGATGCGTGGTGGTGGTGATGGTGATGGCCTCCTTCTCTTCTTCCTCTTGCTTGAATGGTGTGGGAGTGTAGATGAAGATCTAGATCGTGGAGGTGTGACGGCTATGGAGATGGCACGGCGGCAGGGCTCCGCCGTGGATGTCTATGGAGTGGTATTCTTCTCCCTTGGTTCCTTACCTCTTTATATAGGTCTATGGGAGCTCCCAATAATCTCCAATACGTTCCTTATGACCTAAGAAAGGTTTAGGAACAAACCGGAATGGATTCTATGAAGAAACACATCCAGAAACACAGTTTCCATGCATCCAGGCCCGTGGTACGGGCAGACAGTACGACCGTACCCGCCCATACCAGTGGTCGTTAACATCGCATTATGTTTAACCGTTCTCCCGTACCAGTGGCTGTTAACAGCGCATTATGTTTACGTATTTTGGCCGTCATATCTTCATACGAACTCCGATTTGGGTGTTCTTTGGCTTGTTGGATTCGTATGGACGAGGGATAAAACACTATGAGATTGAATCTTTATTTAGATCTTATGAAAAAATCCACTTTTTCCACCCCTTGAATGGCTAAGTTTGGTGCCTACAACTCCTCCATATTGCATCATGTTGATTCCTTTTGCCTTTCTTTATCCATAATCCATAACAACACCTACACACAAGTCAAACACAATAAAAAGTAATAAAATCCTACTAAAACCACTACTTTTGCAGAGTCCATGTGAAAATGAATGAGAACTAATAATTATACATAATGGGCATAGTTGTAACTATATATAGCATGTAATGACTGACAATATGAATAATTTGTATACTTAAATATGCTTCAATTTTGTACTCATCACAAGATAGACTCTTGCTCGTCCCTGAGCAAGATGGTGGCTTATGGACAAGGTCATCATGTTCATGAGACACGAGTCGATACCTTAAATGAGGCAAAAATTGAAACAAAAGTACAATATCAGATGTAGAAGATCGATGCCTTGTGTCCTTATTTTTTATGCAAGCTCAAAGTAACAAAGAAATTATTCATACAAGGAAACACATGCTCAGTTATGTCAATATGTAAAACATCAATTAAAAAATTCAATGCCCCATGTCAAAAGTGAATCTAGCTTTGAAAGCAAACTTGTGATTCTCCTACTGCTCCTTTTATGTTTTGTATCTCCTCACTTTTGTAGAGTAGGGGCTTCAAAGAGAATATGAATTCACTTACGATTGGCAGTAATATGCATCCAGCATTTCATCCATTTGAAAGGCTCATCAAAGTTAGAGAGATGACAAGAATACTATATAAGCTTCGGTAAGTCAAGACAATCAAAGTAAAGTTTAATATAAGTATAAATAACTAGAAGTGTAACGATCAATCCAATTCTTCTAGTTAACTCTTAGCTTGCCAAGGAACACTAGGATATTTTAATAGCATAATAGAGTAAGAGAGTTCATGTCCTAAGTAGCATAACAGTGAAGTGTCTTATTGACGCCCACATCAGTAAATCAAGGCTATCAAAACACTTCTAATCCAATCATTCTCTTTCAGAAAAATTCATAAAGTACTAACGAGACCATGCCAAGGACTTGTTATGTGGATCTTCGTATATATCTTTTTCTCTTTTTTCTTCCCTTTTCAAGGATCATTGGCTATTTATTTTACAAGTGCTTGCACAACCTTTGAAGTACCAATACTTTTGCCCATATATTGACATGTATGCCACTCAATCAACTCATAGCCGAAATCCGGGGTTATACCATAGATCGTTCAAAAGCTAGTGGAGTTGTTGGCATCCCAAAGGTGTGCATGAGAACCATAGAACTTTTTCTCTCTCCTTTTTTTATACTAGCACCATGGTTTGAGCCACAAGGTTAGCTTTTGCATGCATCACAATTACCACTAGACTTTATTTCAATCAAACAACTCCTTTCAAGAGTGTCATCAAGTCTATCAAAACATCTATGGGGTTAAGTATCTTCAAGGGTATACTCTCAAGACAATCATTATCAAACAAGTCATAAATTTCAGACTTTTCTTGTTGCACTTGTTTGGCAATATTATTTCCAAGGCAAGACTCAGTTAGCTAAAAGAACTAGAGAAAAAGCTTCCACAACTAATAATTCATTCAAATGAAAAGATTTACTCTAACTATTTTGAATTACTCCCACTAGCATAGCATATTCACAAATCAACCAACTAAGATAAACAATTCAAACTTCAAAAGTGGGGGACATAGGAGTTAAATGTAGAAATCATGGTAATGTATTCTAGAGGATCACAAAGGTCTTCAAGCTGGATAAAGATTTTAACATAGTGCAAAAAAGCTCTAACTCAACTCTTATGAATCCTAACAAAAGCAAGTACATCCATTATATAAACATGAAACACAACTTACCTAAGCAGGTATTCGAAAACAACGGAATACATGATTGCACGAAAATTTTCATCGAACAAGAACATTGCACAAGACTCTACACATGCAGAAGTAACTTCCCAAAGCTAGAACTTTTGCAAGAACCAAACTTGAATAGAATACCACAAGAAAAATAGAAAATGCAGTTATCAAAAATAGTGTGAGAAGTGGTTACCTCCCCAAGCTTGAATAAAGTAAGGGTGACACACCTTACCGTTGAGGTACGAATAACCTCACTTTGGATGGACATGGAACTTTTGTTCAACGAATACTTCCTTATTGAAGTGTTGAGTTGAAACAACCAAATGGCTTATGCAAGTATTTGCACAGTTGGCACAAACCATGCATGTGATCGCACAAGGTTCAAGTTCCTTCGAAAATAACAAATGAAGTAAAAGCAAACGATTCTGTGTACAAACAAAGTTGGTTCACCCAACCGTGAGAAGAAAAAATAAAGATACATGAAACACTATAGAGAATTATAGGCTAGGGAGTTTCGAAGGTAGGTAAAGGAAAATGAAGTAGAAAGGAACATATAGAAGGTAACCCGCTGACCTGAGATTATCAAAATAAAAAGATTGGAGCGGTTATAACCTTTTTGTACTTGTTCCTGTCTTTGCTCCGTGGTGCGGCTCCTTGGTACGGGCGTGTGGTACGAATGGGTTCCGCCCGTACTGCACCTTATCTTCTCCCTCCTTTTTTGAAGGGTTTCATTGAAGTTGGTACGACCTGGTGGTATAGGCGGGATGTGCCCATACGGGTGATCTTTACACCCTCTGAGTCGTCTTCATGTTTCCTTTGCGTGATAATGAGATCGGTACGGGAGGACGGTATGGATGCGTGGCACCATATCGATGCTCGTTAAGCTTGCAGTCACCTTCCTAGTGAATTTTCTTCTTCTTCTGATTTGTCACATGAAAGGTACAGGTGCGTGGTACGGATGGGTCCGTCCGTACTACTGCTCGTTAAGCTCACTGTGAACTCCAGAACAAGTTATTTTCTCCGAAAATTTCACTAAGGACCTGAAATGTTAGTCCAACATCCAAACAAAGCAAATATATATTTTTGTTGAGAAGATTTAACCAAGATAAGCAATACATGATTAGAGCTATGAACAATTCCACTTTGTGAATAATGTCCTAAGCCAACTCTAATAGCAAAACATGCAACGTGCCAATTTAACAGTAATGCAACTAACTAAAGACACAAAATTAAGAAAGACACCTAATGGCTTTTAGGTTGTCTCCGAAGAAGATCCCAATTTAAAGCCATAGAGCTAGGCTACAAGAACCATCTATAGTTGGAGAAGAACCCTCTTGCGGTGCATTGGCATCATATAAATAAATAGGTATCCGCATGTTAGCGAGAATTTGTACACAAGGTGTGGTGAGCGTGTACTCTTATTTTTCTGCCAAGATAAGGTTAATGATTTATGATCAATCTTCGAATCTTTACCTTGGCTAATATTTTGAGGATATAGTTTATAATATTCTTCTAGAGCCAGTAGTTTTCCTTGTAGCAACGGACTTTCCTACACCTCATTAGTAAAACAAAGGGCATACCAAGCAGATATGGAAGGCATACAAGATTTCGTATTGGGTTCATCTATACCTAATAATAAAGGAAGCAACGCTTCTGTCAACTAGCCTTTTTTGGACGATTTTGACCCTAAATCTTAGAGATATTTACCCACCATGCCACCGGTTAGTCAATCTACCTCTTTGTTTTTTCCAGGTTCCTAGGCTCCCCCGGTTGCCTTGCCGCTTGAAGGTGTCATCCTCCCTCCGGATTCCTTGCAAACCCGTCGGAACACCTGCTCTGCCGCCGCACACCTGGATCCATCTGCGCCTCCAGGCTTCAACTTCCGCCTCACTAATACCGTCCCTTGTGCGGTGACCCAGCATATCACTGCATGTGTAGTACACTATAGTCGTTGACATGACATTCACAGAACACCATTCCGTAAATATCACATCCCTCAGAGTGGTACAACAGAAACATTGCGGGTCCATATTACAAACATACACACTTCATTATTACAAACCAAGAGTTCCCAAACTTCAAGCCTTACAAAATTACAAACCAAACTTAAGTAATGTGAGCAGAAGATATAAAATCCAAACTCATACTTCGAATTAAGCTCAACAACTTATTCTATATAGTTCCTGCTGCTCGGCTCAATTGGTTTACTAATAACTAAGGCAACTACTCGGACTCGTTGCCGTCCACTCCATCGCATATCTCGTAGTCCACCCTTTCAACTCCTCTGGACATGTCTGGTTCTTTGTAGCAGACATCCTCTTGTCCATCAGCTCCGTACATCGAAATGTCTTCTGGATTCTCAGAGTCTAAGCATGGGTTCAAAGAAAAGAGTGAGTAATAGCGTTACCCAGCAAGTTCATTATATGCAAGGTGGGAAGTTTGATGCTCTATCTACCACCTCGGATGATACGTCCTTGGTACTATGCAATTTTTTATAAATATTTCTTCAACGATTGATTTTATTATCAAAAACTATGCCCATGAGCCTTCACAGGTTGACCAGAACTTCATGGAGTTCCTTTCCTGCCGTGTTCGTAGCTCCTTCCCGGAACAGGGAGTAATATGTCACAATTCTTACACTCTGCAGAGGTACGTTGCTTTACCCATGAGAGGCCAACTCCTTGTTGCACAACCGGGCGTACTTTCCCGTCCACAATTCCATGATGTGGGGCCTAGTAGGTGATCCAAGACAATCACTGCCCTCTCCATGACCCCATATGTCTGCATGATCCTCCGGGGCTGACTACACCTCCGTTAAGCCTCCAACTAGGGCAAGCTATAACCCTGGTGAGTTCCCGAAGACTCTATGAGTTGGTGATGCCTCTGGCAAGCTCCCTCAAAGGTACGACTATACCTCCGGCAGCCACTCATAAATAATCTAGATATCAAAATTGTGCGGCCTAAGGGTGCCCACCCATATGTTGGATCCATACCAGGAATACCAACATCACGATAAGGTCATCTTTCCTCCGTATGAAAGGAAGAAGATACAACTGACTTCTCTATCCCATTCCAAATCTCATGGTTAACGCGTAATATACGGCGCTAGAATCACTAATGTCATGGGTTATTAATCCTATGGTGTCTTATGCACCTGGAACCCTAAGTTCCATTTCTCATCTTTATCATCACTTAGGATGATCACTATATCTTATTTTATTAAAGAAGATACTATTTTGTTCCTCCAAATCATAGGTGATAACACACAAGTTGCAATATCTTTGATAAAGACTCTTCAAAGGACATGAGCAAGTTATGAACTTGCCTTGTGACTGCAAGGTAGTGAAGTCGGATGCTTCCACCTGACCTTGAGCTCCGGTTTCTACAAAGAATCATTATTGCCCGGTAAGGACAATATTTAAAGTAACAAATGCAATGCATAGTAATGTCATGCAATGATTTATTATTTGCTTCTTTGCATGCTTTACCCTCTTAGTAAAAAATTACTATTTATTTAATATCATTCTAAGAGTTAAAAATATAAATTTATTTAATTTTATTACTCTTTTAAATATTTTCTGAAATTCCTTTAAGGAAATAAGATTTATTTTTATCACACCAAATTTACTTTAAAAAAATACAAATTAGTATTTTTCTATAATAATATATTCATTTAGGATCTTAAAAATGAATTTTATTCAATTTTAAGTGTTTCATATAATTTTATAAAATTCAAAAGTAATTGGCACAATAATAATAATAAACCTAATTTTTAGTTAACAAAAATTCTATTGCTTATTTTTATTTAATAGGGAATATTTTTGTGAGCTCATAGATATATTGTTTATATTTTAAGATTTTTATTTATTTTTCTAGAGTTGTTTTTGTTTCAGGGGCATATTTGTAAATAATTCTTTTTAAACCATTCTTTTTTAAAATCACGGGCCTGGCCCACTAGGCTGGCCCGACCCAACCTAACCCAACCCATATGGCCTGGTTAAGCCCACTAGGTGGTACTAGTCCGCCCACAGGCCTAGTACCCCCATGCCCTCCCTCTCCTCTCCCCTTTCTCTCTCGCTCGCACATGCGGTCGCCTCCTCCGCTCACTACCTCTGCCGCGCATGATCCCGGCCTGGTCCGGCTGCTGTTACCGCCCGCCACGGTGCAGGATGGTTAAGTCGATGACGCTGCTCCATTCTGTCTGAGCAGATCCACGGATAGTGACCTCTCCTGGCCGCGCTGACCCCTGCCCGAGGCTAGGGTTAGGGTTTGGCTGCCCTGGAGCTTCGGCGATGGTGCATCGAGGTTTCTCATGGTGTACTCCCCTCATCTCCGGCGGTTTCTGACATGCTGGAGGCGTGGGTTGCAACGCCCCTTCGGGGTGCTCCCCGTGCCACCACTTTCGCTCCGCGCCGGCCATTCCTCTACTTCATCTTTGATTACTTTTGCGAGGACCTTGAGTAAGTCTGAATACTCCCCCTCTGTGCTCCTATCTTGTGCTCTAGCTGCCTCCTTGGCATGACGAACATGAGTAACCCCCTGTCTAGGGTTCATACCCTGCGGAATATGTTGCTGCCACCTTGTTCTCTGTCAGAGAACCTTGTGTGAAAGTATATTGTACATTTATGTGATTATCCTTGTTGTATCTGTGATGGTTCATTAGATTGGATTGAAATTCACTACTATGCTAGAGTTGGGATGCTCTCTGTTGATAGTTTTTAGATGCCAAAGAATGATTCCTAATTAGTATATTGGGAAGATGATTAACTATTCCCTTTCAATTGCCCTGGACTATGTGATCTTTGGTAGGATTGCCTTAGTTAGAAAAAATCCTAGTGACACCTTCCTAGGAATGGTACACATGATTTGCTCTAGTACTGGCTTTGGTCTAGAAATGTTCTAGAATGGCTTAATGCTTAATTGCTTTGAAAACTCCTGCTGTATATGTTGGCTTATGATATCCAACAACTGTTTCATGCCTATGATGTTTGTCTGAGGCATAGGACTAGTTTTCCTAACTTGTTGTCTCTAATAGATGATTTCTGGTATTGATACCAGCTAATCATCATGGATTCAGTAGATCTATAGATTCTGGGGTGCTACTCCTTCAAGAGATGTGCCCATAATCCATATTTTGGGCTAATTTAATCTGGAATATAGCTTTTATCCAGGTGTTATTTTTACTGATGTATTGCTTAGCTTTAACTCTGATTTCCAATATGATGGATACACTCCACTTGGGTGATTTCTAAGAGGTTTAGTATAAAACAACACATGATTTCTTATCTGGATAAGATAGTTGGATGATGTGAAGGTTTTATAATACTTACCACAATAGTGAAGTGGTTGGTGTTGTTGCTAGTCGATCTGTTTTTTCGATCTTGCTGGCTTGCTCTGCTAGTTGGATCTTGGCCTGCACCTCCTGTCTCCTGTGATCTGGAAGTTGTCCTTGCTATCCTTCTGCACCACCCCCTCCTTATGTCACCATGTTATGGTGAACTAGAGATTAATCTGGTATAGTGGCTGGTGATTTTGTGGATTCTTTGATGAGCTTGATGAAGTCTGAGCGTGTGCTTGAGAAAGAAAGTGATGTTGGCTGTGGATGAGCTTTGGCTGAGTGCTCTGCTAGAGTGCTAGTACTGTTGCTGTTGCTTGGACAGCACATAGCATGCATTTAGGTGACTCACATGTGTGTCTGTGTGAGTTTTTCATGTGGATCAGCCCAAGTAATCTGACTTTTACTTTTACCTGATTACTTGTTATTGACCTGGTTAAACTTACCTCTCTCCACTTGGATGCTAATGTGGCATCTGGATGTTTACTTAAAAGAACAGATACTACACTTTTGGTGAAACTTGCCACTTTATTATTTACTCAGTAATGTAATATGAACAGTGCACTTCACTGTTCACAACTGAGAGTAAATTTAACTAACCACTAACCCTTGCTTTCATCTAGTTGTGTTTTCTTATTTGCAGGAACAAGACCTGGAGGTACAAGGTTTAGTCTAGGAATATCTAGGTAGAATAGGTCTGAAATGTAATCTTCTTTTCTTTATTCTTTTTGTAAAGAATCCTGTAATGATTTATTATAAAGGAATAAAGATGTATTTCCATTCCCTATAATATTTTACCTGTGATGTATTTATTGCAATTTGTAATATTGTCTTAAAATCAGGAAATAAGAATTAATTTCTTATCTTATTTTCATTTCTTAGATCTTTTATTGTTGTTTCCTATATCTGTAATTAAATCAAATACTATTGATATAGTCTTTTGGAAAACAATTTAATATTCCCATCTTCCAAATCTTAAATATTTTCAAATTTAAATTCATAATAATTTCCCCAAAACCTAATGGTTCCTAAAGATCATGTCAGAATTCATAACAACCACTAACAAGAGCTATTCCTACCTCCAGTTAGCGAAAGAAACTCTGATCCCTTTAGGTTTTTCGTTTGGCGAAAAATTTACCCTGATTTTGTAGATGCATGCATGCACAAACTTAGATTCCTATTTCTACCCTTCGTTGGATCCTAATGCTTGGATGTTATAGACTTCCCCCCTTAAATTAAACTTCGTCCCAAAGTTTTCGAATGGGTACCTGAATAGTGATGGATATGCTTCCCTCAAGTCATCTCCTTTCTCCCAGGTGGCTTCTCGCTCTAGGTGATGTTCCCATTGTACTTTGCAGTATTTGATTGCCCTATTTCTCAACCTTTTCCAGTTTTCCTCTAGAATCTTAATGGGTTTCTCGACATAAGTCAAATCTTCTTGTAACTCAATCTCTTGATGTGTGATAGCATCATCGGGAATTTTAAGACATTTTCGGAGTTGTGAAACATGGAACACATTGTGAACCTGAGCTAACATCTTTGGTAACTCCAGAGCATAAGCTATTGCTCTGTTCTGACTTAATATCTTGAATGGTCCAATGTACCTTGGACTCAATTTACCTTTAACTCCGAATCTCTTCACTCCCTTCATCGGACTTGCTTTGAGATATACCATATCTCCTACTTCTGGATGCCATGATCTACGACTTTGATCAGCATAACTCTTTTGTTGACTCTGAGCTATCTTCCACCAATCTCTAATGATATCGATGATATCTTGCCTTTCCTTGATATAGTCTGGTGCAAATTCCTTGCTACTACTAGGTTCATACCAGCATGTAGGTGATCTACACCTTCTTCCATATTATACTTGATAAGCTGCTACCTTCAGACTACTCTGATAGCTATTGTTGTAAGAAATTTCTGCAAATGGTAGATGATCTTCCCACGAACCTCCAAAATCTAATGCACAAGCTCTAAGCATGTCGTCTAAGATTTGGTTGGTCCTTTCTGTCTGACCTCTAGTTTCTAGATGATAAGCTATGCTAAAATCCAACTTTGAACCAAGTGTTGCATGTAATTGTTTCCAAAATGCTGATGTAAACACATATCCTCTGTCTGATACAATCTTCTTGGGTACCCCGTGCTTACTCACAATCTCTTTGACATAGATTTCCACTAATTTTTCCGCATTATCCTTTTGGTTTACTAGAATAAAATGTGCACTTTTTGTGAGTCTATCCATAATCACCCATATCATATCCTTTCGCTTCGGTGTCATGGGTAATCCTGTGATAAAATCCATACCAATTTCTTCCCACTTCCATTCTGGAATTTCCAAAGGCTGTAATGGTCCTTCTGGACTTTGATGTTCTGCTTTAACCCTTTGGAAAGTATGGCATTTCGATACATATTTTGCAATATATCTCTTCATATTATTCCACCAGAACAACTCTTTTAAATCCATGTACATCTTTGTACTACCCGGATGTATGGAATATGGTGTTTCATGGGCTTCTCGAAGTATCACTTCTCGAATCTCTGACACATCGGGTACACAAAGGAGGTTTTGAAATCATAAAGATCCATAATCTCCTAGGTGAAAAACTGATGTTTGACCTTGAGAGATTCTTCGAATTTCTTCACAAATAAAAGGATCTTCACCTTGATGTCTATAAATTTCATGCTGAAGATCACTACTCTGTTCTTCAATTACTCGCACGGTAGCTAATCCTCCAAGAACTGCTGTACATATAAATTGTATTTCCATCCTTTCCAAATCCATCTATAGTTCTTTCGGCAGTTCTCTATTCAAAGGTTGTATATCTCTGCTTTTCCGACTTAAAGCATCTGCCACAACATTTGCTTTTCCAGGGGTATAATTGATTGCTAGATCATAATCTTTAATCAACTCCAGCCACCGTTTCTGCCTCATATTCAATTCCTTTTCAGTGAAGAAATATTTGAGACTTTTGTGGTCAGTATATAACTCACATCTTGCCCCATCGAGAAAATGTCTCCATCCTTTTAAAGCAAAGACTACTGCTGCTAATTCTCAATCATGGGTTGGATAGTTCAGTTCATGTGGTTTCAATTGCCTACATCCATAAGCAATTACCTTACGATCTTGCATAAGCACACAACCTAATCCTTCCTTGGATGCATCACAGTATACTTTGTAATCTTTTCCTGGTTCTGGAATTGCTAGGATTGGCGTTGTAGTTAATCTGATTTTCAACTCCTGAAAACTTGCTTCGCACTTCTCATCCCATATGAGAGGTGTATTCTTTCTTAATAATTTGGTCATTGGTCCAGCTATCTTGGAAAAACCTTCTATGAATCTCCGATAATAACCGGCCATACCTAAGAAACCTTGGATTTTCTTCACATTGGTTGGCGCCTTCAAATCCAGTACTGATTGAACTTTGGACGGATTTAGAGCAATTCCATCCTTACTGATCACATGACCAAGACACTCTACTTCGTCCAACGAAAATTCACACTTACTGAACTTAGCATAAATCTTATGTTCTCTTAAGATTTGCAATGCTACTCTCAAATGTTCTGCATGCTCTTCTGTATCTTTGGAGTATATCAGAATATCATCAATGAATACTATGACAAACTTGTCCAAGTAAGGCATGAATATTTTGTTCATCAAATTCATGAGTATTGCTGGTGCATTAGTTAGACCAAAAGGTACGACTAAATACTCATGATGTCCATACCTTGATACAAATGCTGTTTTAGGAACATCTTCAGGTTTAATTTTTATCTGATGGTACCCTGATCTTAGATCAATCTTGGAGAATACTCCAGCTCCCTTGACTTGGTCAAATAGATCTTGGGTCCTTGGTAATGGGTACTTGTTCTTGATAGTGACATTATTGAGATTTCTGTAGTCCCCACACATTCTTCATCCACCATCTCTTTTATCTACAAAGATTACTGGAGTTCCCCATGGAGATACACTCTCTTGAATAAATCCTTTTCTGGCTAACTCATCAATTTGCTCTTTAAGATTTTTAATTCTTTTGGCCCCATCTTATATGGTGCTTGAGCTATAGGTGCTGTACCAGGTATCAGGTCAATAGTGAACTCTATTTCCCGATCAGGTGGCATTCCTGGTAACTCTGCTGGAAAAACATCTTGAAATTCCTTTACTATAGGAATATCTTCCAATTTGACTTCCTTCATTGAATTCAATTTAAGATCCACCATGATATGACTATGTTTATCCGCCTGATAGACTATTCTTCCTCCACTTGGAGACTTGATTGAAACGGTTTTCTCCTCACAATTGATCTGAGGTCCATAGTCTGTCATCCAATCCATTCCCAGCACTACTGCTATTCCTTTTAATGGGATCACATAAAGATCCCCATAATATGTTTGACCACAAATGGAAATGACTTGGTTTTCTTCCTTAATGTTTCTAACTACCAAGATCCCTCCAGTGGTAACTACGGTCATAGGTTTTTCTAACGGTGCCCTTCTAATCCCGAATTTATCACAAAATTCTTTAGATATGAAAGAAGTCATTGCACCCGCATCAAATTAAACTTTTCCGGGATTTGTGAGAATATTGAGCGTACCTATCACCCCTTGATTTGAGTTATCCACCTCCTCCAAGGTTGCACAATTTAGCTTTCCAGTAGGTCTACCTCTCTTGCCATTGTTATTTTTGGCATAGCTTCCCCCTCGGTTAGGCTGTCCACCTCCTCCTCCACTTGCTTGTCCTCCACCTTTTGTGGGCCAACCATCGGGTGGTTTGTTTGGGCAATCAGGCTTAATATGACCCTTTTGTCCACATCCAAAACAAATTATCATTGGTTTCTAGCAATCCTTGCTGATATGTCCCGGAAGTTTGCAATTATGACATATGACATTCCTTCTAGGATTGAATTGTCCTCCAGTGTTGTTGCTACTCCTGTTGTTGTTATAGGGTCCGTTTCTAGGTTGAAACTCCAGATTAGTTTTGGGTTTACTTGCCTGAATCCTCTCTGTTTCCTTCTTTGCTCTCTTTATGTGGTCTTCTTGGACATTTTTGTAATCATCTTCAAAGGTTATAGCTGCATCAAGCAACTGTTGAAAAGTTTGAGTGTTGGCAAGCCTCGATTGCATCTTCACAAATGGATTTAGTCCACTCATGAACCTCTTATTCCTTCTCGCCTCCATGCTAACTTCTTCAGTAGCATAACGAGATAAATCACTAAACTCCCAAATATACTTCATGACACTGGAGTATCCCTGTTGCAGTCCTTCAAACTCCCTACGCTTCAATTCTATGATACTCTCCGGAACATGGTATTCACAGAATCTTTGTTTGAACTCATCCCAATTGTACTCTCTTCCTGGAGGTTGCATAGCTAGCTGACTCTCCCACCATGACGCTGAAGGTCCAGTCAATAGATGTGTTGCACACCTCAAATTTTCTTCCTCATTGCATCCTACAGTTCTCAACTTTCTTTTGGTATCTGTTAACCAGTCCTCTGCATCCATTGGTTCAGTAGCGGATGCGAAAGGTAAAGGCCTGGTATCGTGGAAATCCGAAAGACTAACACCACGTCCTTGAGGTGCCCTCTGCTGTCCCACTCGATCTACCAAACCCTCCATGAATTTGTTCTGGGACTCTTGCATCATTTGCATGTAGTGCATAAAGTTCTGCTCCATCAATGGCCTCATTTGCATGTACTGCCTAAATTCGCTTGCATTCTGGCATCTTCATCCGCCTTTTCTTTGGCTTCGCGCTCCATGCGGTGCTGCTCAGTCTCGTTTTCTACACCCGTTTCCATACCCCCTAGTCCTGTAACATAAAGTGAATACTCATAATTCCATCATGCATATGTGTTCTGAGCTCAACTTCATGCACATAACTAGTCACACAATGGAAAACAAGATCCAAATAAGAATCAAATATGCATTACACACATATTATGCATTACAAACAATATAGTTTATACAATGTGATTACAAGCCCTTACTAATTAAGCATGACAACCTCATCTGGGTACTCTCCCACTTATTTATTTACATCCAGTCCTCAAACTCTCACTCCCATATCCTGCGGAGATACTCCCAGACAAAGTCACACTCCCTCGAAGTTGCGTCGTTCATTGTACATACCCGGAGTACAACCGTTCTAACGTGAAGTACGGCGCACCGTCTGTGGAACAACTTGCCTCTTCGACGGACGATACTCAGTATCAGAAGTCTCCAGACTTGACACATCATTCAGCTGAAGTGCATCCATACCTTCCAACTCGTCTGAAGTATCTTCAGAATCATCCTCATCACTGTCTTCTTCATCCATCTCCTGCATACCGATTCTAGAGGAATCAATAGAGTATTCCTCTTCCGGTGCTCACCAAGTACTATGCTGGGTATGATAGTCCTCAGCTATTATTGGATAATGCACGTTGTCTAGGGTAGGATAATTTTATAGTGACTCGAACACCCTTTCTTCAGGATCTTCCTCAGCGGACTCTACATCCTCCACATGGACATCTCTTCCATCTATGGAATAAAATCTTACGCCCATGCGACTAGTTTGCCCGGTATCTCCAACTGAATCTTCCATAGGAATAGGATTCCCGACAGATCCATCCATTGATCCATACCTTGTAACATCCCAAAAATTCAATCCAAGCTTATCAAGATCTAAATCATCAAATTTGGGGTTAACAAAAACTTTTTCAAATTAAAAATGAAAGCATTCATGTGTATGTGCATTTAAATTAAGGATTGATTTGAATTGCCTTGGTTCTGTGATTCTTTGCTTGTAAAATGTTTCTTAGGTGATTTAAACATGATCTACACCATTCCCAAACATTTCCTAAAGAAAATCAAATCAAAAAGAATTAAAAAGGAGGAATGGTCATTTTGGCCATTTTAATCCACTACACTACTTTGAATGTTCCTAGCACTCAGTTCTTAACAGAAACAATTCATGATCTTTGTACCCCTTGCTAGTACACATAATGAGGTACCAAGGCCCACCTTTTGATCTGCTAAAAACATTCTTTTACTTATTTTAAATGTCATTTGAAAATTGAAACCAATGCATATGCATAGATCACCTCTATTTGAAAACCCTCTATTTGAGCTCCACTTCCAAAACCCTTGCAACTAGAGACTACCTAGCACTAGTGGAGATCACTCAAAAATTTTGAAACCAAAATTCAAAAGTTTTGCTCTTTCGGCCATTCCATCAAACACCTTGTGGGCATAAATCTAGCCAAATTCAAAACACTGTTTTGAGCAGTGATCTTGGTCACCATTTGTGCCTAACCTTGTCTCCTTGTTCCCCCAGTACTAGCCCTACCCTTTGCTAGACTAGCCAAACCCTGTGCGCACGCCCAAATGGTCATGGCCATTAAGGCCGAGCACCTTGAGCACCCCCACCGGTGACATCGTGCCACAGGCGCCACCAGCCTCTCCCGCCATGTCTAGCACGTCGCCAGTGGTCCACCTCCACCGTCCAACCAGCCCTAGGCAAGAGACAGAGAGCAGAGAGGGCAGGAACCGCCGCGCCCGGAGCTGGTCGACCATGCCGACGCTGCCCGCAGAGCACGCTCGGTCCCCGCTTGCACAGACCGCCCCTTGGCCGTAGCCCGCGCGCACCGCTCCGCCACGACCTGGTGAACACCCCAGACACCCCCGCTGGCCGCCCAACGCTCCCCAGCCACCGCTCGCCGTGGACACCGCCGCCTCTGCCGCTCAGAGCGCCACCTCGTCCAGACCGCATACCACCGCCCCTACGGTCGCATTCACTTCCTAAAGCACCGCCAGGAGACCACCTGTCGATCGCCATCCTCCGCCATGCTGCTAGCCGCCCATAGCCGTGTCGCCGAAGTCGCCTGCCCATACCCTTCGGTCTCACCGTCGGGCCTATATAAGTCGGCCTCCCCAGCCTCTTTTCTCCACACTCACTCACTCCCCACCTCTCACTGACCATCCCACACCATTAGCCGGAGCAAGGGGAGCAGCAGCTCGCCGGAATTGGAGCCAGAGCCGCCGCCTCAGGAGGAGAAGGGCGCCGCTGATTGCGACCACCCCCGGAGCTACTTTGACCGTCCCTGAGCTCGCCGTCGTCTCCCAGTTTGTTTGCCCGCCTTGTCGTCGTCGCTAGAGCCCTGGTACGTCCCCAGCAGACCCCCACTGAGCTGCTAGGGTTCGAGCTTGCCGGCGACCTGTTCGTCGTCGACGACGACCCTCAGCCGTAGATCCGCCTTCTAATCCTACGGCCCATAGCGCGCGTACTGTTTTGCGTGTTAAGACCCACTGACAAGCGGGACCCCCTGTCAGCTGAGCCCCGCACCGTGGAGCGCCACTGGGCCGGCCCAAATTCTTTCCCGCACTAGCCCAACCGTTCAAATCTTGATTTTTCTTTTATAAGTTGAATCTAGTTTCTGTCCACTATTTTAAAATTCAATTCTAGGAGTTTTCCAAATCCAAATTGCATGAAACCAGTTTTGTCTGAAAGGTATTAAGATGATCTATCCAAGCCCGTTGGGTTTAATTCCATTAGAGTTATAGATCTCTCCTAATAAAAATAACAAAACAGAAGCTTTTGCAACTTGCAACATATTTATAAAATCAACCAAGTTAGCTTTTGAGTTGATTCCAACTCTCAAAAATCACATTTCATCATATCTATCTAAACATGTAATAATATTAAGGTTTACATGCAGTGACTTTGGACTAGTACCAAAATAATGCTATATAGGCATTTCTAGTCACTTTAAATCATTAAATAAGGAACTTAAACCAAAGTAATATTGATCCAACCTTTAAATCTCATTCCCCCATATTAGAATATGTGGTGATGACATGTGTCAACATGATCCCATATTTTAGGTGGTGAATATTAAATTTTAGTTAATTTTTCAATGAGTAGAAATTACTTTTCTAAAATAAAAAGGATGAAACCATTGAATTAAACTTGTGATGCTTGTGATGATAATAGATCATCAAATGTGTGTCCTAGAATGCTACTTAGCCTAGTTAAGTATTGTTTGGTGATTGTGTACTCCGTATGTATTTATAGACGATAGTACCGACCAAGCTTTCGAGGAGGAGGAGGAGTTCTACCAAGAAGAAGAAGAAGAAAACTTCAACCACTGCACCAACCAAGGAAAGCCACCATTAACAATGCAAGCTAACACTTGCAAGTTTAGTGCTTAACAAACTAGGATCAAACTAGATGGTTTAGCAAGGATGCCTTAGGCATGCTTTGATCACACCCCTTTGACTATTAGTACCCCAAGTCTTATTTACAAGTTTTACTCCCTTAGTTTACACAAAGTACTTTACTTGTTGAAGGTAGCATAAAAAGTATAAAACTTGACCTATTTAGAACCCTTTAGATGTCATTCTATGGCATGAGATTGAACCCATATTGTACACCTTAGTGAACACTCTTAACTTAGTAGTTTAGAATAGATAAAAAACTTGAGTCACTTTAGATGGGAACACTTGGTGAAAATGAATTATGAAAACCTTGGAATGATGAGTCATTCTATTGAGATCTTTTGCCATGTGTTGAGAAACACAAAGGATTGATGATGATGAAAATGTTGAGGCATGAGCCTTAACCCTTTTATACAACTGATGGTTGGATTCAGATGCAATACCATTCCAAATTTACCGTATAACCACATTACCTAAATTGGGTAAGGCTTAGCTAGAAATTTATATGCCTTAGTATTAGTTCCCTCACGGGAGAGGTCTGAGCTGAAGCTACCTCTCAATGTTGTCCACCTATGTAGTGCCCAAGATGACTGATGGTCATGGTTGGGAGGCCATGCTCATAGGAGAGGTGCTTATACTAGAGTGTGTAAAGGGAATGTTATGTTTGATTATCTGCATACTAAGTATGATGATTCAGGGTTATCCTTGACAGATGTATCGAATCTTGTGATGAAAGTGTACCACCTCTGCAGAGTGTCAAACTATTCGAATAGCCGTGTTCGCGGTTATGGACAGTTGGAATGGCCATACTGTTTCGTTGTCAGATGTTTTTTAAATAACTTGAAATGAATGATGAATCTTGACTTGACCACAACAGGGTTGTGTTTATGACATTAGCTTCCCTCTTAAGTGATTTTAGAACTTTACTTTATCTTTCTTTACTTCTGAACTCATCTTAGGTTTCAAACTTAACTTTACAGTTAAACTTGGAGTTAGCACTTTAACTTAGAATTATAGTACCTGTTAGTTGTAGTTTGCGAGTACTTAAAGAGTACTCATGGCTTTTGTCTCTAGCTATTATCATGGCCAGACTATGGAGGAGACTATTAAGATGATGGCCAATAGGATGGCTATGATAACTAGGACTATCTGCCTTCGTCAGCATTGCCTGTGCCCCTGAAGATGGACCCCACCGCTACACTTATCTTTTATTTCCGCTGCTTGTTGTATTAAGACTGGATCATGAGATCCTTATTTGTGTAAGACCTTATGTATGGTTTGTAATGGATGATGTACTGTGATATCCAATCCGTTATGTCTCGCAAAAATGGTAATCCTGGGATCGCGAGGTATGGCATAACGGGCATCTGGGATTAAAAATCCGGGTGTTGTGTGGCATCCCGCTAAAAGCACTACTAGAAAATCGCTGTGTTTTGTGCATTGCATCATCATGACCGCATGCTCATGTCATCATGCCACATTGCATTTGAGCATCGTCATCATCATGCATGTGTTGGTACAAAACTATTTTTGAAAAACCCTATTTCTACTTTCTAAATACCTAGTCTTTATTTCAAATCAAAACCCGGGTATCCGGATTATTTTGTTTCGTCTACAATCGGATTTCAAAAGCCCCATTTTGAATAAATAAATATTTAAGTGGTTTTAAGGAGGCAGCCCGCCAGGCTCGAAAGCCCGGCCGGCCACCTCCAAAATCCCTAATCTACCCAACCCTATTCTACCCAGCCACTTCCTCTACCCCTCCACCTCACCCCGTCCTATCACAGCTCGACACCTCACTGCAACCCACCACCTAATCACCCCCACACGCACACCACGGCGCCAGCCACACACTCCCCTGCCCGCACACCCACACCACACCCCCACCTGACCCAGCCGCCCCACTCCCTGCCTGGCCCCACCACGCATGCACTCCCCAGGCGTATACACACACAGGCACAGTTTAACACTCTACTTCGGCCGTTAGAGGAGAATAGCAGAGGGGTGAGGAGTAAAACAGACCTAATCAGATCTATCCAACCGATTTGGCAAAATAGTTTTAACACTCTACTTCGGCCGTTAGCTAGGTTATCCTACATGCTGGACTTGTGGGGTATCGTAACTGCTGAGCTCAGATACCACTCTGTAACACCCTCAAATCGGCCCTATGCAAGTTTTAGTGCTTCCCGCCAAACCCGCATAGAAACGATTCAAGGACGCCCACCAGGCACTTCCGTGCGGGTAGAAAACGAAGTAATACCATTACACAACAGTCCTCGATGGGACCCACAGACCAGATATATATACATCAGCGACTCCATGAGTCAAGAGTATAGGTACAATATACAAAGATCCAAATCACCTTGAAACGATAGAGCGTCCGACTACGGACAAGATGCAAATGGGGCTAAGAGCCCTGAAGAATAACCAATGGCGTCCATAACCCTGCCCAGGCCAAGCCGGAAGGGTAACCCTGTTAACGACGGCGATCTCAAACCTGCTAAAACAAAAGGGGTGCCGACAAAGGGCAAAGGAAAAAGAGGAGCGTCAGTACTGAGGCCAGTACACGGCGAGGCTAGAATTCGGCGGGTCTCGCCTACATAGGTATGGTGGGCTGAAGCGGCAGCACAGCGGCACTAGACAACCTATAGAGACTCGATACAACTGGCGGTTATTAGAGAGGGATAAGAAATATCTATTCGGATCCAACCTGAAGCTAACACCAAACAAACCCATCCTGGTATTTTCCCCCTCGAGACCAAACGAGGAAGTCAGACCAAGGAACTCACACAGTTGGCAATTTTACTCATTTCGTTATAGTTGCAGCAATTACTAATCAGATATAGATATTAGGTGTCATCCTGATAGCATAAGTAGTGGGCGGTTTTAATCACCATTCCGTTGTAGTTGGAACATTTACTAGTCAGGTATTATTGTTCTGAGGAATCCCAAAACCCAGCAGTTGTTGGCACTTTAATCACATTCCATTGGAGTTGTAATACTTACTGGGCAGATATAACAAACAACCCAGATCTAGCAGTTGTTGGCACTTTTAATATCCATTCCGTTATAGTTGAATCTGATTACTAGTCACATATTAAGTCAAATTTATAGCACTACTTTAGTTATGCTTGTATATGATCGAGATATTGTGCTCCAAGTCGTCCATAACCGCGGACACGGCTTTCAGAAAGTTTTACCCTGCAGGGGTGCACAAATAGCAACACACACTCGATCAACCTTGCGAAAACCAACTCAAAACCCAACAAGGCATTCACGACAAAGCGATCACAGGATTCAGAAATATTTCAGGGGGCCACCCCATTAAGCTACCCGCAACGAAGTTGGCCGACTCCGAGACGGACCCAAGGTTTGCGCCAATGGCTGTAAACGACTAGGAACTCGAAAGTGTGACTGGGCTTGTCGATACCGCGAAAACACTCCGCGATCCTAAACAGTACAGGTGCTCCACGCACAATCTTACATAAAGCAGTAAAGCATGGCATAGGTACAGGATAGTAATAAAGCCCCAAACTACTTTGTGGCCCCAAGAAATAGAAATGAATCAAGCTCTGGCTCAGGGGGGTCCATAAGGCCTCCCGGATGTCGATAGTGCGAAAAATCAAGGAACAAGTATCAAGCACTCGGGGTCCTACGGGACACAAGTGAGCGTGGAAGGACCAAATAACATCTATTGCCCACCGATGCCACTGCATTAGTTATATCTAGCATTTTAATAGTTGTATTTAAAGTCATGACCATCTCCACCAATAATCATCTTCACCATAAGCATCTGCCAGCATACCAACAACTGTGGTACTCGACAACACGAGATCGCACCTGAGCAAACAACTACGACTAGCAAGGCCAGCTATCTACCAAACACAGGTAATAGGAGGTGTCCAAGGAAATATAGAAGCTGCACGGGATATCTGGTGTTCGGAAACTAAAGCATCGCGACACGGATAGCAATAGATCAACAGGAGGAAATAAAGACTATAAAAGCAAAATAGGTAGAAGGGAAAGAGATGCTCCCCTGGGAAAACACTGCCGAAGGTTCATATTCGAAGAACTTGTCGATACTCGCATCCACTCATCGGTCTAGTCCACGAAGAAGCAAACACTAGAAGAGACACCGGATGCAATATTTAATACTACGGCAGAAGATCCGGCATGATTATGATATGATGCAGATGCGGTGCAATTAGGCAATATTAAGCGGAACCGTGGTCCCGACAAATGATTATATGGTTCGAGTTGTTCAGAACCCCCGCAATTTAAATGTATTAACAGGGTGAAACATGGCATCGGTTCGCTATACCAATTTAAATGGCGTCCGGAATAAGACTAGGAAAGCCCTCATGTAGACGCCATATTTAATTTAGTTGGATCGCCTGAATATCCCCAAACCACGATGATATGAATGCGATATGGATGATTTAATGCAACAAGTATATGTCATATATCATAAAAAGGGGTCTTGGAAAGGGAATCACACATCGGTTATCGGCGATCTTGGGGTTCACCGAGGGGGTTCGAATCCGGGGGTCTTGGGGTTTGGTGGAACGTTCCTCGAATCCGGGACAGGGAACTTGGCGTCCAGGGTCTCGGCTCCCTATCGATGACCTTGAGGTTCGAACTTGGTTTACCGATGGAGAACTTGGGCTTCGGAGCTTGATTGTCGCTGTCGGTCTCCGGGTCTCGACATGGGTAGGTCTTGGTGACGATCTTTTCCACTTGGGATCTTGGTTAGCATCCTCACGTCTTTTCTGTAACACTATACCAAGTAGCTTCAAGTCGCGCAGATGCCACACCGTTACAACCACATCACCCACACCTCGGGACATCTACCTCACCACCAAACATCGAGGATCTGAACTGTTGTGGGGGGGGGGTCCGCGAATAAAGGCAGGCGCCTGACGCAACAACACAAGGAGCAGCTCTCAGACACGGCCCGTCGCGGCAGGGCGAGGACATGCGCAGATGGAGGCGGACCCGCGCAGGAGGACGAGCTTGGTGGCAGAGCTCTAAGAGGCGACGGGATGCTGCGGCTCGGGCGAGGGCGACGGCGGCTCTTGAGCGGAGCGAGCAGGGGCTGAGGTGGGGCTCGAGCGGGTGGCGTGACTGGCGAGGCGCACAGGGAGGACGAGGCCCTGACGACTGGTGCTGTAGAGCGAGGTGGAGGCGGGGGGCCGACGACTGACGGGGTCGGGGCAGCTTGGAGACGTGCTCGGGGAAGGAGCGAGGACGGAGGCGACCGCCGAAGGGAAGAATAGCGGGGCAGGCGCGAGGCGGCGGACTCAGGGAGATCTTGACAGCGCGCGGCCGAGCTCGGGGCCGGCTCATAGACAGGAGGAGGGTGGTCGAGGACGGGCCGATGACGGTGGTGAGGCGCGAGGCCGGGCTCCGGCGATGGAGTGGAGGTGAGGTCGCGGGTCGAGGCGGCGGCGCTCCCGTGCAGGGTAGGGCGGTGGCCAGCGAGCTTGCTGGCGGCGTAGCGAGGTCGCAGGTGGCGGCGGGGAAGACGGATGGAGGAGGAGATGCGGGAGGCTGAGGAGGGGTGGAGAGGTAGGTGGGGGGAAAAGGAGCGGGGAGAGAGAAACCTGGGGATGGGCGTGTCGGGGCAGCAGGTGGCGGGTGGATCGAGGCCAGGTGGGCCAGGGGAGGGCGGGAGCATGTTGGTGAGTGTAGATAGGGGTGGGACTGTGCGTGCGGTGCAGAAAACAAGACGGGCCAGGGGGTTGGTGGTCGGTGGAACGGGCGACGTGGCAGGGGTGGGCCAGGAAAAAAAAGGTGGCAGGCAGGGATTGGCCGGGGTGATGTGGAGGGGGCTGGGTAGAATAGGGTGGGGGTAGAAATAGGACTAGATAGTTTAGACTAGGGTTTGGAGGTGGCCGGTCAGGCTTTCGGGCCTGGCGGGCTGCCTCCTAAAAAAAAGAAATATTTTATTATTAAAAATTGGGCTTTTGAAAACCGTTAGCAGACGAAACAAAATATTCCGGAGACCCGGGTTCTGATTTGGATGAAAGACGGGGTGTTTAGAAAACAAAAACAGACTTTTTGAAAATAGTTTTATGCAAACAAATGCAAGATGACATGACGATGCTCAAATGCAAGGTGGCATGATGACATGAGCATGCGGTCATGTCGATGCAATGCATAAAAACAACGCGATTTTCTAGTAGTGGTTTTGCGGGATGCCACAATTCGACACCACTAACAATGGATCTCGCCCTCGAGATCCGCCTCATGGTACCGGAAAGAAGGTCGGTGATCTGAATCTTCTCGCTTCGTGTAGATCCTTGCGACACCACTAACAAGAGGTCGTTGTCCGTGATCGTCGAGAGGACACTCCGGGAAACAAAGGACGAAGGTAAAGGTATCCACAAATAAAGCCACCTCTAACTTCTGTGGACGGAGTAAAATTGTTGGATCCACCAATTCAATGTACAAAGCTAATGATGAGAGTAGTGGGATGGTGATCAGTCCATCGCGCACCCAAACCATTACTCTGCACACGAATAGGAGAATTATGCAACCAACTCTCGGAATCAGACTGAAGGTCTCGACAAGCGAGGTCCGGAAACAAGGAGTGAGGCACACTCTGCATCGGATCTGGCATAGATGATGTCGTCGCGTCAGAAAACATAGGAAAGCACAGCAAGGAACAGAGAGAAGTCCAACAGACGAAGGATTCCTCAGATAGCACGAAGATCGGATGTAGAAGCACCGTTACCAAAGGAAGGAAGCGAAACCCTGAAGGTACGACGGAAAACCCAACCATGAGAAATCCTGGACTAGAAGTAGGTAAGAGAGCAGATTCAAAACGCGCAGAGGTAAGAGGAGAATAGCAGAGGGGTGAGGAGTAAAACAGACCTAATCAGATCTATCCAACCGATTTGGCAAAATAGTTTTAACACTCTACTTCGGCCGTTAGCTAGGTTATCCTACATGCTGGACTTGTGGGGTATCGTAACTGCTGAGCTCAGATACCACTCTGTAACACCCTCAAATCGGCCCTATGCAAGTTTTAGTGCTTCCCGCCAAACCCGCATAGAAACGATTCAAGGACGCCCACCAGGCACTTCCGTGCGGGTAGAAAACGAAGTAATACCATTACACAACAGTCCTCGATGGGACCCACAGACCAGATATATATACATCAGCGACTCCATGAGTCAAGAGTATAGGTACAATATACAAAGATCCAAATCACCTTGAAACGATAGAGCGTCCGACTACGGACAAGATGCAAATGGGGCTAAGAGCCCTGAAGAATAACCAATGGCGTCCATAACCCTGCCCAGGCCAAGCCGGAAGGGTAACGCTGCTAACGGCGGTGATCTCAAACCTGCTAAAACAAAAGGGGTGTCGACAAAGGGCAAAGGAAAAAGAGGAGCGTCAGTACTGAGGCCAATACACGGCGAGGCTAGAATTCGGCGGCTCTCGCCTACATAGGTATGGTGGGCTGAAGCGGTAGCACAGCGGCACTAGACAACCTATAGAGACTCGATACAACTGGCGATTATTAGAGAGGGATAAGAAAGATCTATTCGGATCCAACCTGAAGCTAACACCAAATAAATCCATCCTGGTATTTTCCCCCTCGAGACCAAACGAGGAAGTCGGACCAAGGAACTCACATAGTTGGCAATTTTACTCATTTCGTTATAGTTGCAGCAATTACTAATCAGATATAGATATTAGGTGTCATCCTGATAGCATAAGTAGTGGGCGGTTTTAATCACCATTCTATTGTAGTTGGAACATTTACTAGTCAGGTATCATTGTTCTGAGGAATCCCAAAACCTAGCAGTTGTTGGCACTTTTATCACATTCCATTGGAGTTGCAATACTTACTGGGCAGATATAACAAACAACCCAGATCTAGCAGTTGTTGGCACTTTTAATATCCATTCCGTTATAGTTGAATCTGATTACTAGTCACATATTAAGTCAAATTTATAGCACTACTTTAGTTATGCTTGTCTATGATCGAGATACTGTGCTCCAAGTCGTCCATAACCGCGGACACGGCTTTCAGAAAGTTTTACCCTGCAGGGGTGCACAAATAGCAACACACACTCGATCAACCTCGGAAAAACCAACTCAAAACCCAACGAGGCATTCACGACAAAGCGATCACAGGATTTAGAAATATTTCAGGGGGCCACCCCATTAAGCTACCCGCAACGAAGTTGGCCGACTCCGAGACGGACCCAAGGTTTGCGCCAATGGCTGTAAACGACTAGGAACTCGAAAGTGTGACTGGGCTTGTCGATACCGCGAAAACACTCCGCGATCCTAAACAGTACAGGTGCTCCAAGAATCTTACATAAAGCAGTAAAGCATGGCATAGGTACAGGATAGTAATAAAGCCCCAAACTACTTTGTGGCCCCAAGAAATAGAAATGAATCAAGCTCTGGCTCAGGGGGGTCCATAAGGCCTCCCGGATGTCGATAGTGCGAAAAATCAAGGAACAAGTATCAAATACTCGGGGTCCTACGGGACACAAGTGAGCGTGGAAGAACCAAATAACATCTATTGCCCACCGATGCCTCTGCATTAGTTATATCTAGCATTTTAATAGTTGTATTTAAAGTCATGACCATCTCCACCAATAATCATCTTCACCATAAGCATCTGCCAGCATACCAACAACTGTTGTACTCGACAACACGAGATCGCACCTGAGCAAGCAACTACGACTCGCAAGGCCAGCTATCTACCAAACATAGGTAATAGGAGGTGTCCAAGGCAATATAGAGGCTGCACGGGATATATCTGGTCTTCGGAAACTAAAGCATCGCGACACGGATAGCAATAGATCAACAGGAGGAAATCAAGACTATAAAAGAAAAATAGGTAGAAGGGGAAGAGATGGTCGCCTGGGAAAACATTGCCGAAGGTTCATATCCGAAGAACTTGTCGATACTCGCATCCACTCATCGGTCTAGTCCGCGAAGAAGCAAACACTAGAAGAGACACCGGATGCAATATTTAATACTACGGCAGAAGATCCGGCATGATTATGATATGATGCAGATGCGGTGCAATTAGGCAATATTAAGCGGAACCATGGTCCCGACAAATGATTATATGGTTCGAGTTGTTTAGAACCCCCGCAATTTAAATGTATTAATAGGGTGAAACATGGCATCGGTTCGCTATACCAATTTAAATGGAGTCCGGAATAAGACTAGAAAAGCCCTCATATAGACGCCATATTTAATTTAGGTGGATCGCCTGAATATCCCCAAACCACGATGATATGAATGCAAGATGGATGATTTAATGCAACAAGTATATGTCATATATCATAAAAAAGGGGTCTTGGAAAGGGAATCACACGTCGGTTATCGGCGATCTTGGGGTTCACCGAGGGGGTTCGAATCCGGGGGTCTTGGGGTTTGGCGGAACGTTCTTCGAATCCGGGACAGGGAACTTGGCGTCCAGGGTCTCGGCTCCCTACCGATGACCTTGAGGTTCGAACTTGGTTTGCCGATGGAGAACTTGGGCTTTGGAGCTTGATTGTCGGTGTCGGTCTCCGGGTCTCGACATGGGTAGGTCTTGGTGACGATCTTGTCCACTGGGGATCTTAGTTAGCATCCTCATGTCTATTCTGCAACACTATACCAAGTAGCTTCAAGTCGCACAGATGCCACACCGTTACACCACATCACCCACACCTCGGGACATCTACCTCACCACCAAACATCGAGGATCTGAACTGTTGTGGGGGGGGGGGGGGGGGGGGGGGGGGTTCCACGAATAAAGGCAGGCGCCTGACGCAACGACACAAGGAGCAGCTCTCAGACACGGCCCGATGCAGCAGGGCAAGGACAGGCGCAGATGGAGGCGGACCCGCGCAAGAGGACGTGCTTGGAGGCAGAGCTCTAAGAGGCGACGGGATGCTGCGGCTCGGGCGAGGGCGACGGCGGCACTTTAGCGGAGCGAGCAGGGGCCGAGGTGGGGCTCGAGCGGGTGGCGTGACTAGCGAGGCGCACAGGGAGGACGGGGCCCCGACGACTGGTGCTGCAGAGCGAGGTAGAGGCGGGGGGCCGACGACTGCCGGGGTCGGGGTGGCTTGGAGACGGGCTCGGGGGAGGAGCGAGGACGGAGGCGACCGCCGGAGGGAAGAACAACGGGGCCAGCGCGAGGCGGCGGACTCGGGGAGATCTCGACGGCGCGCGGCCGAGCTCGGGGCCGGCTCGTAGACAGGAGGTGGGCGGTCGAGGACGGGCCGATGACGGCGGTGAGGCGGGAGGCCGGGCTCCGGCGACGGAGTGGAGGTGAGGTCGTGGGTCAAGGCGGCGGCGCTCCCGCGCAGGGTAGGGCGATGGCTGTCGAGCTTGCTGGCGGCGCAGCGAGGTCGCAGGTGGCGGCGGGGAAGACGGATGGAGGAGGAGATGCGTGAGGCTGAGGAGGGTTGGAGCGGTAGGTGGGGGGAAAAGGAGCGGGGAGATAGAAACCTAGGGATGGGCGTGTCGGGGCGGCAGGTGGTAGGTGGATCGAGGCCAGGTGGGCCAGGGGAGGGTGGGAGCGTGTTGGTGAGTGTAGATAGGGGTGGGACTGTGCGTGTGGTGCGAAAAACGAGACGGGCCAGGGGGTTGGTGGTCGGTGGAACGGGTGACGTGGCAGGGGTGGGCCAGGAAAAAAAGGTGGCAGGCAGGGATTGGCTGGGGTGATGTGGAGGGGGCTGGGTAGAATAGGGTGAGGGTAGAAATAGGACTAGATTGTTTAGACTAGGGTTTGGAGGTGGCCGGTCAGGCTTTCGGGCCTGGCGGGCTGCCTCCTAAAAATAAAAGAAATATTTTATTATTTAAAACGGGGCTTTTGAAAACCGTTGGCAGACAAAACAAAATATTCCAGAGACCCGGGTTTTGATTTGAATTAAAGACGGGGCGTTTAGAAAACAAAAACAGACTTTTGGAAAATAGTTTTATGCAAACAAATGCAAGATGACATGACGATGCTCAAATGCAAGGTGGCATGATGACATGAGCATGCGGTCATGTCGATGCAATGCACAAAAACAACGCGATTTTCTAGTAGTGGTTTTGCGGGATGCCACACCCCACGCTGTCGGCCGCCTTCCTCCCCTCACAAAGCCCGCCGCTGCCGTGGCCTTTCCACCAAGCTCCGCCCCGTCTCGAGGCCGCTCCCGGTCGATCCCCACCATGATGGTCCTCCTCGCCGACCATGTGCGTCGCCGGCCTCCGATACCCCGCCCTGCGGAGCTCCTCCGTCCCGGCCGCCAGCACAGCGTTGTTCCTCTCTGAACGCGGACATGCCTAAGGCCGCGCGTCCCACCTGCGTCGCTCGTCCCCGCCCAGGTTCAGCGACGCCCGCGCCCGAGGTCCTCCGGCCCCGAGCTCCTCCGCCGCCCTCGTGCCTCACCACCGTCATCGGGCCGTCCTCGACCACCCTCGTCCTGTCTGCGAGCCGCCCAAGTGCCTCCCTCCTCCTAAGCCCTGCCGCGCCGCCACTGTTCCTCTCTACAACGGCGCACGTCCCCGAGCTCGTCGCCGTGCCGAGCTCTTCCCGGCACGTCGCCACCGCCGCATCTCCTCCGCCTCCAGCCTTTGCGTCGCCGCGGTCGAGCCCGTGCCCGAGCCCCTCTACTCCGTGTCGCTGCTGTCGGCCGTTACCAACCGTCTCCTCCAACGGCGACCGCCATCCTGCGTTCCGGTCGTCGTTGCCGCCCTAGTACATCGTCTTTGCCCCTTGTCCTCTTCCTGGCTAAGTGCGTGTAACCTTGTTCACATGTCCGCAGTCCAGACGTGTCCTTGCGGCGTGTGGCCCTGTAGCTCGTTGTTGGTGTGAGTGGCATTGGGTTGGCTCAAACAAACAAAAAATCTGCCTAATCCCCCGAGATCTTCTCAAGATCATTCTGGCTGCCAAGTACTGCTTACCAAGACCAACGCCTCGGAAGGGTCGTTGCACCTCGACGTGATCTTCCTCGGGACTGCACGAAGATCGGACAAGGACTACCGACGAGAACCGGCAACGACGACCCGAAGATCTTCTTCGTGGAACACCGAGTTCGCCTTCATGGACAACAAGATCGCCGGCAAGGAACCGAAGTATGCCCCCTCAAGATCTTCTTCCCGAGACCAAGATCGCCTTCTCGGATGCCGGAACGCCAAGTTCTTCATCCCGAACGCCAAGACCGACCCGATACGCGGACCCGACAAGATCTTCGCGACAACAAGATCGACACTGACCAGGGCCAATCCGATGCGCCCCTGACGCCAAACCAAGTCCTTCTTCCCGGAATGCCAAGCTCTCCTTCCGTGGTCCGATACCGATCCATGAGACCGAACCCCGAATCCCCGGAACCCCAAGATCTTCCGAACCCAGATGTGTGACCCTAAGCCCCTATTTTTATAATATGACATTATCAATTGTCGCATATTAAATTGTTCATGCATGCATACCTATCTGTGGTTTGGGGGCATTATGCCGATTCACCTCATAATTAAATATGGAGTCTATATGCGGGATACTTTTGTCTTATTCTGGACTCCATATAAATTTGTGTAGCGAACCGATGCCATGTTTTGCCCTGTTAATACAACATTTAAATTGCGGGGTAGTTAAATAACTTGAACCGCCTAATTAATTGTCGAGACCCCGGTTCCGCTTAATATTGCCTAATTGCACCGCATCTGCATCATATCATAATCATGCCGGATCTTTTGCCGTAGTGTTAAATATTGCATACGGTGTTTCTTCTAGTGGTTGCTTCTTCGCGGATTAGGCCGATGAGTTGATGCGAGTATCGACAAGTTCTTCGGATATGATCCCTCGGCAGTGTTTCCCAGGCGAGCATTCTCCCTCTTTCTACCTATTTTGCATTTATTGTATTTATTTCCTCCTATTGATCTATTGCTATCCGTGTCGTGATGCTTTAGTGTTCTGTACCAGATATATTCCTTGCAGCCGTTATATTGCCTTGGACACCTCCTATTGCCTGTTTCTTGATAGGTAGTTGGCCCTGCGAGTCGTAGTTGCTTGCTTAGGTGTTGCCTCGCATCCTCGATGTTCCACGGTTGTTGGGAGGTTGGCACATGTTTAATGGTGGCTCTGATCATGTTTCTAATTACAGCTTATTAATTAATGTTGTTGGTAGATTAATGCAGAGGCACCGGTGGGTAATAGTAATTATTTGGTTTTTAACCCCCCACTTGTGTCCACCTAGGACCCGAGTTCTTGACACCTGTTCCGAGATCGAGCGTGCTAACCACAGGTGGGGTGTGTGGGCACCCTCATCGGCTTACTACCTGATTTCAAAGTATTGTACCGGGGGCCACAAGTAGTTTGGGGCTTTATTACTATTTTGTACTTATGCCATGCTTCATTGCTTTATTTAAGATTGTGCGTGGAGCACCTGTACTGTTTAGGATGTGGAATGTTTTCGCGTTATCGACAAGCCCAGTCACACTTTCGGGTTCCCAGTCGTTTACAGCCATTGGCACAAACCCTGGGTCCGCCTCAGAGCCGGCCGACTTCGTTGCGGGTAGCTTAGTGGGGTGGCCCCCCATGTACTTGCTTTGGGTCTGGGAAACGTCATGACTTAGGCCCGCTGACATACCGATGGGTGTATGTTAATTGATCTGGCAAAAAGAGTCAAAGTGCGTGTGGATACTTTGGTGTGCCCCTGTAGGGTTAAATCTTTTCAAAAAGCCATGTCCGTGGTTATGGACGACTTGGAGCACAATTTCTCGATCATAGATAACTATAACTAAAGTTTACTGTTATAATTTGTCTTACATCTGAGATGACTAGTAAGTTGGATAACTTCCATGGAAAGATTAAATAAAACTGCCAACCGTGTGAGTTTACCTCGGCTTGACTTCCTCGTTTGGTCTCGAGGGGGAATACCAGGATGGGTATGTTTGGTGTTAGTATTAGGTGGTTTCGAATAGGTCTTTCTTATCCCTCTCTAATAGCCGACAGTTGAATCGAGTCTCTATAGATTGTTTAGTGCATGCTGCGCTGCCGCTTCAGTCCACCATACCTATGTAGGCGAGAGCCGCCGAATTCTAGCCTCGCCATGTACTGGCCTCAGTACTGACGCTCCTCTTTTTCCTTTGCCCTTTGTCAGCACCCTTTTTGTTTTAGCAGGTTTGAGATCGACGTCGTTAGCAGGGTTACCCTTCCGGCTTGGCCTGGGCAGGGTTATGGACGCCATTGGTTATTCTTCAGGGCTCTTAGCCCCAATTTGCATCTTGTTCGTAGTCGGACGCTCTATCGTTTTCAAGGTGATTTGAATCTTTGTATAGTATATCTGTATTCTTGACTCATGGAGTCGTTGTTGTATATATATGTTCTGTGGGTTCCATCATGGACTAATGTGTAATGGTATTAGTTTGTTTTCCACCCGCACGAAAGTGCCTGGTGGGCGTCCTTGAATCGTTTCTATGCGGGTTTGGCGGGAAGCGCTGAAACTTGCATAGGGCCGATTCGAGGGTGTTACATGTTGACAAGTTGGTACAGAGCCATCCTGACCATAGGAGACCCTAGTTAGAATGGACGTTCAAACAAAAACTTAGTTTCAAAACCAAAGTGAGTATTTATGAAAAACTATCTCCTCTCTTACCCTGGTGGATTCTTCTCAAAAATTCATGTCCTCAAAATTATTACACTACTACTTAAAATTTGACACACTTGATCACTTCACTAACTTCCTCACCCTTAATTCTTGTAGATGGAGACTCAGTTCAGCAAGTTTTACCAGTTGGGGAACGGAGGTCAGCTGATCTTCGAGAGGGATCTGGACTCACTGCCAGAGTTACTAGGACGCCCGCATCCGGAGTTTCTTGGAGCTCAACTTCCAGGACCCCCAGGAGGAGATCTACAGTGGCTAGTCACCGCAGATCTTAGAGGAAGCATCGAAGCACCAACTTCTGGGAGAATTCAGTTCTCCGTGAGAGAGAACAACTGGCTAGATGGCTTAGCCAAGGCCATGCATGAAGCTCTCACACGTCTATCTGCCCTCAGCGTCAACAAGGTCCAAGGAACTCGTTTTTCCCACTATGCAAGATGTGACTTCATGGGAATGCCAATGGAGATGCCGGGTCACCTCGAGTTGAGGCGTCAAGTGGAGAACCTTGACTTCTTGCTTCATGACAGACAGCAAGAACTGGACAATGCCAGAGAGTTAGCCAACCAGAACCGTGCCATTGCCGACCAGAAGGCCCAGACCTTCGCACTACTTGTCCAAGACCGCCAGTCTCTTCACCGCCAGCGTGCCAAGAAGGATCGCACCATCGCCCGTCTTCGCAAGAAGGTGGCCAACCTCGAGAAGACCATCAAGGAGCAGGAAGCTCAGCTTGCAGCAAAGGAAGAAGAAGATGAGGGTGAAGACATCCAGGGAGACATGGATTCTTACCTCAGCAATGATGATGACTTTCTAGAGGAGGATGCTGTGGACTTCTACACTGATGATGATGAGTCCGACTTCATCGACGATGAGTAGATGCACTAGAGCACTGTCGTAGCATGAGATGTATCGATCTCACTGTATCGTAGCTTACATAATGGTTATTCCAACCATCTGTTTTCCCTTTGATTGTTGTGGTGTGTGTTGTATCGTGTGCTTGCTTGCATGAATGAAAATGAAGTTAGTTGAAAAGCCTGAGTCTAACTCAAAGTTTTAGCTCTGAAAACCCAAAACCATGAACCTTAGAATTTCCCTCTTACCCCTATATCCTTCTCAATCTTCAGATGACTCGTGGAAACCAAGGAGGGAGCAGCTCGTCGCAAGACCCAATGCTGCAGATCTTGTAGAATCTCATAGCAGACCGTGAAGCCAGCAGGGCAGAACGTCAAGCCAACTTAACAACACTTCAACAGATCGCCCAGATGGCCCTCAACAACCAAGGGCACGGAAATCAGGATCACCAGGGATCCAAACTCAAAAACTTTCAGAACACTAATCCCCCAATCTTCAAAAATCTGAAAACCCATTAGATGCTGATGACTGGTTACAGACAATGGAAAACAACTTAGAAGTTGCCAGAGTGTACGAAAATGAGAAAGTTCTCTTCGCCACCCACTATCTGGCAGGAGATGCAAGAGCTTGGTGGAATAGCATCCGCAATATGAACCATGGTCAAGTGATGACATGGGAAGCATTCAAAATCAAGTTCAGCCGCACCCACGTGCCGCAAGGTCTAGTCAACAGAATGAGAGATGAGTTCTGCGAATTAAAGCAAGGAAGGATGACTGTGGTGGAGTACCGTGACAGATTTCTTTCACTTGCCAGATATGCACCTGATGAGATCAACACAGAGGCCAAGAAGAACGAGAGATTCTTGAACGGACTGTATGATGAGATGCAGACCGTCCTCGTTAACATCCGTTTCCAGGATCTCGAAGAGCTAGTCGACTCGGCCATTCAAATGGAAGGGAATATTAATCAGGCAAACGACAACCGCAAGCGTCGTATGATGCAGCAGTCTAGATCCAACAGCCACCAGAAGTACCGTCCAAACCCTTCACCAAGATATGCACCAAGGAACAACCGACCCCCAACGTCTCGCGTAAGCTACCCCAACCGAAGCGGAGGCAATGTGAAGTCCGAACGAAACAATCACAACTCCGGTAATGACAACAATTTCAACCATGCACCTCCCAAGAACCATAACAACTACAACAAGAACACTGCACCTAGAACTGGTAGCAATGCTGTGCCTGTCGCAGTCAAGGACAAGTCTCAAATCACTTGCTTTGAGTGTGGAGTGAAGGGTCACTACTCCAATGAGTGTCCCAAGAAGACTGCAACACATGCCAATGTGAATGCCCCAGCTCAGCAGCCGCGTCGTGTTCAACCAGGAAGGAGATTTTCCCCAGGGAACCCTCACAACCGCAATGGCCGTCTCTTCCACATGAACGCAGAAGAAGCCCAGGAAGCGCCAGATGTAGTGCTGGGTATGTTTTCTATCAACTCAGTTTTAGCAAGAGTATTGTTTGATTCGGGAGCATCGCATTCATTTGTCACCGAAGAATTTGCATGCACTAGTAAGATTCGCCCAACCAACCTGAAGCATGTCATGATAGTTCAAATCCCCAGTTCAACAACCAAAGATAGAAAAATTTGCAAAGCTGTACCTATATGAATACATGGGATATATTTTTATGCCAACCTAATTGTACTTGGAACCAAAGGATTGGAAGTAGTACTAGGTATGGACTGGATGTCAAGGCATAAAGGACTGGTAGACTATGCTAAGAAAGCCATCACCATGACCAGTAGTTCTGGAGTAACAGTAGAGCATATCTCTGAAACCTTACCCCGTCAATTCAAGTGCAACAAGAGTGTAGCCTTGCCCACCATCGACCAAATCAGAGTAGTCTGTGAATACCCCGACGTATTCTCAGATGAATTGTCAGGTATGCCCCCGGATAGGGATATTGAGTTCATTATCGAACTAATCCCCGGAACTGGACCTATAGCCCAGAGACCCTATAGCATGAACCCCTCAGAGTTAGTGAAACTGAAGAAGCAGTTGGATGCTATGCTAGCCAAAGGCTTGATTCAACCAAGTGCATCGCCATGGAGATCACAAGTGTTATTCGTCGACAAGAAAGATGGAGGCAACCAGCTGTGCACAGATTACAGAAAGTTGAATGATGTCACCATCAAGAATAAGTACCCCTTGCCAAAGATAGAGGATCTATTTGACCAGTTGACTAGAGCCCAGGTATTCTCGAAGATTGATCTTAGGACTGGTTATCACCAACTTAAGATTCGTGCAACGGATATTTTGAAGACCGCCTTTACTACTCGCTATGGTTTATACGAGTATATGGTTATGTCTTTTGGATTAACCAATGCCCCTGCTTATTTCATGAATCTCATGAATAAGATCTTTATGAATTTCCTAGATAAGTTTGTAGTTGTGTTTATCGACGACATCCTTATCTACTCCAAGTCAGAAGAAGAGCATGAGCAACATCTGAGAGTTATCCTAGAAACCCTGAGAGAGCATCAGTTATATGCCAAGTTCAGCAAGTGTGAGTTTTGGTTGAAGGAAGTAGGATTCCTAGGACATATCGTGTCTGCCGAAGGAGTCTCTGTTGATCCCACCAAGATCAAAGATGTCGAAGAATGGGAAGCCCCAACCACTCAAACCCAAGTCCGTGCATTTCTCGGATTAGCGGGATATTACCGCAAGTTCGTAGAAGGATTCTCGAGCATCGCCCGACCCATGACCCAATTGTTGAAGAAGGACAAGAAGTTTGAATGGACAGACAAATGTGAAGCCAGTTTTCAGGAGCTGAAGAAGAGATTGATATCCGCCCCAATATTAGTCATGCCCGACATCAAGAAGCCCTTTGATGTATACTGTGACGCATCCCAGATTGGTCTAGGATGTGTATTGATGCAAGAAGGCAAAGTCATCGCGTATCAGTCTCGACAACTGAAGCAGCATGAGCAGAACTATCTGACCCATGATCTTGAGCTAGCAGCTGTGGTTCTAGCATTGAAGACATGGCGTCATTATTTGATGGGTAATCGCTGTGAGATTTACTCAGATCATAAGAGCTTGAAATATATCTTCACTCAGAAGGAGCTGAATATGAGGCAAAGAAGGTAGATAGAGTTAATCAAGGATTATGACCTTGACATTCACTATCACCCCGGCAAAGCCAATGTGGTAGCGGATGCTCTTAGCAGATTGCCGTGTAGACTTAACACCATGATCAAGGAGAAGCAACCAAGTTTGTATGCAGAGTTGGAGCAGTTCAGGACTGAATTAGTTAGCAAAGGATTCTTAGCTAGCATTGAACTTCAACCCACTTTGATTAGCCAAATCAAGGAAGCCCAGAAGGGGAATGAAAGTATCGACATAATCAAACGTCGTATTGGTACAGGAAAGGTACCTGGTTTCACTGAAGATGAAGAAGGAGTATTGTGGTACAAAGGACGTATCTGCGTGCCAGCAGATTCGGAGCTGAAGGAAGTTATCATGAAAGCAGCTGATGATACTCTTTATTCTATCCACCCTGGAGGAACAAAGATGTATCAGGATTTGAAAGAGCAATTTGGTGGCACAAGATGAAGAGAGAGATCGGAAGCTACATCGCCAAATGTGAAATCTGTCAAAGAGTCAAAGCAGAGCATCAGAGACCTACATGACTGTTGCAACCATTGCAGATTCCGGAATGGAAATGGGATTCCGTCGGAACGGACTTTATCACCGGTTTACCTACTTCTAGTAGGGGGAATGACTCAATCTGGGTCATAGTTGATAGACTGTCCAAGGTAGCCCACTTTATACCTGTCAAAACAACTTACCAAAGTGCAAAGTTAGTCGAGCTATACCTTGCTAGGATTGTTAGTCTGCATGGAACCCCCAAGACCATCGTATCAGATTGAGGAACCTAGTTTACCTCAAGATTTTGGCAGAAAGTCCAAGAAGGATTAGGAACCAAGTTCAACTTCAGCACAACGTATCACCCGCAAACTGATGGACAAACTGAGAGAGTCAACCAAATCCTAGAGGATATGCTTAGAGCTTGTGTGTTGGAATATGGATCAAAATGGGAAGACTGCCTGCCTTTCGCAGAATTCTCATATAACAATAGTTATCAAGCTAGTTTGCAGATGGCACCATTTGAATTCCTATACGGAAGAAAGTGTCGTACCCCTTTGAATTGGTCGCAAGTAGGAGAGAGTCAGATCTTTGGACCTGACATTCTTCGAGAAGCAGAGGAGAAAGTTCACAAAGTCCGTGAGCACCTTAAGAACGCCCAATCTGGACAGATGAGTTATGCTGACAAAAGAAGGAGATACCTGACTTTCAATGTCGGAGATTTTGTATATCTCAAGGTTTCCCTGTTGAAGGGAACTCAACGCTTTAGTCTGAAGGGAAAGTTAGCCCCTAGATATATCGAACCTTTCAAGATTCTGAACCGTTGAGGGGAAGTATCGTATCAGCTGGAACTGCCTGAAGAGATGTCAGCCATCCACAATGTGTTCCATATCTCGTTACTTCACAAATGTTTGGAAGTGCCCGAGAAGACTGAAGTTTTCAAGAACATCGATCACAGAGCTGTGGAAATCAACAATGACCTGACCTATAGAGAAGTACCTATCCGTATCTTAGAAGAAGCCTACCGAACCACCAGGACCAGGAGTATCAAGTTCCTCAAGATTCAGTGTAGCAACCATACCGAGGAGGAAGCCACTTGGGAGCGCGAAGATTACATTAGGACAGAGTTCCTAGATCTCTTTAATTCCTAGTTTTCTTTGTAAATCTCGGGACGAGATTTTGTTTAAGGGGGGAAGGTTTGTAACATCCCAAAACTTCAATCCAAGCTTATCAAGATCTAAATCATCAAATTTGGGGTTAACAAAAACGTTTTCAAATTAAAAATGAAAGCATTCATGTGTATGTGCATTTAAATTAAGGATTGATTTGAATTGCCTTGGTTCTGTGATTCTTTGCTTGTAAAATGTTTCTTAGGTGATTTAAACATCATCTACACCATTCCCAAACTTTTCCTAAAGAAAATCAAATCAAAAAGAATTAAAAAGGAGGAATGGTCATTTTGGCCATTTTAATCCACTACACTACTTTGAGTGTTCCTAGCACTCAGTTCTTAGCAGAAACAATTCATGCTCTTTGTACCCCTTGCTAGTACACATAATGAGGTACCAAGGCCCACCTTTTGATCTGCTAAAAACATTCTTTTACTTATTTTAAATGTCATTTGAAAATTGAAACCAATGCATATGCATAGATCACCTCTATTTCAAAAACCCTCTATTTGAGCTCCACTTCCAAAACCCTTGCAACCAGAGACTACCTAGCACTAGTGGAGATCACTCAAAAATTTTGAAACCAAAATTCAAAAGTTTTGCTCTTTCGGCCATTCCATCAAACACCTTGTGGGCATAAATCTGGCCAAATTCAAAACACTGTTTTGAGTAGTGATCTTGGTCACCATTTGTGCCTAACCTTGTCTCCTTGTTCCCCCAGTACCAGCCCTACCCTTTGCTAGCCCGGCCAAACCCTGTGCGCACGACCAAATGGTCATGGCCATTAAGGCCGAGCACCTTGAGCACCCCCATCGGTGACATCGTGCCACAACCGCCACTAGCCTCTCTCGCCATGTCTAGCACGTCGCCAGTGGTCCACCTCCACCGTCCAACCAGCCCCAGGCCAGAGACAGAGAGCAGAGCAGGCAGGAACCGCCACGCCCGGAGCTGGTCGACCATGCCGACGCCGCCCGCAGAGCACGCTCGGTCCCCGCTCGCACAGATCACCCCTTGGCCGCAGCCCGTGCCCACCGCACCGCCACGACCTGGGAAACACCCCAGACACCCCCGCTGGCCGCCCAACACTCCCCAGCCACCGCTCGCTGTGGACACCGCCGCCTCTGCCGCTCAGAGCGCCACCTCGCCCAGACCGCATACCACCGCCCCTATGGCCGCATTCACTTCCTAGAGCACCGCTAGGAGACCACCTGTCGATCGCCATCCTCCGCTATGCCGCTAGCCGCCCGTAGCCGTGTCGCCGGAGACGCCTGCCCATACCCTTCGGTCTCACAGTCGGGCCTATATAAGCCGGCCTCCCCAGCCTCTTTTCTCCACACCCACTCACTCCCCACCTCTCACTGACCATCCCACACCATTAGCCGGAGCAAGGGGAGTAGCAGCTCGCCATAATTGGAGCCGGAGCAGCCGCCTCTGGAGGAGAAGGGTGCTGCTGATTGCGACCACCCCCGGAGCTACTTCGACCGTCCCTGAGCTCGCCGTCGTCTCCCAGTTCGTTGACCCGCCTCATCGTCGTTGCTGGAGCCCTGGTAAGTCCCCAGCAGACCCCCACCGAGCCGCTAGGGTTCGAGCTCGCCGGCGACCTGTTCGTCGTCAATGACGACCCTCAGCCGTAGATCCCCCTTCTAATCCTACGGCCCATAGCGCGCGTACAATTTCGCGTGTTAAGACCCACTGACAAGCGGGACCCCCTGTCAGCTGAGCCCCGCACCGCGGAGCGCCACTGGGCCGGCCCAAATTCTTTCCCGCACTAGCCCAACCATTCAAATCTTGATTTTTCTTTTTTAAGTTGAATCTAGTTTCTGTCCACTATTTTAAAATTCAATTCTAGGATTTTTCCAAATCCAAATTGCATGAAACCAGTTGTCTGAAAGGTATTAAGATGATCTATCCAAGCCTGTTGGGTTTAATTCCATTAGATTTATAGATCTCTCCTAATAAAAATAACAAAACAGAAGCTTTTGCAACTTGCAACATATTTATAAAATCAACCAAGTTAGCTTTTGAGTTGATTCCAACTCTCAAAAATCACATTTCATCATATCTATCTAAACATATAATAATATTAAGGTTTACATGCAGTGACTTTGGACTAGTACCAAAATAATGCTATATAGGCATTTCTAGTCACTGTAAATCATTAAATAAGGAACTTAAACCAAAGTAATATTGATCCAACCTTTAAATCTCATTCCCCCATATTAGAATATGTGGTGATGACATGTGTCAACATGATCCCATATTTTAGGTGGTGAATATTAAATTTTAGTTAATTTTTCAATGAGTAGAAATTACTTTTCTAAAATAAAAAGGATGAAACCATTGAATTAAACTTGTGATGCTTGTGATGATAATAGATCATCAAATGTGTGTCCTAGAATGCTACTTAGCCTAGTTAAGTATTGTTTGGTGATTGTGTACTCCGTATGTCTTTATAGACGATAGTACCGACCAAGCTTTCGAGGAGGAGGAGGAGTTCTACCAAGAAGAAGAAGAAGAAAACTTCAACCACTGCACCAACCAAGGAAAGCCACCATTAACAATGCAAGCTAACACTTTCAAGTTTAGTGCTTAACAAACTAGGATCAAACTAGATGGTTTAGCAAGGATGCCTTAGGCATGCTTTGATCACACCCCTTTGACTATTAGTACCCCAAGTCTTATTTACAAGTTTTACTCCCTTAGTTTACACAAAGTTCTTTACTTGTTGAAGGTAGCATAAAAAGTATAAAACTTGACCTATTTAGAACCCTTTAAATGTCATTCTATGGCATGAGATTGAACCCATATTGTACACCTTAGTGAACACTCTTAACTTAGTAGTTTAGAATAGATCAAAAACTTGAGTCACTTTAGATGGGAACACTTGGTGAAAATGAATTATGAAAACCTTGGAATGATGAGTCATTCTATTGAGATCTTTTGCCATGTGTTGAGAAACACAAAGGATTGATGATGATGAAAATGTTGAGGCATGAGCCTTAACCCTTTTATAAAACTGATGGTTGGATTCAGATGCAATACCATTCCAAATTTACCGTACAACCACATTACCTAAATTGGGTAAGGCTTAGCTGGAAATTTATATGCCTTAGTATTAGTTCCCTCACGGGAGAGGTCTGAGCTGAGGCTACCTCTCAAAGTTGTCCACCTATGAAGTGCCCAAGATGACTGATGGTCATGGTTGGGAGGCCATGCTCATAGGAGAGGTGCTTATACTAGAGTGTGTAAAGGGAAGGTTATGTTTGATTATCTGCATACTAAGTATGATGATTCAGGGATATCCTTGACAGATGTATCGAATCTTGTGATGAAAGTGTACCACCTCTGTAGAGTGTCAAACTATTCGAATAGCCGCGTCCGCGGTTATGGACAGTTGGAATGGCCATACTGTTTCGTTGTCAGATGTTTTTTAAATAACTTGAAATGAATGATGAATCTTGACTTGACCACAACAGGGTTGTGTTTATGACATTAGCTTCCCTCTTAAGTGATTTTAGAACTTTACTTTATCTTTCTTTACTTCTGAACTCAGCTTAGGTTTCAAACTTAACTTTACAGTTAAACTTGGAGTTAGCACTTTAACTTAGAATTATAGTACCTGTTAGTGGTAGTTTGCGAGTACTTAAAGAGTACTCATGTCTTTTGTCCCTGGCTATTATCGTGGCCAGACTATGAAGGAGACTATCCAGATGATGGCCAACAGGATGACTATGATAACTAGGACTATCTGCCTTCGTCAGCATTGCTTGTGCCCCTGAAGATGGACCCCACCACTACGCTTATCTTTTATTTCCGCTGCTTGTTGTATTAAGACTGGATCATGAGATCCTTATTTGTGTAAGACCTTATGTATGGTTTGTAATGGATGATGTACTGTGATATCCAATCTGTTATGTCTCGCAAAAATGGTAATCCTGGGATCGCGAGGTATGGCATAACGGGCATCTGGGATTAAAAATCCGGGTGTTGACATACCTCCATCCTTCAGAATTCCCAATAGGTAGTTCCGAGTCCTCAGTTCCCCAAGAACTATGTGGTACTGGATGACTAGTGCCCTCATCAGGATATCTAATGGGTTCTGGTATCGGTGAGTAAGGATATGGTGCAAAAGATGCCGGATCTACAAGTATGTCCTTGAAAACTGGGTTAACCCTATCCACTGCTTCATTCTCCAGTTTAGATGCTAACTTCTCCCTTCTTTCAGGATTCGTTAAATCCTCTAACATATCAACCTGATCTTCTACAATAAACTGATGTGTCTTATACAAAGACGCAACCATCAGTCCATATAGATCCATAAACTTAGAAGCTAGTTTTGGATGCCTCCTTACTAAAGTAAGATGACCCGGTTCCGGTTCCTCGTCTATAGAGTCATGAGGAATCATAGAATATGTGCTTCTAGCTAACTCTTCTGCTTTGTGCTTCCAAACATTGGCTATCGGCTCCACAATAGCAACATGATATGCTCCTAAGTGATTTCTACCTTCCCCCATAGGTACATCGTGATATAAACCAAGTTTCTTTGGTAGTTGGATGCTAACACGATATTTGGCTAACATTCTCCCATCATGGTAGGTCATGGTATTGACTAGGATATTAGTTGTGCAACCAAAAACCCTTAGAAGTTCTCGAAGCTGTTCAGTTAAAGCCCCCTGATAGTCATCGAGAGTCTCTTCTTTCCTTATCAAAGTCCATTTTGGAAACTTTGGTGCCATTTCCACTTTATATAAATAACAGAAATGAATATAATTAGTATGCATTATTATAATGATGCATCATAATAAAGAATTATCGCACTAAAACTATAACGAAATATTCCCAATTGAATATTCATCATATAATCTAGAGAACTCTTTACCGTTGCTCCTAGACTCCTACGGTTATTTCCCTTTACTAGGTTTCCAATATAAGGTCAAAGCAATTGCTCTGATACCAGCTGCAGTGACCCAGCATACCACTGCATGTATACTACACTATAGTCGTTGACATGACATCCATAGAACACCGTTCTGTAAATATCACATCCCTCAGAGTGGTACAATAGAAACATTGTGGGTCCATATTACAAACATACACACTTCATTATTACAAACCAAGATTTCCCAAACTTCAAGCCTTACGAAATTACAAACCAACCTTAAGTACTTTCAGCGGAAGATATAAAATCCAAACTCATACTTCGAATTGAGCTCAACAACTTATTCTATATAGTTTCTGCTTGTCGGCTCAATTGGTTTACTAATAACTAAGGCAACTACTCAGACTCATTGCCCTCCACCCCATAGCGTATCTCGTTGTCCACCCCTTCAACTCCTCTGGACAGGTCTGGTTCTTCATAGCAGACATCCTCTTGTCCATCAGCTACGTACATCGAAATGTCTTCTAGATTCTCAGAGTCTAAGCAGGGGTTCAAAGGAAAGAGTGAGTAACAGCGTTACCCAGCAAGTTCATTATATGCAAGGTGGGAAGTTTGATGCTCTATCTACCACCTCGGACGATATGTCCTTGGTACTATGCAATTTTTTATAAATATTTCTTCAAAGATTGATTTTATTATCAAAAACTATGTCCATCAGCCTTCACAGGTTGACCAGAACTTCATGGAGATCCTTTCCTGCTACGTTCGTAGCTCCTTCCCGGAACAGGGAGTAACATGTCACAATTCTTACACTCTGCATAGGTGCGTTGCTTTACCCATGAGAGACCAACTCCTTGTTGCACAACTAGGCGTACTTTACCATCCACAGTTCCATGATGTGGGGCCCAGTAGGTGATCCAAGCCAATCACTGCCCTCTCCACGACCCTATATGTCTGCACGATCCTCCGGGGCTGACTACACCTCCGATAAGCCTCCAACTAGGGTAAGCTATAACCCTGGTGAGTTCTCGAAGACTCTAAGAGTTAGTGATGCCCCTGCCAAGCTCCCTAAAAGGTCCGACTATACCTCTGTCAGTCACTCATAAATAATCTCGATACCAAAATCGTGGGGCCTAAGGGTGCCCACCCATATGTCTACGCACTTTATTCTTGTAGACAGTTGTTGGGCCTCCAAGTGCAGAGGTTTGTAGAATAGTAGCAAGTTTTCTCTTAAGTGAATCACCCAAGGTTTATCGAACTCAGGGAGGAAGTGGTCAAAGGTAGTCCCTCTCAAGCAATCCTACAATCAAGATACAAGAAGTCTCTTGTGTCCCCAACACACCCAATACACGTGTCAGGTGTATAGGTGCACTAGTTCGGCGAAGAGATAGTGAAATACAAGTGGTATGGATAATTATAAGTGGTAACGATGATAGAAAATAGATTGATGGCGTGGAAAAGATTAAAGTAAAACTGAAATAAAGATGGAAGCAAGCAAACATGTAACAGATCTAATTGCAAATGGTGTTTAAATGCTTAGAAACAAGGCCTAGGGATCATACTTTCACTAGTGAACACTCTCATATAAATATATTCTTCTTTATGATACTACGCTGAACTACTCTCCGGTTGGACACTCTAATCCATGGTAGGGATATAACAACACACCTTAAAGTTCATCTTTCCCATCTAGATAACCCCGCACTGTCACCTTGAGTACTAGATGAGTCCAACAAAGACCACAATTTCATAAAGACATCCAACTCCAAATATAACTCATAACAAGTATTTGTAATCTATTGCCTAAGTGCCACCATGGTGTGCACGCTGTCACTTTCACACACATGGGGAGAGCAGAGATCTATTAAAGCACTTGAGTAGCAAAGTAGATCTATAGATTACAAAGCTCATGATCACAATATGATCATGCATAGAGAGAGATGAGCACATAGCTACCGGTAGAACCCTTAGCCTCGAGAGAGAACTACTCCCTCCTCATCATGGCAACCAGCAATGGTGATGGAGATGGTGGTGGAGATTGATGGAGATGGCTTTGGGGGAACTTCCCCGTCCCCGCAGGGTGCCAGAACAGAGACTTTCTGTCCCCTGAATCTGCCCTTCGGTGGCGGCAGCGCTGTGGAACTTTTCATGGCTGGAGGCTTGACGATTTAGGGTTTGTGCATCGGGAGGCTCTTATAGGCGAGAGGGGAGACCGAGGGGGTGCCGGAGGGGCCCACACCACCCCCTGGCGCGACCTGGCCTGGCCCGCGCCACCAGGTGGTGTGGCCACCCTCTGGCCCTTCTCCGTCTCGTATTCTGGCTCCAAGTGTCCCCGGTAAAATATGAACTTTGGCTTTTGTCCCGTCCAATTCCGAGAATATTCATTTTCTGACTTTCTGGAACCAAAAACAGCAGAAAACAGGCAACTAGCACTGTGGCTCTTGTTAATAGGTTAGTCCAAGAAATCATATGAAAAGTACTCCAAAGTGTGGACAAAACATAAGAAAGTAGATATAAAACAAGCATAGATCATCAAAAATTATAGATACGTTTTCAACGTATCAACGTCCCCAAGCTTAACTCCTGCCCGTCCTCGAGTAGGTAAGTGAGAAAAAGAAAGAATAATTTTTGAGGTGACATGCACCATCATAAACTTGATCAAAGTATTTGTAAAACATTCAAAGCTGGGATCATAGTACTTCAATCATAACATGAAAGATAAAGTTCTAGCAATAAGACAAAGAAACTATGTTGCAACATGAAAAGGCACAAACAAAAGATTAATGAATAACAATGCTTTGCAAGACATTTGTTTGTTTCACATAAATAAAACATAGCATAGTATCATTCAGCTTGTCCCTCATAGAGTAGCAAACATAAATGCATAGGACACCTTCAAAGTTCATAAGAGTGACTAGATACAAATAGTTTAGAACAAGCAATATCAAGTTATGCATCAATCAACTAGTCTTGGGACAATGCACATAGAACTAAGAATGGCCACTATGCTCTCAAAGTAGGTGCATAAAGATAGAAGGTGGAGACTCAATATAATGGTGGAAGAAAGGTCCTTCATAGAAGGGAGTAGGGATTCAAGTCTCATAAAGAGCTTCCAAAAATTATGGGACTTATAGCTTTCAGCTCTCATTGCCCCTATCATAAGCATCTTGAGGGTGATTAAGGTTAAAGTGACACAACTAAGAGGATATGCTTGACAAGTTATAAACCGAAATCTCATGCCCCTTACTTACGAAGACCGAACCTCATGCTACTCAACTTTAGTCACGAGTAAGCTCTTGTCATTGTAAGTACATATGTATCATAAAGAACCGCCAACGGGGTACCCCTTGCACATGATACAGGAGCTATCCCATAATCAATATGACAAGGCAAGCAGACAATGAGCATCTTAGCGATCTTTTTATTTGCTATTTGCATAGGTTTTTATTGAGGATGCTTCATAGAGTGCTCATTATGGTGATGCTGCAAGTTTCCACCATGATTAATCATGGAGTAGGCTAGCGGCACAGGCGTTTCTCTAACACACATACACACTCCATGATCTTACAAGTTCCACTTTTATTTCACATCGCCGGGATCCATAAGCAAAAGAACATGATATCAACGGGGTACAAAGTACAAGTGCAATGTTGAAAGCGTTCCCCATGATACATGGTTCTCTAATTTCAACTTATAAAGCGCAAGCATATACTCAACAAAGAAGGAGCCAATGGTTCAAGTTTATTAGATGCAAAAAAGTAAAGTGTGCCATCAAGTTCGTGAGAGCTTTAATCACTAGTTTTCTCATAACAAGTTTAATTTGGAAGATAAACAAAAGCATGAATCTACTTAGAATAGCATAAGATAATAGGTAGGTATGGTGGACTCTTTGGAATAACTTGGTTTAGGGAGTTGGACGCATCAGTGGAACTCATACTTGGTTGTGGTGGCTAGCAAAAGACTGGGAGCGACAAACTAAGAGAGCAATAATGGCCATAATCATGCAAAGCGACAAAACATCATTGATCAAAGAATAAAGTGGTACTACAAGTTGAAACTAAAGTATCATAAAGTCTATGGTGACTTGGGATAGTCATAACATGGTGTGACCATGCGCCAAGTCAACCCAAATAAAGCATCAAAGGAGAATACCACAATACTATGCTTTAATATGCTAAAACAACGCATGATTCATCCAAGGCACATTAAGAAATCTCAGTTGTTTATAACAAGTCATGCTACAGCAAAGAATACTAAGCATAAAGCCAAAACAATATCAAGGATGGCATGACAAAGCATAGGCCACAGTCAAAAACAAGCTCTCTTTACCACTTAAGCATAAACTTTCCTACTCTTTTCCAAACCAAACCAAACTATTTGAAAACCAATGTATGAAAGAGGGGGTCAAACCAATTTATTCAGCAAACTAAGAAAATCAAGCAAACTAAAACTAAAACGAAAACAAAGACGCTCCAAGAACAACACAACTGTGCATGAAACAATAAAAATGAAGTGTTTGAAAGAAACCTGGGATTTTTATTTATGAAGAAGGGGATGCCTTGGGCATCCCCAAGCTTTGACGCTTGTACTTCTTGGATATTTCTTGGGGTGACACGCGTGTCATCCACAAGCTTGAGCTTTAGTCCATCCTTCATCTCATTACTCATTCTTTCCATACACCTGAAATTTTTCCTTGACACAATCTTTATTAGCAACATTAGTGCCCTCAAGATAATAGGTCTTTAGGTTCAGTCCCAACAGCAATAAAACTTCCATTAAAACACTAGATACTATAACACTTCCCTCAAAAAGCTCAATTCCCCAAAAGAACTCAAAAAGGAACCAATAAGAAGCAAATGCAAATAATGGCAGAAATCTGTCAAAACAGACCAGCAGGTAAAGACGAATTTTTTCGAAGACCTTCCGTTGCTCAAATAAAAAAGTTTTGAACTAACAAAAGTTAGATAATAACCTTTGGAAGAAGCACAAAAATCCACGCCTCAAATGGACGTACAGAGATTTTACACAAATGTTTATGGTGAAGCATAGAAATCTGTTTCGGGACAGCAACTTTCCCAATCATTACTTCTCTCTCATTAGAGGTTACTCTTGGCACAAAAAGCAAATAAAAAGGATAAGGAGCGGTTATTATAGGGGTAATAACTTCCAAAACTCATCTAAATTTTTTGGGTTATCTCCCAATAAGTACTTTTTTAACGCCTTTAAGTTAGGCATGATAGTTTGAGAAGATGCTCACATAAGAAATATGAATTGGAGTAAAAGAGAGCATCAAGAAGCAAATTCAAAGCACATTTAAGTCTAACCCACTTCCTATGCATAGGAATATTGTAAAGAAACAAGTCATGAAAGCACAAAGCAACAAGCATAAGAAAGAAAAACAAGTGCAACTTCAAGACTTTCAACATAAAGAGGGGAAACTTAATATTGTTGAGATACATAAAACCATGTTTCCCTCTTTCATAATGACTTTCAGTAGCATCATGAATAAAATTAACAATATAACTATCACATAAAACATTCTTATCATGAGCCACATGCATATAGTAATTATTACTCTCCACATAAGCATAGTCATTCTTATTAATTGTAGTGGGAGAAAATTCAACAAAATAGCTATCATTATTATTCTCATCACCATAATCATCCAATATAGGAGGCATATTGTAGTCATAATTAATTTTCTTCTCAATAGTAGGTGGACTAAAATATCATACTCATCATTGTAATCATCATATATTGGAGGTTTGGTATCATCATAAGCAATAGAATAGCTATCTTCCAAAGCTGGGGAACTAAAAATATCATTTTCATAAAAACTAGCTTCCCCAAGCTTAGACTTTCCCATAGCATTAGCAATAATGGTGTCCAAAGAATTCATACTAACAACATTGCTATTAGCATGCACATAAAGTTCCATAGGTTTTTTAATTTTCTCTTCAAACACTTCATGTCCTACCTCAAGATAAATACTATAAAGCTCTCTAATTTTGTTGTTGTTTTCCATTAAGCCTAACTAGTGAAAACAAGAAACAAAAGACAAAATTGCAGAATCTAAAGGAAATAACTTCAAGAACTCACACCGGAGGATGTGAGTACCTTTTACCTTACCTCCCCCGCAACGGCGCTAGAAAATAGCTGTCTATCTTGTAGACAGTTGTTGGGCCTCCAAGTGCAGAGGTTTGTAGAACAACAACATGTTTTCCCTTAAGTGGATCACCCAAGGTTTATCGAACTCAGGTAGGCAGTGGTCAAAGGTATTCCCTCTCAAGCAATCCTGCAATCAAGATACAAGAAGTCTCTTGTGTCCCCAACACACCCAATACACTTGTCAGGTGTATAGGTGCACTAGTTCGGCGAAGAGATAGTGAAATACAAGTGGTATGGATAATTATAAGTATTAATGGTGATAGAAAATAGCTTGATGGCATGGAAAATATTAAAGTAAAACTGAAATAAAGATGGAAGCAAGCAAACATGTAACATATCTAATTGCAAATGGTGTTTCAATGCTTAGAAACAAGGCCTAGGGATCATACTTTCACTAGTGAACACTCTCATATAAATATATTCTTCTTTATGATACTATGCTGAACTACTCTCCGGTTGGACACTCTAATCCATGGTAGGGCTATAACAGCACACCTCAAAGTTCATCTTTTCCATCTAGATAACCCCACACTGTCACCTTGAGTACTAGATGAGTCCAACAAACACCACAATTTCATAAAGACATCCAACTCCAAATATAACTCATAACAAGTATTTGTATTCTCTAGCCTAAGTGCCACCATGGTGTGCACGCTGTCACTTTCACACACATGGGGGGAGCAGAGATCTATTAAAGCACTTGAGTAGCAAAGTAGATCTATAGATTACAAAGCTCATGATCACAATATGATCATGCATAGAGAGAGAGATGAGCACATAGCTACTAGTAGAACCCTTAGCCTGGAGAGAGAACTGCTCCCTCCTCATCATGGGAATCAGCAATGGTGATGGAGATGGTGGTGGAGATCGATGGAGATGGCTCTGAGGGCACTTCCCCATCCCAGCAGTATGAAAAATGAATTTATATATAATTTTATTATTTTTCTTGTCCCGGCAGTATGAAAAATGAATTCAGTATTTTTCTATAATAATATATTCATTTAGGATCTTAAAAATAAATTTTATTCAATTTTAAGTGTTTCATATAATTTTATGAAATTCAAAAGTAATTGGCACAATAATAATAATAGACCTAATTTTAGTTTACAAAAATTCTATTGCTTATTTTTATTTAATAGGGAATATTTTTCTGAGCTCATAGATATATTGTTTATATTTTTAAGATTTTTATTTATTTTTCTAGAGTTGTTTTTGTTTCATGGGCATATTAGTAAATAATTCTTTTTAAACCATTCTTTTTTTTAAATCACGGGCCTGGCCCACTAGGCTGGCCCGGCCCAACCTAACCTGGCCCATATGGCCTGGTTAAGCCCACCAGGTGGTACTACGCCACCCACAGGCCTAGTACCCCCCCCCCCCACGCACTCCCTCTCCTCTCCCCTTTCTCTCTCGCTCGCGCACGCGGTCGCCTCCTGATGACCTACAAGTATAGGGGGTGTATCGCAGTATTTTCGAGGGAAGTGAAACCCAATTTATTAATTTGACACAAGGGGAGCCAAAGAATATTTATAAGCCTTAACAATTGAGTTAGCAATTCAGCTGCACCTAGAAACAGTCTTACTCACAGCAGTTTATCAGAAGCAACAATTTTGTAGTAGGAATAGTAAAGTAGCAGCAATAATAAAGTAAAGGCAGTAGTAACAGTAGCAACAACAGTATGATTCGAGTGCGGTAGGCATAGGGATGGATGGACGGGCGTTGCATGGACAAGACAATTCACATGGCAATCAGAACATAGGGCAATTGCAGATAAATAAGATAAAACATCCAAGTACTAGATAATCCTAGGCATGTGTTCCATATATAGTCATACGTGCTCGCAATGAGAACTTGCACAACATCTTTTGTCCTGCCAGCCTGTTTGCAGCGGGGCCTCAAGGGAACTACTGGCAATTAAGGTGCTCCTTTTAAAAGAGCACCGGAGCAAAGCATTAACACTCCATGAACACATGTGATCCTCACATCAAATCCATTCCCTCCAGTTATCCTGATTTCTGTCACTTCGGGGCCATTGGTTCCGGACAACAACATGTGTATACAACTTGTAGGTAAGACCATAAACAATACTATCATAATGAATCAATAACATGTTCAGTTCTAAAATCATGGCACTCGGGCCCTAGTGCCTAGCATTAAGCATAACAAGTCGCAACAAAGTCAAAAAGCACTAATAGAAGATACTAGGCACCATGCCCTAACAATCTGATGCCATTACATGAACGATCTCATCCAATCCCTACCATCCCAATAGCCTACAGTGGGGGATTACTCACTCATAGATGGGGGAAACATGGATGGTCGATGGAGAAGCGATGGTGATGATGATGGCGATGATTTCCTCCAATTCCCCATCCCAGCAGGGTGCTAGAACGGAGTTTCTAGTTCTAAATCGTGGAATCTGGTGGTGGTGGCGGAGCGGAACTCCTTCTGGAAAAACATCGACCCCCCCTGAGTTTTTAGGTCAGAAGGCATCTTATAGGTTAAGAGGGAGACCGAGGGGGTGTCTGGGGTGGCCAGACCACCCCTTGGCGCGGCCAGGTGGTGTGACCTGGGCCCATCCCCCCTCTGGCTCGTATTCTGGCTCCGGGAGTTTTTTGGTGAAATAGGATTTTTGGCATATTTTCCGGGATTTTTCCTGATAGTTGATTTTCTGCACAAAAACTAGACACCAAGGAAATTCTGATGAAAACAACGTCAGTCTGTGTTAGTTGCATCCAAATCATACAAGTTTAGAGGAGAAACAATAGCAAAAGTGTTCTGGAAAGTAGATACGTTTTGGACGTATCAACTCCCCCAAGCTTAGCTTATTGCTTGTCCTCAAGCAATTCAGTCGAAAGTTGAGTGCGATAAAAGAAACTTTCACGAACACATTTGCTTCATATGATGTATATATTCCCAGCATGTGATCAACTACTTAGACAATTCATAATAAGGAATATGCAACTAAGTTTACTTAATAGGCATTGCAAGCTATGAAGAGATTCCAACTCAAAAATAATAAGTAGCAGGAAGTATAAACATAAGGAACATTACAGTGCTCATAACAAGGTATGATAGAGTGGTATCTCGCTTGCCTTTGATTGTGAATGCCAAGGCACCTCTGAAGTTCATGTGAAGACTAGAAGTAAAGATGTCAAAGATACAAGCATCAAAGTCATAACACAAATAATCAAGTTTTGAGACAAGCACATTACACTAAGAATAAAAACTATGCTCTCAAGAAAGTGCTCATAGAATAGGTGGTGACTCAACAAAGAAATGAAAAGGTTTTGAATAGTTTGAAAGGCTTCCAAATGCTGAAAGTATGGTACTCATTAGCTTTGAGCTCTCATTGCCCCTATCATAAGCATCTTTAATATGGTTAAGGTGAAAGTGAGGTCCAATCTGAGTTATATGCTTGACAAACTATAAACTGGAAATCCCATGTCCCTTGAGTACGAGGGCCGCTCCTCATGCTACTCAGCTTTAGTTACCGGTATGTTCTTGTTATTGTAAATACGTGTGTATCATAGAGAACCGCCAATGGGGTACCCTTGCCCGATGATACGGAAGAATCCCCATGTCAAAATGACAAGACAAGCATACAATCAGTATCTCAGCAATCTTCTTATTTACCATGGGAAAATGGTGCTTTTTTCTCTCTTTCCTCTTTTCTCAAATCTCTATTTTTTTATCAATAGCTATATCTCTCTTTTTTATAAGAAGAATGCTTCATAGATACTTATTATGGTTACGCTGCAGGTTTCCACCATGACGACATGGATTAGACCGGTGGCCCAGGCGTTTCTCTAACACACATACATAATTCCATGGACTTACAGCTCCCCTTTTATTTCATACCGATGACATCCGCAAACAAAAGAGCATGGTATCAACTGGGTATATATTTATAGGTGTTGAAAGCGTTCCCCGTGACAACACGGTTCTACTAATCCCTAGCCTATAATTTGCAAGCATATAACTTTCATGGACAATCACAATGGTTCAAGTTTATTAGGTGCAGGAAATAAAGTGTGCCATCAAGTTCGTGAGAGCTTTACTAACTAACTTTCTCATAACAAGCAAACATTTTATTTGGAAGAAAACAAGGCATACTGAATATGCACGAAAATAGTAAATGATGCTAATAGGTAGGTATGGTGAACACTTTTGGCAATATTTGGTTTTAGGGAGTTGGAAACATGAGTAAAACATACGCAGTGTAAGTGAAGGCTAGCAATAGTAAGGGAGCGACAAACGTGAGAGCAACAGCTATTATAATCATGCTTGAAACAAAACAGGACTAATCATGGCATGAAAGTGATTCAAGACCCTCAAGGCAAAATAATTCATCGAGGCTTAACTGATTATTTCAGTCATATGCATGCGTGAGCATGTGCCAAGTAAATTTCAAATGAAACATTCAGAGGAGGATACCACGGTGTCATACCAAGTTATGAATAGAGTAATGCAAGCAGACATTTATATGACATGCTACAAACTATTAGCAAGCTGGAACTAATCATATGAAAGCAAGAACTACTAAGCATCCATAAATAACATACACCCTACACGAACAGGCTAAGCATGCCCACAATGATGAGTGTATGTACAAAAATGAAAACAAATAGAGTTCGTTAACAGCCTCTTACCACACCTCAAGTTGTCATTAGTCCTCATTATTATTCTTCACTTGTGTGGCTTGAATAATAATATGAAACCAAATCCCACTGAGAACTGCTGAACCCTGCAAAAAACTCACAAAACCAAAGAAGAACAACAAGTATTTTTGGTGTTTTCGATTTTTAAAACAAGAACCAAAAAGGAATAACAAGCAAAGCAAAATCTTTTTGGGTTTTTAGAATAGTTCAAACAAAGCAAGCAAACCAAAGCAAACGGAAGAAGCAAACCAAAGAGAAGCAACAAAAATATTTTTGGTCTTTTTGTGTTTTAGAAAGCAAAAGCAAAGAAAGAACGAAAACTAAAAAAGAACGAAACATGGATATACAAAGTACCGACGCAAAATGATATGGAGATTAGTGTGATGCCGGCGTACCTCCCCCCAAGCTTAGGATTTTGGCCTAAGTGGGTATCAATCCCAAGCTGTCCAAGATGAAGTGTCTCCGTGGTACGACGAGGAGGTCCCCTCGTCCTGGTGCGAGCTCAAGTACGTCCCTCCGTAGTGCGCAGAGTAATCGTAGGAGGGCATATCCTCCTAGTGCTGCCCGTGGAAGCCCAACAAGCGGAGCTGCTCATCCACCTCCTCCTTGGAGCACGACCACGGCCTCCTGTGAACACTAAACAAAGTAGATTGCGGCAAAGGGATCTCTCTTTCATCCCCGTTAGTAAATAGCATCCTATAAACCAAACTATCCAACTCAGAATCAGCACAAATTGATGTGTTTTCATAGTAGCAAGGTCAAGCCTTTGTGGTGCCAATATAGTATCATTGGGATCCACAGAAAGCTCTAATCCATTAACCATACATGAAGCGATGATGCCCCCATAAATAGGCCCCCTAGCAGCTAGGCGGCGAGCAATAAGCGAGCCAAGGTTGTACTGAGTATCATTGTTAAGCACAGCAGCAAGGAAGGCCAAATGATAGTTGGAGATATTACTCGTATTCTCCCTAGCAAGAACGCTAGTAGCAAGATAATATGCAAAGTATCTAAGAGTGGGGAGTTGGATGTTTCTTATCTTTCCGCGCTGAGCTACGCGGTCATCATCATTGGTAACCCCTCGGTAGAGCTCCAACAAATCAGCGGGTCGCCCTTGAATCTTCTTCACGGTCCCCGTCATGCTCACACCTACAATACTGCAAAATCTTTCCAATGGCATGGTAAAGGGCAGATTATAAATTCTGAAAGAGACAGTTGACTGATATGGCGTGTTAGTAAACATGAATCTCTCAACAAAAGTCTTGGTGAGCATAGCGTATTGCTCACTCTCATCTTGCATGTATGAGGTCAAACCAACCCTCTGAATTAGTAGCAAGAAATCATCAAGAATCCCTGCAGCTTGTAAGAAAGTAAAACAAGGAAACGTAGATGGGTGAGCATCCTCGTCATCTCCTTCATTACCAATACGAGGTGCAATGAGATCTTCGTTGTATGATGGCCTAGACTGAGAAGCTGATCTTGAGGGACTTGACCTCCTAGGTGCATCCCTCTCAAATATTTCTCCAAAGGTATGGTTGTTCATGCTTGATATTCTGAAATTTAAACATCTATTAAACAAGTGATTGCAAAGTGAATATAATGAAGGGCACTACTCATAGGGACTTGTAAGAGGCCTAAACATGCATCAAAACTATATCTCTAAGCATCAAACAACCTTACAAGCTCTCATAACCTGTCACCTACAGCATCAAAATACTCAAGATATAAACCACTAAACACAAATCTACTTGGACAAGCCGAGGAGTCACATACCGGAGAACAAATGCTCCAAATTTTAGCAGCAAAGATGGGCTGAGCAAGGAGATCAAAAAATCGAGGGCAAGCACAGCAAGAACGCAATTTTGAGCAATGAACTGGAGTCTACTCGGGAGAGAGAAGAAAGTGGCAAGTGAGAGAGTGAGTGGAGGGCCAGGAGTGGCCCACACCATAGGCAGGCGCGCCCTAGGGCTGGCCGTGCCACCAGGTGGTGTGCCTGCCTGGTGGGCCCCCTAGTACCTTCCAGGCACTCCTCTGCCCCTTTTTTCATGTAAAAATTTAATATGAATTTTCTGGAATTTTTCGAGACACTTTATTTTTGGGCAATTTTCAGGTATAGATGAATGATTTTCCGACACACAGATTTTTTTTTGGAATGATGCAATGACAAAACAAGGCTAGAACTACAGAAGTTCTAAGACACTCTAATATGCAAGCAACTAACAATAGAAAAGAAAACTAAACGAAAGCAAAAACTAAAATGGATAGAATAGAAGTAAGTGGAGATAATCATGGTGAAAACATTGTTTTGCTCAATGAAATCCTTTTGTTAACAAGGTTGATCAAGTATTGTTACCAAAACAATTTTATATCAAACAAAACTTTTTATTCCACTAATGATTATGTTACCTCAACCTTGATAGCAATGGTCGTAATCATAATAGTTTCAAATTTTTCTCTTGGTATGGGACAATATATTTCTCCAACTTGTTGAATTTAAACCATAAGTCCTATCAATCTTCTTGGGGAAATAGACAGTATGTTCCTTGTCATTAACATTGAACGTCACCTTTCCTTGATTACAATTAATAACAGCTCCTGCAGTATTAAGAAAAGGTCTCCCAAAAATAATAGACATATTATCATCTTCAGGCATTTCAAGCACAACAAAATCAGTTAATATCAAGCAATTATGAGCCACCTGAACAGGTACATCCTCACATATACCCACAGGAATAGTAGTAGATTTATCAGCCATTCGCAAAGATATATCAGTAGGTACCAGTTTTTCTAGTTGAAGTCTCTTATAGAGAGAAAAAGGCATAACACTAACTCCAGCTCCTAAATCACACAAAGCAGTTCTAACATAACTATTCTTAATTGAGCAAGGGATAGTTGGAATCCCTGGGTCTCCAAGTTTATTGGGAACTTTACCATTAAAGGAATAATTAGCAAGCAAAGTAGAAATTTCTTCATTAGGGATCATCCTTTTATTCGAGACAATATTCTTCATATACTTTCAGTAAGGAGGCAGTTTAATAGCATCAGTCAAAGGAATTTGCAGGAATAAAGGTTTCATCCACTCACAAAACTTATTATAGTGTTCGTCTTCCTTTGACTTGTGTTTCTTATCAGGGAAAGGCATAGGTTTTTGGACCCAAGGCTCTCTTGCACTACCATGTTTCTTAGCAACAAAATCTTCTTTAGTGTATTTAGTATTGTTAGTGTGCTTTTCAGGTTCTTCTTCAACTTTTTCTTCATTAGGAACATCATTTTCTTCATTACCACTTTCGGTTTCAGCATCAGAGATAGATATACTATTAGGATCTTTAGCAGGTTCAGAGGATTCTACAATAGTTTTATGTTTCTTTTTCCTTTTCTTACGAGTAGTACCACTAATTTCAGCTTGTTGAGAATCCTGCATAATTCTTTTGAGATGCCCCTCAGGATATAGAGGATCCTGGGCAGCAGCACCACTTCTTGTTCTAATTTCATAACAATGTTTTTCCTTAGCAGCATTAACTAGCAAGTCTTTTTGCACTTTAATAAGTTGATCTATTTGAGTTTGAACCATTTGAAAATGTTTACCAATCATTTTGACATCATTAGAGGTTCTTTCAACAATATCTTTTAGCTCAACAATAACTCTAGTGTTTTCCATTAGATGATTTTGCACCCTTTTATTAAAATTATCTTGCTTAACAATAAAGATATCGAATTCTTCTAAGCATTGATCAGGAGGTTTAGAATAAGGGATATCACCTTCATCAAAATGGTGGAGAGAGTGTACCTCAATAGTGGATGAATGGGGAATTGGCTTACATAATTTTTCTATAGGAGGTAAATTCTTGACATCCGTAGCTTTAATTCCCTTATCCTTAAGACATTTCTTAGATTCCTTCATCACTTCATCATTCAATTCAATAATTCCCCTCTTCTTAGATAATGGTATAGGCGCCGGTATAGCTGGTTCAGGTATAATTGTTTCAGGTATAGCTGGTTCAGGAGGAGTCCAATCTTCATAATTCTTGCTTCTTTTAGCCATTAATTCCTCAGCATCCTTGGGAGTCCTATTCCTGAAAACAATATCAGCACAACTATCTAGGTATGTCCTAGATTCTTCGGTTAGTCCATTATAAAATATATCAAGAAGCTCATTCTTAGGTAATGGACTTCCAGCCTGTGCATGAATCAAAGCACAAAACCTTGCCCATGATTCAGGCAATATTTCATTTTCTCCCTATTTAAAATCAAAAAGTTCCTGCAAAATAGCATGTGTAGCACTAGGAGGAAAATATTTCTGCAGGAAAGTACTAATCAAGCAATCAGAGCTATCAATAGATCCAGGAGGTAGATTACTAAACCAAGTTTTAGCTTCCCCTTTTAGTGAAAAAGGGAAAATCTTAGCAACAAAGTAGGTGCGCATCTTAATATCATCAGAAAACAAGCCACTCATCGTAGAAAGCTCGGTCATATGTGTTACCGCACTTTCATTCTTAGTCCCGCAAAAAGGTTCTTTCTCAACAATAGCTATGTAATATAGCTCAAGGGAGAAATCATAATCTTTATCTTTAATGTTTATGGGAGAAGCAGCAAACTTAGCAATAGGAGACAATTTGGGTCTAATAATACGCCTCTCAAGGAGAATCTTAGCAGCGCTCCTATCATGGGTGTTTTTACATTCTTTAATAAATTCATCGGTCATCTCAACGTAACCGTCTTCAATATCATAACTCTCACTAGACTCAGGTGAACTAACAGGTGTAGTAGTGTCTTCATTAGGAGTTTTAGTATTCCCAGCTATAGTTCTAGCAATTGTAGCATCTAGGAAAGTATCTAATGAACCACTCTTATCAAGCACGGTAGAAGTAGCATCACAAGTATCAGAAGTTTCAGAGTCAGCAGTAGTAGTGTGTGTAGCATGTGTATGTGGTGGTGTAACGAGCTTACTCATAACAGATGGTGAATCAAGAGAAACAGAGGTGTTCAGGACCGTACCTCTTCTTGTAGTGGATGGTAAAATAGGAACCTTGCCATCACGAGACTTATCCATGATGGATGGATGACAACGAACAATAATGAATCTAAGTGAGCTTGATAAATAAAGCTATGCTCCCCGGCAACGGCGCCAGAAAATAGTCTTGATTACCCACAAGTATAGGGGGTGTATCGCAGTATTTTCAAGGGAAGTGAAACCCAATTTATTGATTCGACACAAGGGGAGCCAAAGAATATTTATAAGCCTTAACAACTGAGTTGTCAATTCAGCTGCACCTGGAAATAGTCTTACTCACAGCCATTTATCAGTAGCAACAGTTTTGTAGTAGGAATAGTAAAGTAGCAGCAGTAATAAAGTAAAGGCAGTAGTAACAATAGCAGTAACAGTAGGATTCGAGTGTGGTAGGCATAGGGATGGATGGACAGGCGTTGCATGGACAAGCCAATTCACATGGCAATCAGAACATAGGGCAATTGCAGATAAATAAGATAAAACATCCAAGTACTAGATAATCCTAGGCATGTGTTCCATATATAGTCATACGTGCTCGCAATGAGAACTTGCACAACATCTTTTGTCCTGCCAACCCGTTTGCAGCAGGGCCTCAAGGGAACTACTGGAAATTAAGGTGCTCCTTTTAATAGAGCACCGGAGCGAAGCATTAACACTTCGTGAACACATGTGATCCTCACATCAAAGCCATTCCCTCCGGTTATCCCCATTTCTGTCACTTCGGGGCCATTGGTTCTGGACAACAACGTGTGTATACAACTTGCAGGTAAGACCATAAACAATACTATCATAATGAATGAATAACATGTTCAAATCTGAAACCATGGCACTCGGGCCCTAGTGACAAGCATTAAGCATAACAAGTCACAACAAAGTGAAAAAGCACTAATAGAAGATACTAGGCACCATGCCCTAACAATCTGATGCCATTACATGAACGATCTCATCCAATCCCTACCATCCCCATAGCCTACAACGGGGGATTACTCACTCATAGATGGGGGAAACATGGATGGTCGATGGAGAAGCGATGGTGATGATGATGGCGATGATCTCCTCCAATTCCCTGTCCCGCCAGGGTGCTAAAATGGAGTTTCTGGTTCTGAATCGTGGAATCTAGTGGTGGCGGCGGAGCAGAACTCCTTCTGGAAAAATGTTGAACCCCCCCCCCCCTGAGTTTTTAGATCAGAATGCATCTTATAGGCGAAGAGGGGAGACCGAGGGGGTGTCTGGGGCGGCCAAACCACCCCTAGCGCGGCCAGGCCTAGACCGCGTGGCCAGGTGGTGTGTCCTGGCCCAGCCCCCCTCCGTCTCGTAGTCTGGCTCCAGGAGTCTTCTGGTGAAATAGGATTTTTGGCATATTTTCTGGGATTTTTCCTAATAGTTGATTTTCTGCACAAAAACTAGACACCAAGGCAATTCTGTTGAAAACAGCATCAGTCCGTGTTAGTCGCATCCAAATCATACAAGTTTAGAGGAGAAACAATAGCAAAAGTGTTCCGGAAAATAGATACGTTTTGGACGTATCACCTCCTCCGCTCACTACCGTCGCCGCGCATGATCCCGGCCTGGTCCGGCCGCCGTTGCCGCCGCCACGGTGCAGGATGGTTAAGTCGATGACGCCGCTCCATTATGTCCGAGCAGATCCACTGATAGTGCCCTCTCCTGGCCGCATTGACCCCTACCCGAGGCTAGGGTTAGGGTTTGGCCGCCGTGGAGCTTTTGCGATGGTTCACCGGGGTTTCTCACGGTGTACTCCCCTCATCTCTGGCGGTTTCTGACGTGCTGCATGCGTGTGTTGTAGCGCCCCTTCGGGGTGCTCCCCATGCCGCCGCTTCCGCTCCTCCGCCGGCCATTCCTTTGCTTCCTCTTCGATTACTTTTGCGAGGACCTTGAGTAAGTCTGAATACTTCCCCTCTATGCTCCTATATTGTGCTCTAGCTACCTCCTTGGCATTACGAACATGAGTAACCCCCTGTCTAGGGTTCATCTCTGAATCCTAGGGTTCATACCCTGCAGAATATGTTGCTGCCACCTTGTTCTCTATCAGAGAAACTTCTGTGAAATTATACTGTACATTTATGTGATTATCCTTGTTGTATCTGTGATGGTTCATTATATTGGATTGAAACTCACTGCTATGCTAGAGTTGGGATGCTCTTTGTTGATTGTTTTTAGATGCCAAAGAATGATTCCTAATTAGTATATTGGGAAGATGATTAACTATTCCCTTTCAATTACCCTGGACTATGTGATCTTTGGTAGGATTGCCTTAGTTAGAACAAATCCTAGTGACACCTTCCTAGGAATGGTACACATGATTTGCTCTAGTACTGGCTTTGGTCTAGAAATGTTCCAGAATTGCTTAATGCTTAATTTCTTTGAAAACTCCTACTTTATATGTTGACTTACGATATCCAACAACTGTTTCATGCCTATGATGTTGGTCTGAGGCATAGGACTAGTTTTCCTAACTTGCTGTCTCTAATAGATGATTTCTGGTATTGATACCAGCTATTCATCTTGGATTCAGTAGATCTATAGATTCTAGGGTGCTACTCCTTTAAGAGATGTGCCCAGAATCCATATTTTGGGCTAATTTAATCTGGAATATAGCTTTTATCCAGGATTAGTGATGCTGGTCTGAGATCCTGGTGTTATTTGCACTAATGTATTGCTTGGCTTTAACTCTGATTTCGTCTATGATGGATACACCCCACTTGGGTGATTTCTGAGAGGTTTAGTATAAAACAACACATGATTTCTTATGGGGATAAGATAGTTGGATCATGTGAAGATTTTATAATACTTACCACAATAGTGAAGTGGTTGGTGTTGTTGCTAGTGGATCTAGTTTTTTGATCTTGTTGGCTTGCTCTGCTGGTTGGATCTTGGCCTGCACCTCCTTGCTATCCTTCTGCACCACCCCCTCCTTATGTCACCATGTTATGGTGAACTAGAGATTAATCTGGTATAGTGGCTGGTGATTTTGTGGATGCTTTGATGAGCTCGATGAAGTCTGAGCATGTGCTTGAGAAAGAAAGTGATGATGGCTATGGATGAGCTTTGGTTGAGTGCTCTGCTAGAGTGCTAGTACTGCTGCTGCTTGGATAGCACATAGCATGCATTTAGGTGACTCACCTATGTGTCTGTGTGAGCTGTTCATGTGGATCAGCTCAAGTAATCTGACTTTTACTTTTACCTGATTACTAGTTATTGACCTGGTGAAACTTACCTCTCTCCACTTGGCTGCTAATGTGGCATCTGGATGTTTACTTAAAAGAAAGGATACTACACTTTTGGTGAAACTTGCCCCTTTATTATTTACTCAGTGATGTAATATGAACAATGCACTTCACTGTTCACAACTGAGAGTAAACTTAAATAACCACTAACCCTTTCTTTATCTAGTTGTGTTTTCTTATTTGCAGGAACAAGACCTAGAGGTACAAGTTTTAGTCTAGGAATATCTAGGTAGAATAGGTCTGAAATGTAATCTTCTTTTCTTTATTCTTTTCGTAAAGAATCCTGTAATGATTTATTATAAAGGAATAAATTTGTATTTCCATTCCCTGTAATGTTTTACCTGTGATGTATTTATTACAATTTGTAATATTGTCTTAAAATTAGGAAATAAGAATTAATTTCTTATCTCATTTTCATTTCTCAGATCTTTTATTGTTGTTTCCTATATCTGTAATTTAATCAAATACTGTTGATATAGTCTTTTGGAAAATAATTTAATATTCCCATCTTCCAAATCTTAAATATTTTCAAATTGATTTAAATTTCAAATTTGAATTCATAATAATTTCCCCAAAACCTAATGGTTCCTAAAGATCATGTCCGAATTCATAACAACCACTAACAAGAGCTATTCCTACCTCCAGTTAGCGAAAGAAACTCTGATCCCTTTAGGTTTTTGTTTGGCGAAAAATTTACCCTGATTTTACAGATGCATGCATGCACAAACTTAGATTCCTATTTCTACCCTTCGTTGGATCCTAATGCTAGGATGTTACACCTTGTCGCTCCTAGAGAGGATCAATGAAGCCGAGGCCCGCTGCCAGCCCGCGAACTATAGCCCTGTGATTCAACCACGATTACCCCTACGCATCACTACAGGCAGCCGCTTGGTCATTGCTGCGAGCACTAGAAAACTTCCTGACAGTTGTCGTACGAGCTTCTCACTGCACCTTAACGGTTGAGACTCTAAGTGGAGAGTGATGTAGTAAATGGAAGTCTTCCCCATGAGGGAAACTCGAGGGTTTAAATACCAAACTCTCGGGGAGCTGTGTGTAAGATAATGATACTCTTTGTTCTTCGTTAAGCAACCTACAAAATAGTTGTAGATTTTTTTGTGCCCTCAACCTCACCAAGTGGTTGTCAAGCACAAGGTGTATGTCAGCAAAACTTAAATAAAAATACAATAAAAGTAAAATGCATTGCAAAAGTAAAGTAAATATGCAATGGAATATGATGTTTTTGGATTTTGATTGGTGTTTGCATGTATGAGAAATGTTTTTGTATTTTCGGATTTAATTAGTACTGAAAATAAAAAGTGACGTAGATGTGTTGGATAGTGTTTTGTTATGGTTTAAAATGGACCAGGGTTCATGGTTTCGCTTATGCACTCTCTCTCTCTTTGAGTTATGGTGGACACGTGACACTCTAGTTGACATAATATTAGTAAAATGTTAAAGTATGGATAAGCATTTATATGGGCATCATGTCCTGATACGTTGCTAATGTATCCATAATTTTTGATGTTCCATTCTTGGTTTATATCTACTTTCTTATGATTTGTCCACACTTTGGAGTATTTTTATACACTTTCTTGGACTAACGTATTAACAAGATGCCACAGTGCCAGCTTCCTGTTTTCTGCTATTTTTAGTTCCAGGAAAGTAAGAAAATGAATATTATCGGAATTGGACGGGACAAAAGTCAAAGTCAATATTTCACCGAGAGGGACACGGAGCCAGAAGACGAGCCGGAGAGGGGTCAGAGGCCGACCACACCACCTGGCCGTGCGGCCAGGCCTGGACCGCGCCAGGGGGTGGTGTGGCCGCCTAGGGCACACCCTCGGCCTCCTCTTTCGCCTATATATTTCCTCTGATATGTAAACCCTAAGACCCGATCAAAATTCCACGAAAGAGTCTGTAGCCGTTGTCATCTCCATTCCTAGATTGGGAGGGATCTAGCGCTCTTCCCGGCACCCTGCCGGAGGGGAGAATTCACCCTGGAGGCCTTCGTCATCACCATGCAAGCCTCCGGTGTGATGCGTGAGTAGTTCATCCTTGGACTACGGGTCCATGTAGTAGCTAGATGGTTGGTTCTTCTCCTTAGTGCTATCATGTTTAGATCTTGTGAGCTTCGTTCATGATCAAGATCATCTATTTGTAATCCTACATGTTGTGTTTGTGGGGATCCGATGGATATTGAGATGCTATTTCAGATTGATTATTGATACTATCATGTCTTTGTTATTTGTGATCTTGCATGCTCTCTGTTGTTAGTAGATATCTTGGCCCAGTAGATGCTAGCAACTCCAAGAGGCAGTATTTATGCTCGATAGTGGGTTCATGCCTCTAGTAATCTGGGAAAGTGACAGAAATCTCTAAGGTACTAGATCTGTTGCTATTAGGGAGAAAACAACAATCCTTTGTTCATAGAGAAATCGTATTTTTTACTTTACACGCAATGCTTAATGCAATTATCTGTTTCTTGCAACTTAATACTGGAAGGGGTTTGGATGATAACCTGAAGGTGGATTATTAGTCATAGATGCAGTTGGATTACGGTCTATGTATAATGTTGTAATGGCCAAACCAATCTCATAGGAGTCAAGATGATTAGTATATGCATGTATGCTTTCTCGATGTTTGTCAATTGCCCTGCTCTAATTTGTTCACCAAACATGTCATCTATCTTAAGGAGAATCACCACTAGTGAACTATGGACCCAGGTCCTTTCTTTTACCATCAATCTACAACTCTTTACTATTTTCTGTTTACTTTCGGCAAGCTATTACTATCTTCCACACTGTACGTTTAATCCTTTATTTTCAGCAAAACCAGTGAGATTGACAACCTCACTGTAAGTTGGGGCAAAGTTCTGTGGTTGTGTTGTGCAGGATTCCGAGTTGGAAACAACACCTTGGAGGTGTTTCCTTGCTCCTACCGGTTCGATAACCTTGGTTGCATAACTGAGGGAAAACTTGTTGTTGTGCTCATCATACCTTCCTCTTGGGGTTCCCCAACTAGCTCGATATATTTTGGGCCATCAAACTATTTTTCGAGCGCAGTTGCCGGGGAGTCAAGGACATCTTCACAAGGGGAGTCCCTCATAACCAGTCTCTTTACTTTGTTATTTTTGTTTTGCTTAGTTTATTTCTGCTTTTCTTGCTTGTTTCTTTATCAAAAACACAAAAAATTAGTTGTACTAGTTTAGTTTCTTTATTAAAAACACACAAAAATTAAGTCTTTCTATAGTTGTTACCTCTTCCTTAGCTACCATGTTGATCCCTAAGTTCACCCTGAAAGACCTTTCAATAGGTAGTGGCTCTATAATTGGAAAAGATAATATTGAAAAATTCTTTAATCATGTTAGTAAGAATGAGGATATAGAGGATAGATCCCTTGCAGAACTTGCTCCAAATTATGAAATTGCTGTAGCTTCTTTAGTTCACATGTTGGAAGCTAGGTTTGTTAACCTTAACCCCTTAATGCAAGTAATGTTCTTAAACTTAAAGAAATTGAGGACCCTGAAAAGAGGGATTTCATTCTGGGAAATTTGCTTAAAGAATTCTATGATGTTGCTAAGGAAGCTAGAAAAGTCTTTGAATGTTTTAATATGCTAGGATCATATGTAGATGTTATTGGTACACGAGAAAATATGGACAAAACCGAACCTAATGGGGAGGAAATTAAGATACCAATACCTTTTAAACTTATAGCAATACATGAAGCCATAGAAAAGAATCTTGATTGGATTGTTCCTGAAAACCCGTTTGATGAAAATAGTGAACCCAAGAGCATTGAGAGAGGATCCTCTAGAACTTATTTGGATGAGATACTTTCCTTGTTGAAGATATTTCTGGTATCAATCTTAATGCTTCTTCATTTGAAAACACTTGATTCCTTTCTTGCTTCTTATGCCTAACTTAAAGGCGTTGAAGAAAAGTACTTATTGGGAGATAACCCAAAAGTTTTAGATGAGTCTCAGAAATTATTACCTCTGTAATAACCGCTCCTTATCCTTTTTATTTGCTTTTTGTCCGAAGAGTAACCTCTAATGAGAGAGAAGTAATGCTTGGGAAAGTTGCTGCCCCGAAACAGATTTTTGTGCTTCGCTGTAAACATTCGTGTAAAATCTCTGTACGTCGGTTTGAGCAGTGAATTTTTGTGCTTCTTCCCCAGGTTGTTATCTAACTTTCGTTAGTTCAACACTTTTCGATTTGAGCCACAGAAGGTCTTCAAAAAAATGGTTTTACCAGCTGGTCTGTTTTGACAGATTTCTGCCATTATTTGCATTTGCTTCTTGTTGATTCCTTTTTGGAGAATTGAGATTTTTGAGGGAAGTGATACAGTAGCTTGTCTTTTAATGGAAGTTTTATTGGTGTTGAAGCTGAACCCAAAGACTTATTATCTTGAGTGCACTAATATTGCTAATAAAGATTGTGTGAAGTTTTGTTTGAAGGAAAAAATTTAGGTGTATGGAAAGAATGATGTAATGAGATGAAGAATGAACTAAAGCTCAAGCTTGGGGATGCCACCCATGTCAACCCAAGAAATATCCAAGAAGTACAAGCGTCAAAGCTTGGGGATGCCCAAGGCATCCCCTTCTTCATCAATAAAAATCTCAGCTTTCTTCCAAACACTTCATTTTTATTGTTTCATGCACAGTTGTGTTGTTCTTGGAGCGTCTTCGTTTTTGTTTTTATTTTTTCTTTTCGTTTTCTTGGTTTGATTAGTTTTCTTGAATATATTGGTTGGACCCCCTCATTCATACATTAGTTTTCAAATAAGTTTGGTTTGGATTGGAAAAGAGTAAGAAAAAGTTAATGCTTAAGTGGTAAAAGGAGCTTGTTTTTGACTGTGGCCTATGCTTTATCATGTCATGCTTGATATTGTTTTGCCTTTATGCTTAGTGATCTTGTTGTATCATGACATGTTATAAACAATTGATATTGCTTAATGTGCCTTGAAAGAATCATGCGTTGTTTTAACATATTAAAGCATAGTATAGTGATATTCTCCTTTGATGCTTTATTTGTGTTGACTTGGCGCATGCTCACACCATGTTATGACTATCCCAAGTCACCATAGCCTCGATGATCCTTTCGTTTTCGATTTGTAATATCACTTTATGCTTTAGTCAATGATGTTTTGTCACTTTGCATGATTATGGCCATTATTGCTCTCTTAGTTGGTCACTCCTAGTCTTTTCCTAGCCTCCATAACCAAGTATAAGTCCCACTCATGCATCCAACTCCAAATAAAACCAAGTTATTCCAAAGAGTCTACCATACCTACCTATTATCATTTTATATTCCAAGTATATTCATGTTTTTATCTACCTTCCGAATTAAACTTGTTATGTGAAAACTAGTGATTAAAGCTCTCACGAACTTAATGGCACACTTTACGTTTCTCGCACTTAATAAACTTGAACCATTGTGTCCATCTTTGTTGCGTATATGCTTGCGCTTTATAAGTTGAAGGTAGCAGAACCATGTATCATGGGGAATGCTTTCAACATTACACTTATTATTTTGTTGATATCATGATTCGGGGAAGACTAGAGCTCGCGCGCGCTCTGGAGAGGACGGCAACATGCGGCCGGACGCACATGCACGTAGCAGGCCCCTCTTGCTCTCCTTGATTGCCATGTGGCCACGCTGATGCTCTGCTCGTGTACTAGTATTCTGGTATTGCGCGCACGTGGTACAGAAAATATTCACGACGAAAAATATGTGAGCAGTATATACAAAAAGAGTAGTGCACCATGGAAAAAAAAGAGAAAAAAGTTGTGCACTACCACTCGATCGTCTCATGCACTGCGATCGAAGGCAGTACAGCACAGTATAAACAGTCAGTGCACAACCGGTGCACTGCTAGTACATTGTCTCGTGCACTACGACTGAAGACAGTGCAACACAACACAACAAGCTAGTGTACTAGGCAGGATACCTCGTCATGCACTGCGTCTAAAGGCAGTGCAACACAGTATAAACAGGAAGTGCATGACCTGTGCACTACCAGGACATCGTCCCGTGCACTGTGACCAAAGGCAGTGCACCGCACCAGAAAAAAGCAGTGCACGAGTAGTGCACTGCCAGGATATCTCATCGTGCACTGCGCTTGAAGGCAGTACAACACAGTACAAATAGGCAATGCACAACCGGTGCACTACAAGGATATCGTCCCGTGCACTGTGACCGAAGGCAGTGCAACGCAACACAAAAAGGCAGTGCACGAGTACACTGCTAGAATACCTCACCATGCACTGCGCCGGAAGGCAGTGCAATGTAATACAAAAGGCAGTGCGCCGACAGTGTATTGCCAGGATATCGTTCCATACACCACGACTGAAGGCAGTGCAATACGAAGAAAAAGGCAGTGCATCGACCGTGCACCGCAACCGAAGATAGTGCAACGTAGGGTCAAAAGGCAGTGCAAAACCAAACTTCATCAAAACCTATCAACATGGAATCTAGTTTTGTACATCTCGACATGACTAGTACAACCGTGAAAACGGATCCCGGTTTGGCCAATTCGTTTAAAAGATATCGGATTTTTCGTATTTGAATCTAAAAGATAAAGGGAAAACGGACGGCGACCCCTCTCTCCAAGCACCACGTGTCGCGCAGGAAAGGCCTGGGACAGCACGAGAAGAACTCCCAGGACACCACGTGCAGGGAGAATATCATTTTGAGACCCAAAAGTTGGGGTGTATAGGCAACGCGGTACCCAAGTTCCCTGAAATCAACCGGGATGACTACAGTTGGTGTGCCAAATACTTAGAGGGTCTTTTTCGGCACGAATTCAACTTTACGTTTCAATACAAAAAATCAGGCTAATGGCCGTCAAGTTGGGCCCCCCTGTCAGTTCTCGCCGTTATGTCGCTCCCGTCGCTTAGGCGGGGTGGCTCTCGCGTAGGCTTGCAGCGTTGGCACAGTGGATAGGACAACACCTCCTGCCCACCCCTGCCTAGTGTATTGACGTGACAAAACAGGGCACATGTATCGGTGTTATAATTATTTTTTATTTACTCAGAAGCTGGAACGGCCACCGCCATGCGTCTCTCCTTGGACTTATGTCCCCATCGTTAACCACTACCTTAAAAGCGCATTGACGGTTCCACCTTTTCCCTGCCTCGCAGAAACCACTCTTCTTCTTCCTGTCATATGTCTTCTTCCCTTCTTCTCCTTGCCGCCATGGAAGGTCGTCGCACTCTAGAGACAAGCTTCACTACCCATGACAATAAGAAGATAGACGTTGTCAACACCAATGAGGAGGAGACAGTGGTGCGTGTCCTGAGGATGTATGAGGGTTGGCTTGGGATAGACGAGGACAAGTTTGTGGGATTGGACCTCGAGTACACCCTGGAGCACCCATATGAAGGGAGTGAAGTCGCCGTCGTTCAACTGGCCATGCGGAAACACGTCCTCGTCTACCACCTCTCTCGGTTTGTAGATCTGCTCTCTATAGCTAACCGCTTTTAGGGTTTTCTCCTCTTGTTCTTTATCCACTTGCTCATCTTGCAACTACTGGATTTTATTTAGGACCAAATAAATTAGTGTTTGCCTATGTCTCAATCGACTGAGATTTTCTTTAGTCTCAATCACCTAAGAAAAGTGCAACCGTAGTTAAAAGAAATGTGCAACTCATTCAGTCGACTGAGAAATAGCAAAACCGAATAAATTATGACAAGAAAATGTTGAGAGTCTTGATCTTGCATTTACTAAACTTTTCAAAATTATATTCAGATGATGATCTTGCATTGACAAAATATTTGTAGTTACAAATTTTGGTGATGACAAACTACATACTTTCAGGACTAACGGGAATTGTCTGGCGCTGCGCCAGTTCCTTGTAGAAAAGGGAATTGTTTTCTGCACTGTCGACACAACAACTGATTTTTTGAAACTTTATCAAGAGGGAATTATAATTCCTGCGCACAACTAGATCGATATTCAGACTCTTGTCAAGATCCTAGGGGGCTCGAGGAAGGATGGAATGGCATCACTCGCAACTAGAATCCTCGATGAGTCATATGACAAAATGAAGGAAGATTTCCCGACGGATAGGCACGATTTCTAGGATGAGTGGCTGTTGTCTGATATAAACCTGAAGTATGCAGCCATAGATGCTTACGTGACCTACTAGCTATACAAGAAGATCCATTTTTTCTATGTTACCTCGTGTTTTGCCCTATTTGCAAGAGGGAAGACGAGCTTAGGGGAGCCCTTTGTAGAAAATGCAGAATAGCTGAGTTTGAAGCTGCATATGCAAAGAAAATGGCTGCATCTGAAGCAGCTGACAGAGAGGCTGTAGAAGCAGCTGAAAGAGAGCTTGTAGCTGAAGCTGAAGCAGCTGATAGAGAGGCTGCAGCTGAAGCAGCAAACAGAGAGGCAACATCTTCTAGCGGCAACAATCAGGCCTGTGATGCATCGCTAATTGTGCCGCAGGACGCTGAAGATAGGGAAGCCAAGTCAGATCCCAGGTGGGATGAAGCTATTCGTGAGATGTGGAGTACCTAGAATGGTCGCAGTTTGTCTCCTAGGAACGATGGCAAGCGCCTCAAGTGGTCTGATGAGAAGTGAATTAAATTTTACTTATTAGTGTTACGTTTCTGTTTTGCGGAACTCAGTTAGCTTGTCAAGATGTATAGCGCCTCAAGTGATACTAGTAAAATAAATTTAACCCTCATTGTGTTATGTTTATGTATGTGTCTTGTAGCTTGTCAAGATGGTAGCTTGTTAACTCGCAGTTTGAAAGAGTGCCCTTTTCCTCTCTCGCTAAACAAATATGTTTCATTTTGCCCAAATTGGTAACAAATCTAGAGAAAATTCTCACTTCGATAATTCGTTCCCTTTTGGACCTCTTTTTGCCTCCGATCAGGTAGCAAATCTAGAGCAGCAAATCACACCAGGCAGAATACATTCATTCAGAAAACAAAAAAATGTAGATATAGTTGTGCGTAGCTAAATAAGATATAACGATAGAAAGCAGGTTGCTTAACGAGGTTCGATGCATTAAGCCAGAAATAGGATATAGCTAGAAATAAGCTCCTTAGCAGCAACAGTAGCCGTTGTAGCTGCAGGCACATCCTGCAAGCGCCCGCGCCTCTGCCTCCTCCCTCCAGTGCTTCCTCCACCTTTTGCTGCCCAGTCCCTTGATCTTGGGGGCCTTGGGCCTGATTGGAGGCATGCGACCCTCTTTGATGGCCACCCGCTGGAGGTTTCGGAGGTGAATGCCGAGAGCCTAGTGTTCAGCGATGTAGGCGTTGATGTTGACGGTCTCGCGCTTGCCGCCTTTGTGGATGGCGGAGCCCGCGGCCTCTGCATGCTTCAGTAAGGTGTTCAAGTCGGTGCCGCCGGCGTGACTCGTCATGTAGTAGGTGATCCCCTTGCGAAAGGGGCAGCTGTAGTCGCCGCGCCTGAGGAAGGTGTCGTATTGGCTGGCCCGCAGCCTCCTCAGCACCTAACTAGCCTTGGTGTGAATGGACTCGTCATCGCTGCAGATGTCGCTGCCGGAAACCTATTGGAAGAAAAGGAAAATGGGGGAGTATATGATGTAAGAAGATCGAGCAATCGAAATGCGAACAAGAGAATCCTAATAAACCAAGATCTAGCATCCAACGATGGGAATAGTAGAAGAACTAGGGGAGGGGAGCAAACCCTAGTTACCTCCGAACATGGGTCGTCGATGTCAGTGTCGTAGCGGTTCAGCGGAGCGATGTACTTATCTGGATCGTAGGTGCCCAAGAAGTGCTTGATCTTCTTGTGACCGGCAGGGGCCTCGACTGGGGCCTGGACAGGGACGGCTGCTGCTTTCAACGTGTCGAGGGGGACCGACAAGGAGACGGGGGCCTCCTCGCCGGTGGCCTCGGAGGTGACGATGGCCACCTTATCCTCCTCGGCCATCGCCGGCTCGGACGGGGTATTCTCAGGAGTTTGCGGATGCTGATGGGACGGTGGAGAGAGTTGCGTGGGGAGAGTGAGCAAGAGTGGGAGTGGGTGTGCGGAGAGGGGATCTATAGTTAAGGTGGATGGAAGCAATACACGTTTCATTGCACCACCGTGCAATGTGCCGCACAGTCTACTGCACCGTGCACCGCGACATGCGCACGGTACGTCACGTTTTTTTTCGGGCCATGCATGGTAGTTCTGTATTGAGCTGCATGCAAAGGGCACAAACACAATTTCTATGTACAAAGTTTGGCACGGGACTAAAATTGGCGATAGTTAAAAGTGGAAATGTAGAGGGGAAGGTAGGTGGCTGTACGGCCAGATTTGTGGGGTTGTGATAGATCGGGTAAAGGGATGTGTTGATGGCTGCGAGTGACTCAATGAAGCCGGAGACGTTAGGTCTCGTCGAGCTCAGCTGTTCGGCCTCCAGCCAGTGCGTGCAAGCTTCTTACGGTGGGCCCCAGTAGGAAGTGAGATTGAGAGCCGCTGCGTAAAAAATGGGATGTGTCTTATTAAAATCAAGTGGCAATGTATTGCAGATGTCCATCGACGACTGTGCACTTGATGACGCATGTGTTGTGGCGTAGTAGTAGCAGTAGTAGGCTTTTTAGACTTGATTAAACGTGACATGACTGCTCGACGACTTTTTCCATGGACAGCATCGTGTTCCTTCTTGTAGAGGGAGACATCAAGATGGTAGCTCGTTAACTGGCAGTTTGAAAGAGTACCCTTTTCCTCTCTCGCTAAATAGATACTCCCTCCATCCCAAGGCTTAAGGCATATAACTTTTTTGAAAAGTCAAGCCATTTAAAGTTTGACCAAACTTTTAGAAAAACCGATCAAGAACTATTATATTATATAGATACCATGTGAAAATATATTTCATGATGTATGGAATGGTATGGATTACGTAATGTAAATATTAATATGTTTCTCTAAAAACTTGGTCAAACTTTAGTTGGTTTGACTTTTGAAAAACGTTATATGTCTTAATCCTTGGGATGGAGTTAGTATGTTTCATTTTGCCCAAATTGGTAGCAAATCTAGAGAAGATTCTCTCTTTGATAATCTGTTCCCTTTTGGACCTCTTTGTGCCTCTGATCAGGTAGCAAATCTAGAGCAGCAAATCACACCAGGCAGAATACATTCATTCAAAAAACAAAACAAATGTTGATATAGCTGTGCACAGCTAAATAGGATATAGCAATAGAAAGTAGGTTGCTTAACGAGGTTCGATGCATTCAGCCAGAAATAGGATGCAAGAAAAATATAGAAAATCAAAAGAAGTTGCTTACCAGCAGCAGCCGTCGCAGCAGTAGGTATATTCAGGGAGATATCTGACCCGTTCATTCGCCAGCGCCTCCGCCTCCCTCCGGCGCCTCCGCCACTTCTTGCTGCCCAGTCCCTTAATCTTGGGGGGCTTGTGCCTGATTGGAGGAATGCGACCCTCTTTGATGGCCAACCGCTAGAGGTTTCGGAGGAGAATGCTGAGAGCCCGGTGTTCAGCGATGTAGGCGTTGATTTTCACGGTCTCGCACTCTCCGCCTTTGTTGATGTCGGAGCCCACAGCCTCTGCATGCTTCATTAAGGAGATGAAGTCAATGCCGCCGACGAGAGTCACATAGCAGAATTTGATCCCCTTGCGGAATGGGCAGCGCCAGGGGCCGCCCCTGAAGAAGGCGTCGTACTGGCCAGCCCGCAGCCTCCTCAGCACCTGACGAGTCTTGGTGTGTATGGACTCGTCATCGCTGCAGACGTCGCTGCCGAAAACCTATTGGAAGAAAAGGAAAATGGGGGAGTAGATGATGTAAGAAGATCGAGCAATCGAAATGCGAACAAGCCAATCCTGATAAATATCTAGCATCCAACGATGGGAACGGTAGAAGAACCAGGGGAGGGGAGAAAACCCTAGTTACCTCCGACCATTGGTCGTCGATGCCGGTGTCGTAGGGGTTCAGCAGAGCGATGTACTTATCTGGATCGTAGGTGCCCAAGAAGTGCTTGATCTGCTTGTGATCGGCGGGGGCCTCCTCGCCGACGGGGGGCTCCTCTTCGGTGGCTCCGTCGGTAGCGGGGACGGGGGCCTGGACGGGAACGGCGGCTGCCATCGATGCCTCCACTGGGGCCTGGACAGGGATTGCGGCTGCTTTCAATGCATCAAGGGGGGCCAGCGAGGAGATGGGGGCCTCCTCGCCGGCAGCCACGGAGGCCACGATGGCCACCTTATCCTCCTCGGCCATCCCTGGCACGGACGGGGTATTCTCGGGTGTTTGCGGATGCTGGTGGGACAGTGGAGAGGGTTGCGTGGGGACAGTGAGCGAGAGTGGGAGTGGGTGTGCGGAGAGGGTCTCTATAGTTAAGGTGGATGGAAGCAAGGCACGTTTCGTTGCACCACCGTGCAATGCACCGCGCAGTCTAATGCACCGTGCACCGTGACACGCGCACGGTATGTCACGTTTTTTTCCTGGGCCATGCATGGCAGTTCTATATTGAGCCGCATGCAAAGGGCGCATACACAATTTTGATGTACGAAGTTTGACATGGCCCTAAAATTGGCGATTGAGAGCCGCCGCATAAAAATGGGATATGTCTTATTAAAATCAAGTGGCAATAAATTGCAGATGTCCATCGACGACCGTGCACTCGATGACGCATGCGTTGTGGCGCAGTAGTAGCAGTAGTAGGCTTTTCATACTTGTTTAAACATGACATGACCGCTCGACGACTTTTTCCATGGACGGCATCGTGTTCCTTCTTGTAGAAGTCTCGCTGAGGGAGACGTCTGTGCTGTCTCGCGCTGTACTGTGAAGGGCACGACGTGTGCATCGATCATCGTTAGATCACGCAGAATCAATGGTTGGTGCGCATGATCTGCGTGACAACTGTGACAACCAATCAGGGAGTAGCAACCAGGGTGAGCACAGGTTTGGGCTTCTACAAAAGATAGAGGGGGGCAAAACTGAGTAGTACCACATAAAACCAAGGGCGAAATTGAGTAGTATAAAAATGGAAAGTGAGTGTCTTGTACAATGCAATACATCATGGCATACATCAAATTATGCCAAGATAGATCCACTAGAGTTCATTGCATGTGTGTTCTTCTCACAAACCATATCATGAACCACACCTAGTGTCATTGCATGTGTGTTCTTCTCATTAACCACACATGGATCCACCATTGTCATTGCATGTCTGCTCTTTTCATTAACCATAGTTACAGTCATTGCATGTCTGTTCTTTTCACAAACCACATATCACCAGTGCCATTGCATGTGTGTTCTTCCCACAAACCACACATGGATCCACCAGTGTCATTGCATGTGTGTCCTTCTCAGAAACCACATATGGATCCACCAGTGTCATTGCATGTGTGTTCTTTTCACATACCACATATCACCTGTGTCATTGCATGTGTGTTCTTCTCACAAACCACATAAGGATCCACCGGTGTTATTGGATGTGTGTTCCTCTCATAGACCACAGATGGATCCATCGGTGTCATTGCATGTCTACTCTTTTCATGACCACATCTAGAGTAATTGCATGTGTGTTCTTCCCACAGACCACACATGGATCCACCAGTGTCATTCCATGTGTGTTCTTCTCACAAACCACATATGGATCCACCGGTGTCATTGGATGTGTGTCCCTCTCATAGACCACACATGGATCCACCGGTGTCATTGCATGTCTGCCCTTTTCATGAACCACCTCTAGAGTCATTGCATGTGTGTTCTTCCCATAGACCACACATGGATCCACCAGTGTGATTGCATGTGTGTTATTCTCACAAACCACATATGGATCTAGCAGTGTCATTGGATGTGTGTTCCTCCCACAGACCAAACATGGATCCACCGGTGTCATTGCATGTCTGCTCTTTTCATGAACCAAAGTTAGAGTCATTGCATGTGTGATCCTCTCACAGACCACACATAGATCCAGCAGTGTCATTAGATGTGTGTTCTTCTCACAAACCATATCATGAACCACAGCTAGTGTCATTGCATGTGTGTTCTTCACATTAACCACACATGGATCCACCAGTGTCATTGCATGTCTGCTCTTTTCATTAACCACAGTTAGAGTCATTGCATGTCTGTTCTTTACACATACCACATAATTATACTGTCATTGCATGTTTGTAATTCCCATTAACCACACATGGATCCACCAGTGTCATTGCATGTCTGCTCTTTTCATTAACCACAGTTAGAGTCATTGCATGTCTGTTCTTTTCACATACCACATAACAATACTGTCATTTCATGTGTGTTCTTCCCATTAACCACACATGGATCCACCAGTATCATTGCATGGATCCACCGGTGTCATTCGATGTGTGTCCCTCTCATAGACCACACATGGATCCACCAGTGTCATTGCATGTCTGCTCTTTTCATGAACCACATCTAGAGTAATTGCATGTGTGTTCTTCCCACAGACCACACATGGATCCACCAGTGTCATTGCATGTGTGTTCTTCTCACAAACCACATATGGATCCAGCAGTGTCATTGGATGTGTGTTCCTCCTACAGACCACACATGGATCCACCAGTGTCATTGCATGTCTGCTCTTTTCATGAACCACAGTTAGAGTTATTGCATGTGTGATCCTCTTCATAGAACACACATGGATCCAGCAGTGTCATTAGATGTGTGTTCTTCGCATGAACCACAGCTATAGTCATTGGATGTGTGTTCTTTCCATGAACCACAGCTAGAGTCCTTGTATGCCTGTTCTTCTCACAAACCACATAAGGATACACCAGTGTCATTGCATGTGTGTTCTTCTCATGAACCACAGGTAGAGTCATTGCATGTGTGTTCTTCTCAAAAACCATATCATGAACCACACCCAGTGTCATTGCATGTGTGTTCTTCTCATTAACCACGCATGGATCCACCAGTGTCATTGCATGTCTGCTCTTTTTCATTAACCATAGTGAGAGTCATTGCATGCCTGTTCTTTTC